>CM043703.1:40100726-40485726 GCA_023935145.1 Bretschneidera sinensis
TTCACTACCTCTCTTGTCTATAATCTCTAAATCGAATTATTGCAAGAGAAGTATCCATCGGATGAGGCGTGGCTTAGAATTCTTCTTAGTCAGCAAGTACCTAAGAGCTGCATGATCAAAATAAACGATTACCTTTGTACCAATCAAGTAAGAACAAATTTTTTCTAAAGTAAAGATAACCACCAAAAGCTCATTTTTAGTCGTGGGATAGTTAAGTTGGGCATCATTTAATGTCTAGGATGCATAGTCACTGGCGTTGCACATAATCTCAAATGGGAGGTTTCAGTCAGGTGGTTTGATGATAGGAGCCGAAGTTAAGAGCTCCTTCAGTTTTTCAAATGCTTCTTTGCACTTCTCATCAAACTCAAAAACCACATCCTTTTGAAGCAACTTGCACAAGGGCAATGCTATCTTTGAAAAATCTTTAATAAACCTGCGATAAAATCTTGCATGACCAAGAAAAGACCGAATCTCCCTCACACTAGTGTGAGGTGATAAGGATTGAACAAGATCAATATTAGATTTATCAACCTCAATACTTCTAAAAGATATAACATGTCCCAATACTATATATACCTTGATGTACCATAAAATGGCATTTTTCCTAGTTTAATTCAAGGTTAGTTTCCATGCAACGTTTAAGAACGAGTGTAAGGTTATCAAGACATTTATCAAAAGAATCACTATAGACACTAAAATCATCCATAAATACCTCTATGATGTTCTCAACATATTCCAAAAAAAATACTAACCGTACACCATTGGAAAGTCACTGACCAAAAAGGCATGTATCGGTACACAAATGTACCAAATGGAAAAGTGAATGTCGTCTTTTCTTGGTCTTCCAGTGCGATCACAATTTGGTTATAGCCTGAATAAACATCAAGGAAACAGTAGTGAGAATGACCAGCTAACCTTTCAAGCATTTGATCGATGAACAGCAGAGGAAAGTGGTCTTTGCGAGTTACCGAGTTGAGTTTTCGGTAGTCGATGCAAACTCGCCATCCGGTTTGGACATAGGTCGGAACTAGCTCATTATCTTCTTTCTTGACGATGGTGACCCTAGATTTCTTTGGAACCACTTGTACCGGACTCACCCACTTGCTATCCGAGATTGGGTAAATTACCCCAACATCTAAGAGCTTCAATATATCCTTTTTGACCACATCCATCATAGGCAGGTTTAATCTTCGTTGTGCCTCTCTGGTAGGTTTCGATCCCTCTTCTAGCAATATTTGGTGCATGCACATGGATGGGCAAATTCCTTTGATATCTGCAATTATCCAACCAATAGCTGTCTTATAATCTTTAAGCACCCGAATGAGCTTCTCCTTTTATAAATCTGAGAGGTTCTTGGCAATGATCACAGGCAAAATGTCCTTCTCACCCAGGTAAACATACTTAAGATTCTCCGGAAGGGGTTTCAGTTTTAAGTTAGGTGCCTGTATCACAGAAGGTAAAAGTTTCTCATTAGATATGGGTAATTCAAAGAACAAAACATCATACTTAGTTTATGGTAGGGCTCCCAAGAATGCCAAAGCTTCTTCTACATCTTCAGTCACTTGTACATCCCGTCTCAGCCTCTTGGAAGTTTCCATCTCTAAGTGCTTACTAATGACAAACTCCAAACTATCTTTGCCAGTCAACTCAAATAATTTTTGTGCTAAAGAATCAATAATGACAACTGCAAATACATAATGTAAATCACTAGGATATCTCATGGCCTCATAGATATTGAAACAAATAACTTCCCCCATCGAATTCCATAGTGAGTGTCCCATCATGAACATATCTTTGTCTGTGCAATTTTTAGGAATGGTCTTCCTAGCAATATCGATGTTGGGTTGGGAGATGTCTCATAACTAATACATTTACCTACACCAAAACATCCTCTACAACTCCTTTTGGATAAGTGTTAGAACGGTCAGCAAGTTGTATAATTACATAAGTTTCCTCAAGTGGTCCAAGATTTAAAGAAGTATAAATAGAATAATGCATCATATTAATTGATGCTCCTAAATCTAACATAGCTTTTTCAAACCTGGTATTGTCGATTATGGAGGGATGGTGAAAGTGCCTGGACCTTTACACTTGGGTGGAAGCTTCCTTTGTAGTACTGTTGGGACATTTTCCCCACACTTATTTGCTCATTCTTTTTCAGTTTTTGCTTATTGGTGCACAATTCTTTCAGGAACTTGGCATAGCGCGGCACTTGCTTTATTGCATCCAAAAGAGGTATATTTACCTCCACCTTGCGGAAGGTCTCCAAAATTTCCTTATCTTGCTCCTCCTTTTTAGACTTAGTAAACCTGCTGGGAAAAGGTGGAGGAGTAACATAGGAAGAGTTAGGCCTTTTTGCACTTACCTTGGTGGATGATGAATTATCAGTGGATGGTTCACCTTCATCTTCTTCTAGAATGACTTTCCTTTTTTGTTCTTCCTTTGTGGATGGCGTGCTTGATAGTGCATGTGGTGAAGTTTCAAGCAGCTTTCCACTTCTCAATATGAATGAACTAGCATTCTCTCTTGGGTTACCCACGATCTAAGATGGGAGTTTTCCTGATCCTTATTCTTCTAACTTACCCACTATTGTAGCCAGTTGGCTCATTTGATTCTCCAAACTCTAGATACTTGCCTTTGTTTCTTGTTGAAATTGCATTGTATTGGTAGCAAAGGCTTTTACTATGTCTTCCAGAGATGTACTTGAGTTTTTTGGAGTGGGTTGAGGTTTAGCTTGGTATGGCTGTTGCATCATTTGTTGATTGAATCCGGTGATCGATTGAGAATGGCATTTGGAGCATTTTGTTGATTTCACCTATAGCTAAAATTAAGATGATCCCTCCATCCAGGATTGTAGGTGTTGGAGAAAAGGTCATATCTCTGCCTTTGTTGACATGGAAATCTGCCCATGGCATTAGCTTGCTACGTATTGCCTTGTTGAAAATTTGGGCACATGTCAGTTGGATGCCCTATCATCAAACAAACTCCACATGGTTTTAAAGGCTTGTTGCAGGTTCCCCACAGCCATTTGTTGCACGAGTGAAGTGAGGTGGGCAAGTTGTTGCTCAATTGTTGTTGTCCCTACCTCATTCACTTTCTTTGGTGGTAGTGGTGGTTCATGTCAGCTACTGAGCAGTTGGGAGTTAGCTGCAATGTTTCCAATCAAATTCCTTGTGACTTCCGATGTTTTACCCACTAAGTCTCGCCCACTAGCAGCATCAATCATACTCCTCTTCATTGGCATTAATTCCTCATGAAATATTGGATGAGGAGTTGTTCACTAATTTGGTGGTGAGGGAACCTAGCACAAAGATTCTTAAAACACTCCCAGTATTCATAAAGTAATTCTCCATTATACTACTGAATACCACATATTTCCTTCCTGCTGTTGGTAGCCTTTGATGCAGGGAATTACTTCTTCAGAAATAGCCTCTTCATATCATTCCATGTGGTTATAGTGCCAAAAGGTAAATAATAGAGCCATTCCTTTGCTAAATCAGCCAGAGAGAATGGAAAGGCTCTTAACTTGACTTGCTATTCAGAAATTCAGGTCGGTTTCATGCTTGAACACACCACATGAAATTCCTTGAGATGCTTATTTGGGTCTTCTCCTGCAAAACCGTGGAATGTCAGTAGGAGATGAATGATTCCCGATTTGAGTTCAAAAGCAACCTATAGAGTAGGATACTCAATACGTAATGGTTGTTGATCAATTTTCGGAGCCGCCAACTCCTTAAGTGTTCGGTTATTCAGTGTTATCTCCTCGTAATCATAGTAGTCTGAATCAGCTGATAGTCGCTTGACGAACTAGATGGGAGGGCGGTGTAAACTGCTCGATCAAATGTTTCTGAGATGGGTCCTTTTGATCTCAAGTTGTAAGGACTCTGATGCATTCAAATTTACCTGAAAGAGAAGAAGAAAAACAAACTAAGAAAACAAAAAGCAAAAATTGAAAACAAACTAAAAAAATAAAAATTAACAAATAAGCAATTTAACGAATTAATTTAATAATCCTTGGCAACGGTGCCAAAATTTGGCAACCAAAAAACAGACGTTTAAATTAATTCCTTGCTCTAAAAATTATCATATGAAATATAGTAGAAAGCAAAGGTCATTTTCCACAGAGGATTGTAAATTAATTCAATTAAACACTTAATTGTTAAAATAAAAAATATAAATAATTAAACTAAATTAAATTCAAAACAACTTAATAAATTAATTGGGGTTTTTTTAAATGATTAACTAAAAATTATGAATAATGAAAGACAACTAAAATATGATTCAAAATTGAATAAACTTTGTAACAATAGTGAGAAAACTGGTCAAAAGATCATTCTCTACCACTAAATATGAAATGATGAATCAATATCAGAGTTATCCCTTAATCTATATCTATTAAAGAACTTAGAATAAGCTCTCTAAATTTAATTTAATAGAAACATTAGGTTAAGAAAGATAGATTGGTCCAAGAAACAAATACATAAGCTCGGTTCATTTATCTTGAGTAATGTTCCATATAATAATCACACGAAATCATCCCATCATCAATGATTACTAATTACTACCATTGATTAGAAATTCAAGACAATTACATATCAAGATTCCTAACCTAACAATGATAATTACCCTATTTCATTTGGTTGGCCACCCCGAATAAAATAAAATAATAATCATAAACAAATCTTATAGAAGAACATAAACAATTTTATTAGAAATATGGATAATAATCTCTGAATATTCAATCACAAAATCATGTCTAGGGCTTCGAAATCACCCTTAACTAAAAATAAAATTAGCTAGACATAATACTAAAATTAAAAACCAAATAAATATTCAAAGACATGAAATATGGGGAGAATGAAGAATGAAAGCGAACAACAGTAATCTTGAAGAGTCTTCTATGTAAATGAATCTCCTTGATCACCAATAGCAGCTACGTTCTTCCCAATTTATTTATTTATTTATTTTGTCTTAGGAAAAATCTGTTCTCTTCACAAGGCAAGGGCAGTCGGCCTTATATAGGTAAACTCAATATTCATTAGGGTTTTTTTATTGCCCTTTCCAGCTATGCAGGCCGCGGCCCGTGTCAGTAGACATCCCTAGCCAAACTCCAGGGAACAGACGGCTGCAGCATGCAAAACCCATGTTGCGGCACGTGTCCTTCGAATTCAGCTATTTTCCTTTGATAAAACGACATCATCTCTCTCATTCTTACTCTAATATTCGAATCTTTTGATCCCAGACATTCTGAATCTTTTTGCCAATATAATTTTTTTCATCCAAATATTATTTTTAAGCATCTATGACCTCAAAATACACCAAAAATACCTGTGATTCTTAAAAACACATTTTAAAGAAAATTAAGTAAAAATGCAAGATTTAAACCTAATTTCCCACAAATAATACAGATAAGTCACTAAGTATTAGTGTATTTTCAAGTACTCATCACTCACTATCGCCTGAATCGATCGGTCTTTTGTGCATGAGGTGAGTTCCAACAGAGAGAGGAGCCCGAGAAAGGAAGTGAGTCAGGTGTGTTGGAACAAGTCCAAAATCAAAAAAAGACTCGGCGAATCGAGTTCTTCACCACTTAAGTGCAGATCCAAGTATAGTAGGTGCGATTTTGATGAATTGAAAGTTTGTTCATTAAATTCAATGTGAATATGATTAAAGATGTGTATGGTCCAAGTTGAGAATAAAGAATAAAATGCTCCCATAAACTTGAGTCAGGAGTAAATTAGCAGTTTGAGATCATCTCTAGAGTTTTCAAGCATTCTTTTAGTTACAAAAATTCTTAATTTTGATTTCTAAAGATAAATGAAAACAGAAGGAGATAAATTGTCAACAATGCTTTCCTTCCTTTTGTATTTTGAATTTATTTCGTGTATCATCATATCGCAATTTTTATATATTAAAATATTATATATATATATATATTTGTAATATTGTTTATTTTCTCTTATTAGGATTTGAAGTTGTTGAAGTCATCTTTGAAGTCCAAGCAAGTGTGCTTTCTTGAGACACTGGGCATTAAATTTTTTTAGTTTTTGAGTTTCGTTTAGTTTGGTCTTACTGGCCATGGTTGTTTATTTGATCGTTATTTTATTTAAGCTTAAAATCAAAATATGACCTAACAATTAGCTTCAAAGTTAGTTCTAAACTTTTAAGGAAGATTATTGTTGATAAAGTATTAGAAGCTTTTTAAGTGTATTCATTCTCAATAATTTTATAATCAATTTCTATTAATAGTGATGGTATAGAAACATATCTTTCAAAAATTAAGTTGAATACTTAAATTCTTAACAAATCACATGAATAGTGATTGTTGGGGACTTGGAGTTTAGTAATTGCTCAGATTGTTTTCTCCCTAGGTCCTGTAATTTCATGGCTCATACTTTTGCAAAATTTTCTCTGTCCTACTCCTTGTGCTTGGGAGCATTGTCAGTCAACTAATTGATTTTGTATTCGCAGCTTTTATGGTTGATTTGTGTTTTCTTCAATGCAATAGAGTATTTTCTTAAAAAAACATAAATTTAATCAGAAAAATAAAACTTTATTTTCAAAAAGCTTATCAAGTTGTTATAAAATATTCAAAATTAATCATGTTTTTTTTCATTAAAATAGAAATATTGGATAATTAATAATATAGCATATCCTTGTGGCACTCGGTGTAGAAAATACATGTATATGATATTAATTATAAATAAATCTAAAATTTATTTATTAATATTTAGTATAAGATAATTACTTTATGACTTTATACTTTTTTATGAGTTATAGCTTTATAGTTGATACTATTAATTTGTGATTCTGTTGATAAATAACAAACAATTAGTTTTTATCTTTTAGAAAAATCGGGTTAGTTTGGGTCATGGGTTTGAGTCATTCAGATTTTGGGTCGTTTGGGTTTCAGGTTGTTTGACTTTCAAGTTATTTGGTTTTCGGGTCTCTTCAGTCACGAGTAACTTAAGTCTCAAGCCAGTCGGGTTTCGGAACAATCGAGTCATGGTTCGTTTCGGTTTCAAGTTGTTTGGATTTCGGATCATAATATTTTCTTGTATTTTTAAGTCGGATAGATCGGGTCGGGTCAGATTTTACCATCTCTAAAAAATACATAGGTTTAATAAAAATTTAAAATGCATGTATTTGGCTCTTACAAATTCACTGTACATTTGATTGAAATTCAAATTCATAGTCTTTAAACTGATTCCAAATTGTTTATTTTTATTTTTTATTTGAGACTCCAATTTCAAATTAACCCAACTGAAATTTACGTTACCAAATGCAACATATTATACTTTAGGATATCTTTAGAGTTTATATAAGTGGCTTTCCCAATCCTAGCAATTCACTTATATGATTATTTTACTATCACATTCGCGCTCGCTAAGTTTGGGATTACTTATGTCTACCGCTTACAAAATAGGAATGTGCTAAAATTGTTCAACTGCTTATTTTATTGAATTATTTATGACTTAATAAAAATTAATTAAGAATTCAATTATCATTTAAGATATAAACAATTTAATAAAATAATTGATTGAACAATTTTAAAAACTTTTTTGAGAGGTATGTTGATATAAGAAATCTTTAACATTTTTTTAAGATTTAATCAAGGAACATATACATGGGGAAGAAAAAAATGAGACAACTACTGTTGATACTGAAAATCTGCCAAGAAGTCGAAGAGCCAAAATATGGTAACTACACACATGAAACAAGGAGAAATCCTAAAAGTTGTCAAAGGACCGGGTGGGATGCCTAAGTTGGAATAAGGCTTTTCTAAATATGGAGAGCTGTGAGAAGTAAAGAGCTGTGTATATTGATTGAATGTACCTTTTGATGTTGAGAGCCCCTTAAATAGCGTTTTGGAGTAGAATCCGATTAGGGGAGTGATTGATCATTGAGTATTATGATTGGAATGAAATTCCCATAGAGTTATCCATGAGCTGGATTGTTTTAATAATATTTTATCTATAAGTTGGAGTGTCCCAGCAGTATCAGGACATTGGTGTGAAATTACAATTATGTCTTTTGTCAAGTGTGGCGATTTGATTGGTTGATTTATTTGAGTCATGAAATTACCCTATTGTCCTTGGAGGTTACCACATGTCACGATATCATTGGGCGAAGAATTTTTCCCTACATCAGATGCCCTCCACTTCCTTAAATCCAATTATGTAGTTGAGGAAATAGGATGTTGGAGTATGATTCGTTTATGTTAGAGTAGCTTTTTCCTTAGGAAGATCAAGGAAAAGAAGGGTCTCAGTTGAATGAGAAGCTTGTGGAGATCCTCAGCTCTATTCTCTTACCTAAGAAAGTTAGAGAGGTTCATGACAATTTGTTATTTTATGTGCAATGCTTCTGAAGATGATGAAAAGTATTCAAGTACATGGTAAAGTATGGAGATGTCTTCTGAGGGGCTTTTAGCACTCTTCAGAGTTGCGGAGACAGGTCTGAGGAGGATGAGATGGATCAAACTCCTTGGATCTATGTAGATAAGTCCAAGGACGGTGAGATGGGTCAAAGTCCTTGGAGCTATGGAGATAAGTTTGAGGAGGATAAGATGGATTGAACTGCTCAGAGCTATAAAGATAAGTCCGTGGAAGATGAAATAGATGAAACTCCTCGAAGTTGTGGAGACAAGTTTTAGCTTCTAAATCCTGAGTAATAGAGTCTGTTATAACAGGAAGAAATGATGAAGACAATGTTCTTAGAGGAATTAAAGTTTCATAATATGTGTACACGAGAAATCTTCAAGGGCTTAAGGTATTTGTCTTTGACATAAAAGATAGATCCGAGGAGGAAGAGCTCTAGGCCTTCTCCTCGATCTTTCGCCTAAGTAAAAGGGGCTTGGAGCTCTTTGCTTAGCATTAATATAAGGGAAGAATCTAATGAGGAAGTGCTAGGGCCTTTTCTTCCATCTTTTACCTAAGTGAAAGGAACTCATGACCCTTCACTTAGTTCCAAAGTAAATGTTGAAAAATATGTTAATAAAGCTAGCCTCTTATTGATAATATCGAAAAAGATAGGCAAGTTTCTACTGATAAACTTGAAGAGAATTTTTGTATTCCAAGTTTGAGGTATTGGATTGTCATCGAGGTCCCAGCTCGGTAGACCCTCTAGATGCTGTAGGATCATTCCCAGTTTGGGAAGAGCTTTCCTGTTTCTCAAGGGTGAGATAATTCATTCCTTCTAAGTACTAGGTCACGTAACCTGAAAGATCTTCCTCAGACCTGAGAATTCTAGTACTTCGGCACTCTCTGGTGGCAGGCAACAAGCTTGATCTGGGCCTTATCTCTTACTTCGTCAATCAGATCGATGTTCATCCTGAGAGCTTCTTTATTGTTGGCTTCACCGAAGTTCTGTACTCGTAGTGATGGTGTCTCTATCTTGAGTGGGATGGCAGCTTCTGAGCCGTAGGCTAAGAAAAAAAGGGATTTCCCCAATTGGAGTTCGTGTAGTAGTCTGGTAGGCCCAAAGAACATTCAATAAGTGCTTGACCCACTGTTTAATAGCATCTTCAAGTTTCATTTTGATCCCTTACAGGAGAGTTTTATTAGTCACTTCGACTTGTCCGTTAGCCTGAGGGTAACTTATTGAGGAGACTCAATGCTCAATCTCAAGGTCTTGATAGAAGAACTTGAACCGGGAGCTGTTAAATTGTTTTCTATTATCGATGATGAGTATCATTGGTATGACAAAGCGACATACAATTGATTTCCATATAAACTCTCGGGTTTGATAGTCGGTGATGCTAGTAAAAGGCTTCACCTTTGTCCATTTAGTGAAACAATCAATGGCTACTATTAAATGTTTCTTTTGCCCTGGAGCTTCTTGGAATGAATTGAGGATGTCCATTCCCTATATGGTGAAGGGAAGTGGACTGGTGATTAATGTTAGTGTGTTGGTAGGTCGCTGAGACACAGAGGCATACTATTGACATGTCTTGCATTTCTTGACCATCTTTGTGGCGTCATGTAGCATCTTGGTCTAGTAATAGCCATGTTAGAGCATCTTATAAGCCAAAGCTCGACCTCCCAAGTGGTTAACACATATACTGTCATGAACTTCTTGGAGGGCATAATCTACATCGGTAGACCCGAGGCACTTCAGATAGGGTGTTGCGAGGCCCTCTTTGTACAACTATCCTTCGATGATAGTATACCGCGAGGCGCGGGAGATGATCTTTTTAGTTTCATTCCTATGAATGGGTAGAGTTCCATCTCTCAAATACTAGAGGATTGATGAGAGTCATAAAATGCATCGTAACAGTACTTATTTGTTAGCATTTTAGGGTGGATCGAGGTTTGAATTACACTTTTATACCTTAATAACTCTAAAGTGACATTCTTGGATCATTGACTTATTTCAGTGCATTTTCAGATACTTTGAGTTCAAAAGAGATGGAAAACTAACATAGCTTAAAGCACGACGCTTCGATGCACATTCGAGTGAGGGCATGGTTGCGGAAGAACAAAATGAAGAGAAACCAAGTCTTAAAGTATAGGCACTGCGGCCTCAAGAAGTCTAAGCCTTAGCCTCCAGAACTAAGCCCAAAAGAGCAAGGATGCCATCAGGCAGAGCCGCGGCCTGGACCAGGCAGGGCCGCAGCCTCCAGAAAGTGAAGGAAATAAGGAAAAAGCTGAGCCGTGGTGCGAGTAATTGTGAGCCGCGGTGCGCACACGATCCCTTGCTTCGTGTCATGACCTAATTAGGACTTTAATGATGGTTTAAACTCAAAAACACCCTTGGGCCTTTTGTATTATAAATGGATCACTTAGGGTTTGAGAAAAGAACATCATTAAGGCTAGAAAACACAAGAAGACTGTTATATTCTCCTCCATCAAAGTGTTCAAGAATGAGCCCCATGGCCAACTAATCTCCAAGTAAGGCGAATGGATGAATCCCCAGGTGTAGTTATTCTTATTTTCCTTTATTGATTCAGTTGTAGTTGGGATTTATTGTCAAAATATTGTTATGATTTACTCTTTAATTTAATTAGAAGATTTTCTCTTAATCCGGTGATTATATCTTTCTCCTCGATATAAGTCTAGTCATGCTCTTCTTATGTCAAGATTGTTTGGATGTGATTGAGTCTGGTAGATTTATCTTTTAGGTTTGTTGATGAGAGTCATAAAATGCACCTTAACAGTACTTAATTGTTAGCATTTTAGGGTTGATCTAGGTTTTAATTGCACTTTTATATGTTAACAACTCTAAAGTGTCATTCTTGGATCATTGACCTATTTCGGTACATTTTCAGGTACTTTGAGTTTACAAGAGATGGATAAGCTATCATTGCTTAAAGCTCAAAGATTCCATGCGTCTCAGAGTGAAGGAGTGCTTTCGAAAGGACAAGATGAAGGGTTTATGGGCAAGGAAGCCTAGGCGCCCATAAGAGAGAGCCTAGGCACCTAGAAGCTCCAGACTCCACCATCAGAGGAAGCCTAGGCTCCCAGAAGAGAGAGCCTAGGCGCCCCAAAGCTCCAGACTCCACCATCAGAGAAAGCCTAGGCACCCAAAAGAGAGAACCTAGGTGCCCAGAAGCACACCCAACCAAGGATCAGGCAGGGTCATGTCGCATATAAATGAGAGAAACGACGCACACACGATCCCCTTCTCTAAGTTATGACCTAATTAAGACTTTAATGATTGTTTAAACCCTAAAAACACCCTTGGATCTTTTGTATTATAAATAGATCACTTAAGGTTTGAGAGGAGGACATTCATTAAAGGCTGGAAAACTCATCAAGGCTGCCACATTCTCCTCCATCGAGTGTTCAAGCATGAGCCCCATGGTTAACTAATTTCCGAGCAAGGCAAAGGGATGAATCCCTAGGTGTAGTTGTTCTTATTTTCCATTATTGATTCAGTTGTAGTTTGGATTTATTATTAAAACATAGTATGAGTTACTCTTTAATGTAATTAGAAGATTTTTCTCTTAATCCGGTGATTGTATCTTTCTTCTCCATATAAGTTTAGTCATGCTTTTCTTATGTGATGTTGTTTGGGTATGATTGAGTCCGGTCGATTTATCTTTTAGGTTTGTCCATTACTGCAATATTGTCATTAAAGATATATTGTCGTTTCTTGATAAATCTATGGGATAGGTCATGTGTGCTTAACTCGAAAGTAAAGAGTAATCCATATCAATTACATTAGGGTTTATATATGTGCTTAATTGAATATTTTTCGATTTCTTGTTTGGGATGTGAAACTTGCAATCGAGATAAAAACAACTGAATTGCGATAGGAATAAGGCAACAAACCTAGGGAGGATTCTCGGACCCTTGTTATTTATCCATTATATTTACACTACTTCACATTACTTCAATATCAAAACTCAAATTCTCTCGTTTAACTTTTATCGTTCGTTTTAAGGTTTGCACTTTCTCTTGTAGATCGCTTATCTCCCTGTGGAATTGACACCCCAAAGCTGTGCTACAACTACTGCGTTATACTTTGGGCGTAATCAAATTTTAGCACCGTTGTCGGGGAGACGTGCTTAATTCAAGGAAGATTGTCAACTTTGAGACAAAACGGTAGAAGAATTGTAGATAGTTTTTCTTTTCAGCAGTTTGTAAAGGCGGTAACTTCGTTCCTTCTTTTAGCTTACTGCATTATTTTTTTTTCCTTCTTTCTTTTTATAGTATTTTTTTTTTCATTATTTTACCTTGCATGCACAGACATATAGAGACGCTTTGGGTAGATTTGCTTGTAGGCCTGTGTTAGAGTCATAACTAAATTCTTTTCTAAATCCTTTATTTGACAATCCATCTAGTCTCGAAGAAATGAGTGAACATGAATATCAACCCCCTAGGACCCTTCGGGATTACCTCCACCCTACACACATAGCCACACCATCATGCATCATGTTTCCAGCCAATACTTGCCAACTGGATTTTAAAACAGGGATGATACAGTTACTCCCTACGTTCCATGGCTTGGAAAATGAAAACCCATATGTGCACATTAGAGAGTTTGAGGAAATAGTTGCGACCTTTCATAGTTAAGATGCACATGATGATATCGTGAGACTCAAGTTCTTTCCTTTCGCTTTGAAGGATAAAGCTAAGAGTTGGCTATACTCACTGAGACCACGATCTATTAGGTCAATCGTGGGCTGAGATGACTCGGGTCTTCTTCAATAAATACTTTCCCCAACATAAGACCAATGCTTTAAAAAAGAAAATTTTCACCTTTGCACAAAAGGAAAGTGAGACTTTGTATCAATCTTGGGAGAGATTTAAAGAGTTGTTGAGTATGTGCCCTCACCATGGGTATGAGAATTGGCGTTTAGTGAGCTATTTTTATGAGGGACTTACATATAGAGAGTGCCAATTTGTGGAGATGATGTGTAATGGTGAGTTATTACAGAAAGATCCTGATGAGGCCATAGAATACCTCAATGAGCTTGCTGAAAAAGCTCACACTTGGATTGGACCTAGTGCTACTAAAAGCAAAAATAGGTCACGACCTGTAGGGAACCCAAATGGTGGTGGAATATACCATCTTAGGGAAAGAGGATAACCTAAAGGCTAAGGTCAAGATGCTCACTAGGGAACTAGATGCATTAAAGACTAAGAACTTAAAGCCAACATAAGTAACTAATCATGCAGCATCTTTTAGACCATGTTTTGTGTGTGGCGGGGTAGATCATCTTACCCAAGAGTGTCCCACATTTACGGAGATGAGAGGGATGTATGAGGAACAATGTAATGCCTTAGGTATGTACAAGAAGCCTTTTTCACCTTTCTTTGATACCTATAATCTGGAGTGGCACAATCACCCCAATCTTAGCTGGAAGTTTGAAAACCAGCTGCCTACACAACCCCTTAGATCATATCCTGCACCATATTATGCACCTGCACCTTCTAGGAGTCCTTTAGAATACACTTTGCATACTTTTATTGAGGCACAGGGTAAGACTAATCAAAAGCTTGAATCTTTAATTACGCAGGTTGATGAGAGCTATAAAATGCATCTTAATAGTACTTAATTACTAGCATTTTAGAGTTGATCTAGATTTTAATTGCACTTTTATATGTTAACAACTCTAAAGTATCATCTTTGGATCACTAATTTGTTTTGATGCATTTTCAGGTATTTTGAGTCTTAAAGAGATGGAAAAGCTATTGTTGAATGAAGCACAAAGATTCCATGTATATCGGAGCAAAGGATTGCTTTCGAAAAGGCTAAACAAAGAGATCCAAGCATGTGCGCCGCGCCCTTGAACCAGCTGGGCTGCACCCTCTAGAACAGAGGCCAAAGCAAGCAAAGAAGGCCGTCAGGTCAGGGTGCGCCTTGGACCAAGGGGCACTGCACCCTGAGGTGTGAGGTGTGCCTTGGATTAATCTAGGGTGTGCTCTGAAGGCTGAGGTACACCCTGGATGGAGCTGCGCCGCACCTTCCAGCAAGTTCATAAAGCTGGCCTAGGCGTGAGAAAATCCAAGCCTAGGCTCGCACACGAACTTTGTTCTTCGAGTTATGATGTAATTAGGTCTTTAATGATTGTTTAAAACCTTAAAACACCCTTGGACCCTTGTATTATAAATAGATCACTTAGGGTTTGACATTAGACATTCATGAAGCTGGAAGACTCAAGGAAGCAGCAACTTCTCCTCCATCAAAGTGTTCAACCATGAGCCCCATAGCTAACTAATCTCCAAGCAAGGCGAAAGGATGAATCCCTAGGTGTAGTTGCTCTTTAAATTTCTCCTAAGACTAATACAAAGTCTCGTTTTCCTTTTGTGCAAAGGTGGAGATTTGTCTTTTCAATGGGAAGTACTTGTTAAAAAAGACTTGGGTCATCTCATTCCATGACCTAATTGATCGTGGTCTCAACGAGTATAACCAACTCTTAGCTTTATCCTTCAAAGAAAAAGGAAAAAACTTGAGTCTCACTATATCATCCATTGCATCTTGACTATGAAAAGTCGTAATTACTTCCTCAAATTATCTAATGTGCACATATAGGTTTTCATTTTCCAAACCATGAAAAGTATAGAGATGATGTGTAATGATGAGTTTCTGCAAAAGGACCCCGATGAGGCTATTGAGTACCTCAATGAGCTTGTTGAAAAAGCTCACACATGGACTGGACCTAGTGCTACTGAAAGCACAAATAGGTCGCGACCTATAGGAAACCCTAGTGGTGGAGGAATCTACCATCTTAGGGAATAAGATAACCTTAAGGCCAAGGTTTAGATGCTTATTAGGGAATTAGAGGCATTAAAAACTAAAAAGCCAACACATATGGTTAATCAAGCCGAACCTTTAGAACCATGTTTTGTGTGTGGCGGGGTTGATCATCCCGCCCAAGATTGCCCCACATTTGTTGACATGAGAGGGCTGTACGAGGAACAATGTAATGCCTTAGGCATGTATAAGAAGCCTCCAGCACCTTTCTCTAACACTTACAATCCGGGCTGGCAAAATCACCCTAACTTCAGCCGGAAATCTGAAAATCAATAGCATTCATAACCCCCTAGATCATACCCTGCACCTTATCATGCACCCTCATCCTCTAGGAACTCTTTAGAAGAAACCTTACATGGTTTTATAGAAGCACAAGGTAAAACAAACCAGAGATGTGAGGCTTTAATTACACAGGTAGTTGATGAAAACAAAGAAATAAGGAGCCAAGTGTCTAAATTAATGGGCTCCTTGAGTGTGACTGAGCGAGGTAAGTTCCCTTCCCAAGCTCAGTTTATACCTCATGGTCAACATACGACACAAGAAAATTTGAAAGATGTAAATGCCATTGTGACTCAAAGTGGTAAGTCACTACACATCCCATCAATGAATAAATCCGAGGATGTGGAAAAGGGGCAAGCTAGTAGCAATACCGAGCTGCCCATAAAATAAATTTGGATGAAGGAACTAGTCCTCGTAGAGACCCTCAATGTAGGCTTAACCCCACTATGAAAGAAGTAGTGAAAAATGAAGTGCTGAAATTGTTAGATGCGGGTATTATATATCCCATAGCTGATAGTAAGTGGGTAAGCCCTACGCAAGTCGTTCCCTAAAAGTCCGAAGTCACGGTGGTAAAGAATGACCTAGGAGAGCTAGTCCCTACCAAACTTGTGACCGAGTGGCGTATGTGCATTGATTACAAAAAATTAAATGCTGTCACCTGGAAAGACCACTTCCCACTCCTTTTTATTAATCAAATTCTTGAGCGTGTAGCTGGTCATCCCTTTTACTGTTTTCTATATGGTTATTCTGGTTATTATCAAATAGAAATTCCATTAGAAGACCAATAAAAGACCACCTTTACTTGTCCCTATGGCACTTATGCTTTTCGTAGAATGTCATTTGAATTATGTAATGCCCCTGTAACTTTTCAACACTGCATGATGAGTATTTTTAGTGACATGGTTGAAAATTTCATGGAGATTTTTATGGATGACCTAACTATTTTTGGTTCTTCATTTGAAGCATGCTTAATGAATTTAGAAAGAGTATTAATTTGCTGTGAGGAAAAAGAATTGGTCCTAAATTGGGAAAAATGTCATTTCATGGTACCATCCGGTATTGTCTTAGGGCATATTGTCTCTTCTAAAGGGATAGAGGTTGATCAATCTAAGATTGAATTAATCTCTAAACTACCTACCCCTAAGACAATAAAGGATGTGAGATCTTTCCTTGGTCATGCTGGTTTTTATAGAAGGTTCATACAAATTTTTTCAAACATATCTAGGCCACTATGTGTCCTCCTAGTTAAAGACACCCCCTTTGAGTGGACAGAAGCTTGTCAAGAAGCATTCCAAATGCTGATCGCCAAGCTTACTTCCGCACCTATAATGCAGTCACCAGATTGGACTTTGCCTTTTGAAATCATGTGTGATGCTAGTGACTACGCTGTTGGTGCTGTTCTTGGATAGCGAAGGGAAGGTAAACCTTTTATCATTTACTATGCTAGTAAGACTTTAAATAGTGCTCAAATGAATTACTCTACAACTGAAAAAGAATTGCTAGCTGTAGTATTTGCTTTAGATAAATTTCGTGCTTATTTGATTGGTTCTCCTATCCTTATTTTTACAGATCATGTAGCCTTCAAGTATCTTCTTATAAAGAAGGATGCTAAGGCACGACTAATCTGATGGATCCTCCTTTGGAAAGAATTTGATATCACCATCAAGGATAAGAAAGGAGTGGAGAACATAGTAGCTAACCATCTATCGAGGCTCACTTTTGAGGACGCTTGTGATGACATGCCAATCAAAGATGGCTTTCTCGATGAGCATTTACTCTCTGTTACTTCTTTACCATGGTTTGCTCACATCGTGAATTATTTGGCTACAGGTGAGATACCAATGGATTAGAGCGCTCAAGACAAAAGGAAATTCTTATATGAGGTACGTAATTTCTATTGGGATGACCCTTATCTTTTCAAGTACTGCCCTGACCAAATTCTAAGGCGTTGCATCCCTAATGAAAAAGATTGCAAGTGTCTTAGAATTTTGTCACTCCCAAGCCTGTGGAGGTCACTTTTCGATGACAAAAACAGCTACAAAAATTTTGCAGTGTGAATTTTATTGGCCTACCTTGTTTAAAGATGAAAATACCTATTGTCCCTCATGTGAAAGGTATTAAAAGTTAGGAGCTGTGTCTCGCCGAAATATGATGCTCCTAAACCCTATTTTAGTAATTGAAATCTTTGATTGTTGGGGCATCGATTTTATGGGACCTTTTCCACCTTCTTTCGGATACCAATATATCATTATGGCAATAGACTATGTATCTAAGTGGGTAGAGGCAGCATCCTGCTGAAACAATGATAATAGAACGGTGATTAAATTCATTAAAGAAAATGTGTTATCTCGATTTGGTACACCACGTGCTATAATTAGTGATCGAAGTACACATTTTTGCAACCGTTCTTTTCAAGCATTGATGAAAAAATATGGGGTATTACATAAAATCTCTACTGCCTATCATCCTCAGACTAGTGGACAAGTAGAGCTTGCTAATAAGGAAATTAAACAAATTTTAGAAAAAATAATTAACCTGGATCACAAGGATTGGTCTTTGAGACTAGTTGATGCGCTTTGGGCTTACCGTACAGCTTTTAAAACTCCCTTAGGTATGTCACCTTATCGGCTTGTTTTTGGAAAGCCTGCCACTTACCCGTGGAGCTTGAGCATAGAGCTTATTGGGCCATCAAGTCTTTTAATTTTGACATAGGAGAGGCGGGTAAGCTTAGAAAGTATCAACTAACCAAGTTAGAGGAATTAAGAAACGATGCTTATGAGAACTCTAGAATCTATAAGACCAAGATGAAATCATTCCATGATAAAAATATTTTGAGGAAAATGTTTAGACCTAATGATCGAGTGTTCTTATAGGACTCTAGACTTCATAAGCATCCTAGAAAACTTCGGTCAAGATGGACCGGGCTTTTTATAGTAAAAAATGTTTTTGAAAATGGGGCAGTGGAAATTGAGGACACTAAGAACGGTTGGATTTTTAAAGTAAATGGTCAACAACTTAAGATCTTAATCGATAGATAAGATCCGGAAGTGGAAGACATTTCGCTTATAGATCCGGTCTATTCACCTTGACCATACAACAAAGGTACGTTTTTTTATTTTTTATTTTTACTTTTCTTTTGTTCTGTGAGTTTATTTTTAATTTTTAGTTTTTAGTTTAATTTAATCTGATTATATATATATATATATATATTATTTTTATTATTATTTTGGTTTTTTTTATTTTTCTATTTCTCTTTGGCAAACAAACAACTGTTTTTTTAAATCAGGTTGCACCGCACCCCACCAGAACCCGTGCCGCATCCCACAGAACGCCTCCCACACTCCCACAGCCCAAGCCGCGACGCACCCTGATTTTCCACCTGCACACACACTTAAAACCCTTTTTCACTCTCTCTTCTTCATGTCATCACACGAACCCAGCAGCCCTTTTCCCCTTTTTCTCTTCCTCTCTCCAAACCTTAACCTCCCTCATCATTTTTCCTCAAAATTTATTTATTCTACCTGCATGTCTTGTAGGATTTTGCACTAATCTTGCAACTTTTGTTGAAAATTTCTCCAACCCACTTGGTTCAAAGAAGGTTTTGGTGTTCATCGAGCGAACTTCAAGTTGGTGGTTAGTTTTCTTCTCTCCAATTTTGAGTATCAAGAAAGCATAAATTCTTCCCTTCTTATTAAATTGGGCTATTTGAGTGGTTGATTTTACCTTTATATTATTATTATATACACTTGATTCACATGGCACCCAAATCCAAGAGACCAAGAGGGAAATAACCTCAAGAATATGATGAGAACAAGTTTGTTAGTTTTGAGGCTAGTGAGAGATATAATAGCTTGTTAAATACTAGGAAAATCATTCCTGAGAGAGGATTCAATATCACTGAGAGGGGAAGTCCATTCTTATTTCAAATGATTATTGATAGAAATTGGGGTGCCTTTTCAAGACAACTATCTAATTCTCTCCCAAAATATAGTTTGCGAATTCTATGCCAATGCCGACGAACATAGGAATGGTAAGGTGTTAGTGAGAGGAAAAATAGTCTATTTCAGCTGCTCATCCATTAATAGGTTCTATGGGTTACCCGACATAAAACACAGTGAGTATCTTGCATATGTATCTAATATTGATTACGATGAGATTTGCCATACTCTCTGTATTCCAGGCACAACTTGGAAAATGACGGGTAATACACATAAAACCTTGCCTGGTGCATCTTTGAATGTCAATGCTCAGGCTTAGCAATATTTTATATGTCACAAATTAATGCCTGCTTTACATTATAGTGACCTGACTATTGAGAGAGCTATTTTGATATATGCCATTTTGATGGGTATGACCATAGATGTGGGCGCAGTAATATCCAATTCTATCTTACACACTGTGCGATATAAGCTTAGATTATACTTTCCTTCTTTGATCACCCAACTATGCATCCAAGCTGATGTCCCTGACAGTAGTATTGCAGAACACCACCCACCCAAGAAACCCATCGATGATGGCCTGCTCACTCTAATTAGAACCTCAAGGCCACCAATATCGGGAGAGCAGGTAGTGATTACTGCCCCTCCTCCTCCCTTTAGAAATTTCGTTGTTGTAGAGCACCTTGAGCATTTAGACAGTCATTTTGACGAGCACCAGAAACTGTTATTTGATAGGTTAGATCGTCAAGACCAATTCTTGGCTCGTTAAGACCGATTCTTGGCTCGGCAAGCCGATTATCAAGCGGAGGTCAACTCCTCCTTTGGTCAGATGTACCAACACCTTGCCTCCGCTACTGGTTGCAATATGGGTCATTTTCCTACCATGCCAACCTATCCGGGTTCATTTTTTGATCCACCTCTCGAGGAAGGTGAAGAGAGTGAAGGGAATGTAGATGATGAGAATTTAGAGGAATAATTTTGGGTTCTATCTCTTATTTTCCCTTTTCCTCAGATTATTTTTCGTTATTTTCTTTTTCTTATTTTAGTGATTTTTCTACATTTTATGTGCTAACCTAACATATGGTGGAAATCTTAAGGGTACACCACAGTTGTTTTCTTTTTGTTGTCTTGTTCTATGTTGTAGATTGGAATTTCAGCAAGAAGAATGGCATGCAATTCCTTGGTGGTACACATTTTTCAGCACCTGTGCACTCGTGCTTACAAAAGGATTTTTTCTTTACCTTCTCTTTAACATTGAGGACAATGCAACTTTTAAGTTGGGGGTGGAGACGTATTTCTTTAAAATTGCTTGGTGTTACCTTCCCTTACCTTTTGTTTTAAGCATGATTTGTGTTTGCCTTAGAGTTAATTCACATGTCAATGATATGAGCCTAATTGAGACAGCATATAGAGTTTAGAAGAAGTTAAATCTTGCTTCGGTTTGAAATTAATTTAAGTATCAATCTTCATTTGGTTTGAGACTCTAGTTTGTGGTAAGATTGTATGATTAGTCTAAAACATTTAGAGAAGTTTTATGTGTGATTGCTTTGTGAATACTTTTGCGGTCTCGACAAGCTCTAGAACTTACTTGATAACCATTTGAGGCAAATTCCTAGAATTCACATTACTTAGGATATGATATAGGCCATTTTTTGGACCGTTTGAGCTTGTCAAACCCACCATTGCTATATTTACCACTAGTCACCTATTTGAGCCCTTTTTCTTGAAAAAGAATTTGAGCCTTGTTTCTTTCAATAGCCCACTTACTCACCTTTATGAGCCTAAGAAAATATTTTATCCTTACCTTCCTCTTAAAAGAACTTAGCTATACACATTTGTTGAGAAGCACTTAAAAGGAGTAAGTATGGAAATATGAGAAAATATCACTTACAATAACCCAAGTACATTAAAGGAGATAAGTTGGGGGTTATGGAAAAGAAATGAAAAGTGAAAAAAAGAGGTGAATGCTCTTATGCCAAAATACAAAAGAAAAGAAAAGAAAAGAAAAGAGAAGTGAATTATGGCAAAGAAAGAAGAAAAGAAAAGAAAAGTGGTAATTTGAGAAAAATGCTAGAAAAATAGCTGAAAAAGTTGGGTGTTGAAGTAAGGTTATCTAGTGCTTAAAAGTGGTTGTGTTTAAAGCTAAGAGATTGAGTTCTTTTACTTATGAATCCTTCCCATTCTTTCTTAACCTTTACCTTAGCCTAACGTTACAAGCTTATTAAAGACCTATTGATCCAACGTAATGTGATTTTTCTACAATAGTGGAGAGTGGTTTGAAATGTAAGCCTATGGAGCTTGTTTTTGTGATTGATGTCACGCAATTTATCATGTTTTAGAGGCCAAGACTTATATTCATGAATGTTATGCATAAAATCATCCGAATGTTCGGATTAATGGATTGTGGTAAGATGAATATAAAGAGTCAATAATGATCTTAAGATTGATGTTTGGATTACTTTTGAACTTGGGTGAAATTTAATGATTCTATGTGTTGTGTGCTATGTGAAATTTTTGAGACAAAATGTAAATTGCTCTTGGTTAACACTAATATTGCTTTACTTTGTTGTGATCCCCACCGAAGAATTCATCTCTTGTTTTCGCTTAAATTGCTAGGGACTAGCAATAAGCTGGTTGGGGGTTGTGATGAGAGCTATAAAATGCATCTTAATAGTACTTAATTGTTAGCATTTTAGAGTTGATCTAGGTTTTAATTGCACTTTTAAATGTTAACAACTCTAAAGTATCATCTTTGGATCATTAATTTGTTTTGATGCATTTTCAGGTATTTTGAGTCTTAAAGAGATGGAAAAGCTATTGTTGAATGAAGCATAAAGATTCCATGTATACCGGAGCAAATCAGTGCTTTTGGAAAGGCTAAACAAAGAGATCCAGGCATGTGTGTCGCGCCCTGGAACCAGCTGGGCCACACCCTCCAAAACAGAGGCCAAAGCAAGCAAAGAAGGCCATCAGGTCAGGGTGCGCCTTGGCCCAAGGGGCGCCGCGCCCTGAGGTGTGAGGTGCACCCAAGATTAATCTACGGTGCACCTTGAAGGGCTGAGGTGCACCCTGGATGGAGCTGCGCCGCACCTTCCAGGAAGTTCACAAAGCTGGCCTAAATCCAAGCTTAGGCGCGAGAGAATCCAAGCCTAGGCGCGCACACGAACTTTGTTCTCCGAGTTATGATGTAATTAGGTCTTTAATGATTGTTTAAAACCTTAAAACACCCTTGGACCCTTGTATTATAAATAGATCACTTAGGGTTTGACATTAGACATTCATGAAGCTGGAAGACTCAAGGAAGCAGCAACTTCTCCTCCATCAAAGTGTTCAACCATGAGCCCCATGGCTAACTAATCTCTAAGCAAGGCGAAGGGATGAATTCCTAGGTATAGTTTTTCCTATTTTCCTTTATTTGATTCAGTTGTAATAAAGCTTTATCGTTAAGAGATTGTTATGATTTACTTTTTAATCTAATTATTAGATTTCATCTAATCCGGTGATTGTATCTTTCTCCTTGATATAAATTTAGTCATGCTTTTCTTATGTCAAGATTGTTTGGGTATGATTAAGTCCGGTAGGTTTATCCTTTAGGCTTGTCCATTACTGCAATATGGTCATAAAAAGATATATCATCGTTTCTTGATAAACCTATAGGATAGATCATGTGTGCATGAATCGAAAATAAAAAGTATTTCATAACAATCAAATTAGGGCTTATACATGTTCTCGTTGAATATTTGCCGATTGCATGTTTGGGATGTGAAACGTGCAATCGAGATAAAAACAACTAAATCAAGTTAGGATTAGGGCAACAAACCTAGGGAGGATTCCCGGATCCTTGTTGTCCCTTTATTATATTTTACAAGCTACACAATCACTTCATCATCAATTTCATATTCTCTACTTGCTATGGTTATATCGTCTTATATTAAAGTTTACATCTTTCTTTATAGTTAACTTGTCTCCCTATTGAATCGACACCCCAAAGTCATGCTACAACTACCGCATTACTGTTTTGAGCGTAATCACAAGTTGTTGAAGAACATAAGGATCTAAAGAGCCAAGTGTCCAAATTGATGACATCCTTGAGTGTGAATGAGTGAGGTAAGTTCCCTTCCCAAGCTCAGTCCACACCCCATGGTCAACACCTGGCACAAAAGAATTTGAAGGAGGTAAATGCCATTGTGACCCAAAGTGTTAAGTCATTACACATCCCCACAACAAACAAATCAGAGGATATGGATGAGAGCCACCAATTATACATGATTGACTCACTCATGAAAAAGGTCCATCTCCTTAATCCATTGGAGTCAATCCACACCCATGGTTTCACAAGAGCACATACTGAGCCAGAATCTGCAGATGTTACTGATGAAATCCTTGAGGCCTCTCCAAAGCATACAAGCACCAAATTTGGCTGGCTGAAGACGTAAAACTTAGCGCTCATGGGAAGCACCCCACAACATATCCTTTTATTGTTTTCATATTTCTTTTTCTTATTTATTATTAGTATTTTGTTGTTTCCCAGTATTAACTTCGTATTTCTTTTTCAAGGACAAATATACGAAGTAGTTCAAATGGTGGAGTACAATTTTCAGCTTCTGTGCACTTTTGGTTACAGAGGGAGTTTCCTTTACTCTTTCTTTTACATTGAAGTCAATACAATTTTTAAGTTGGGGGTAGAGGAAACGTATTTCTTCCTTTCATTGAACTGCTTGGTGTTATTTTCCCTTTTCGTTGTTTTTAGCATGCTTTGTGTTAAGCCGTGGAATTAATTCACATGTCAATGATGTGAGCCTAATTGAGATAGTATATAGCATTTAGAAAAAGTTAAATCTTGCTTCGGTTTGAGAATAATTTATTTGTCAATCTTCATTTGGTTTGAGACTCTAGTTTGCGGTAAGATTGTATGAAGAGTCTAAAGCATCTAGAGAAGTTTTATGTGTGATTGCTTTGTGGTCTCAACAAGCTCTAGAACTTATTTGATAATCACTTGAAGCAAATTCCTAGAATGCACATTACTTAGGATATGATATAGGCCATTTTTGAACCGTTTGAGCCTTTCAAACTTACCATTGCTATATTTATTGCTAGTTACCTGTTTAAGCCTTTTTCTTGAAAAAAAATTTGAGACTTATTTCTTTCGATAACCCATTTACTTACCCTTATGAGCCTAAAAATATTTTATCCTTACTCTTCTTTTAAAAGAACTTAGTTATACACATTTGTTGAGAAGCACTCGAAAGGAGTAAGGATGGTAATATGAAAAAAAATATTATTGCCATAACCCAAGTACATTAAAAGAGATAAGTTGGGGGTTGTGGAAAAGAAAAAGAAGAGAAGGAAAAGAGAAGTGAAGTGTAGCAAATAAAGAAGAAAAAAAAAAGAAAAGTGGTGACTTATATGCTCTTATAAAAAAAATGGTTGAAAGAGTTGGGTGTTGAAGTAAGGTTATCCAGTGCTTAAAAGTGGTTGTGTTTAAAGCTAAGAGATTGAGTTCTTTTATTTGTAAATCCTTCCCGTTCTTTCTTAACCTTTACCTTAGCCTAACGTTACAAGCTTATTAAAGACCTATTGATCCAATATAGTGTGATTTTTCTACAATAGTGGAGAGTGGTTTGGAAAGTGAGAGCTTGATTTGTGATTGATGTCACACAATTTATTATGTTTTTAGAGGCCAAGACTTGTATTCATGAATGTTATGTATAAAATCATCCGGATGTTCGGATTAATGGATTGTGGTAAGATGGATGTTAAGAGTCGATGATAATTTTAAGATTGATGTTTGGATTATTTTTGGACTTGGGTGATATTTAACGATTCTATGAGCCGTGTGTTATGTACGATTTTTGAGACAAAAAGTGAATTACTCTTGGTTTAACGCTAGCATTGCTTTACTTTGTTTTGATTCCTACCATAGAATTCATCTCTTATTTTCACTTGAATTACTAGGGACTAGCAATAAGCTAGTTGGGGGTTGTGATGAGAGTCATAAAATGCACCTTAACAGTACTTAATTGTTAGCATTTTAGGGTTGATCTAGGTTTTAATTGCACTTTTATACGTTAACAACTCTAAAGTGTCATTCTTGGATCATTGATCTATTTCGATGCATTTTCAGGTACTTTGAGTTTACAAGAGATGGAAAAGCTATCATTGCTTAAAGCTCGAAGATTCCATGCATATCGGAGTGAAGGAGTGCTTCCGAAAGGACAAGATGAAGGGTTTATTGGGCAAGGAAGCCTAGGTGCCTAGAAGAGAGAGCCTAGGAACCCAGAAGCTCCAAACTCCACCATCAGAGGAAGCCTAGGCACCCAGAAGAGAGAGCCTAGGAGCCCAAAAGCTCCATACTCCACCATTAGAGGAAGCCTAGGCGCCCAGAAGAGAGAGCCTAGGCACCCAGAAGCACACCCAACCAAGCATCAAGCAAGGCCGCGATGCACATAAATGAGAGCCGTGGCGTGCACACGATCCCCTTGTCTGAGTTATGACCTAATTAGGACTTTAATGATTATTTAAACCCTGAAAACACCCTTAGACCTTATGTATTATAAACAGATCACTTAGGGTTTTAGAGGAGGTCATTCATTGAAGGCTGGAAAACTTATCAAGGCTGCTACATTCTCCCCCATAAAGTGTTCAAGCATGAGCCCCATAGCAAGGCAAAGAGATGAATCCCTAGGTTAACTAATCTCCAAGCAAGGCAAAGAGATGAATCCCTAGGTGTAGTTGTTCTTATTTTCCATTATTGATTCAGTTGTAGTTTGGATTTATTATCAAAACATTGTACGAGTTACTCTTTAATTTAATTAGAAGATTTTTCGCTTAATCCGGTGATTGTATCTTTCTTCTCCATATAAGTCTAGTCATGCTTTTCTTATGTGATGTTGTTTGGGTATGATTGAGTCCAGTAGATTTATCTTTTAGGTTTGTTCATTACTGCAATATTGTCATTTAAGATATATTGTCATTTCTTGATAAATCTATAGGATAGGTCATGTGTGCTTAACTCGAAAGTAAAGAGTAATTCATATCAATTACATTAGGGTTTATATATGTGCTTAATTGAATATTTGTCGATTGCTTGTTTGGGATGTGAAACTTGCAATCGAGATAAAAATAACTAAATTGAGATCGGAATAAGGAAACGAACCTAAGGAGTATTCCTGGACCCTTGTTATTTATCCATTATATTTACATTACTTCACATTACTTCAATATCAAAACTCAAACTCAAATTACTTCACATTACTGCCCCTTCACACAGCAGTGCGCACACTTTTCCTGCTTGTGTGCTGAAGTGCGCACACTAGTGCGCCTACCCTTACCTTGCTCCAATGTGATGCACACACATGTGTGCAGTCTTCTAACTTGCTTTATTTTAATGCTCCAACCTTGGTTTAGACTTTAACCATCTTTGAGCCATGTTTAGACATATTTAAACCTTAGACAAATACCAATAATCTCTACCTTTGTTTAAGTGTTTAAACCCGAACCATTTTTGCAGAGAGCTTCAGGATCCAATCTCATCTTGAATCATCAATTAACTAACTCCAATCCTAAGTAGTCTAAGGCAATGATTAAACTTACTTAGAGGTAGAACTTTAGTACCCAAATCCGCAGGATTTTCTTCCGTGGCTACCTTGTCCACATGGATGCATCCTTTCGTAACATTTTCCCAAATGAAATGATACCGAACATCCATGTGCTTTGTCCTCTCATGGAACACCAGATTTTTACACAAGTGCAATGCACTTTGACTATCTGAAAACAGTACAACCTGCTCCTCCAGCACCTTCAACTCTTCCAGCAACTCTTTGCACCACATAGCTTCCTTAATGGCCTCCATAGCCGCTATATATTCAGCCTCGGTTATTGAGAGTGCTACCACTGGCTGCAACTAAGCCTTCCAACTTACACAACATCCATTTAAGTTAAAGAAGTAGGAGGCAATCGATCTCCTTTTATCCAGGTCTACTCCATAGTCCGAATTCGCAATCCCTCATAAACCAGCCCTACTTCTAGGCTTCCTTTCAAGTACCTCAGCAACCACTTCATCCCAAGCCAATGCTCCTTTTCGGGATTACTCATAAAATTGTTAAAAACACTCATTGCATGAGCAATGTCAGGTCTAGTGCTAACCATGGTGAACATAACAGAACCAACCGCACTAGAGTAGGGGACTTTTTCCGTTTCCTTCTTCTCCACTTCCGATCTCGGACTTTGATAGTTGGAGAACTTGAAATGACCAGCAAGGGGAACCTTCACTAGTTTGCTATCTTCCATAGAGAATTTAGATATCATATTCTCTATGTAAGAAGTTTAAGAGATCTTCAATCTGTTTCTCTCCCTTTCCCGATGATACAGATCCCAAGGATCTTCTGTGCATGGCCAAGATCCTTCATCTCAAACTCCTCACTGAGTTGAGCCTTCAATTTCTTTATCCTCTCTATGCTGCTCCCAACCAGCAACATGTCATCAATATAGATGAGGATGATCACCACTTCCTCAACCTTCTACCCCTTATAGTACAAGCACGAATCATAGTAGCTCCTTATGAAACCCAAGCTGATTACAAAGGAATCAAACCTCTTATTCCATTGCCGAGGTGATTGCTTCAGGCCATAGAGAGATTTCTTCAATTTGCACACCAACTCTCCCTGCCTTCCTTCCTCATAGCCTTCGGGTTGCCTCATGAAAATGGTCTCATCGAGCTCTCTATGTAAGAACACTGTCTTCACATCCATTTGCTCAATTTCCTAATCAAATTGGACCACCAATGCTAACACTATCTGTATCGTCTTGTACTTCACAACCGGTGAGAAGATTTCGGTGAAATCTATGCCTTCTTTTTGTGTGAACCCCTTTGCCACCAGCCTAGCTTTATACCAAACTTCATCCCCTGGAGTATTCCCTTCTTTGATCTTGTAGAGCCATCTACAATCCATAACTCTCTGTTTTTCAGGTTTGGGCACCAACTCCTAAGAGTTGTTCTTCATCAAAGAATCCATTTTTTCCTCCATAGCCAGCTGCCACTTTGATGAATTCTTACACTCTATGGCATCCGTGTAAGTTTCTGGTTCAACCTCTCCTTCTATCCAAAGAGCTACTATATTAACATCCGAAAACCAATATCTCAAAGGTGGTCTAACCACCCTCCTTCTCCGGTCTCTTATGAGCTGGTAGTCATTTCGACTTGCTGCATCAACCTCTTCTTGTTTAGCCTCTTCTTGAGTTTCTTGAGCTTGGCCTTAATCCAAGGGCTTTACCTGGTCCAAACCCTCTTGCCTCCTTTGCTCTACCTGAACCGAGTTCCCCTTGATGCGATGCTCTATAACTTCCAGACTGGTTTGCTCACTAGCCCCTGCAGGGTTAGTTTTCTCCAAGTAGGGAAATAATAATTCATTAAAAATAACATCCCTACTTATAATCAGTTTAATGCCCTTCTTTTCTAAGGACTATAACCTATATCCCTTAACCCCATCACCATATCCTAGAAATACACATTTTCTAGATCTAGGGCTAAGTTTATCCTCCTTTTGATGTGTATATGCAGCACACCCAAAAGTCCTAAGGTTGCTTAATTCAGGGGGTTTTTCACTCCACATCTCCATGGGAGTCTTGAGCTCTAAAGCTCTAGATGGTGATCTATTCACTGAGTATGCAGCTGTAGCCACAGCTTCTCCCCAAAAATATTTTGGTAAACCGGATCCTATTAGCATGCACCTCACCTTTTCCATAAGGGTTCTATTCATCTTTTCAGCAACTCCATTTTGCTGAGGTGTTTTTACAACCGTTCTATGCCTTAGAATGCCATTTAATTCACAGAATTTATCAAAATCATTATTGCAAAATTCTAAGCCATTATCAGTTCGTAAAGCCTTAACTACCCTACCCGTTTGAGTTTCCAGAAACTTCTTCCACACAACAAATTTATTCAAGGCATGCGATTTATTTCTAAGCAAATAAACCCACACTCTTCTTGAATAATCATCAATTAAAGATAGAAAATAAAAGTTACCTCCCTGTGTTGGTGTTCTTGCTGGTCCCCAAAAGTCCGAATGAATGTAGTCAAGAATCCCCTTAGACTTATGCACTCTGGTGTTGAAGCTAACCCAGTGTTGCTTCCCAAGAATGAAACTCTCACAGAAATCCAGTTTATCTACTTTGTCTCCTCCAAGTTGACCATCTTTGCTAAGAACTTGCAGGCTCTTTTCGCTCATGTGTCCCATGTGAGTGTGCAAAAGGCCGCCTTGTCCATCTCAGCCATCAAGCTTGCTGCTTGATCATTTATTTCTGTCTCTCCGATCATCTCGTAGAGTCCATCGTTTCTTGCTGCCTTGATCACTACCAAAGATCCCTTGGCTACCTTGATCTTTCCTCCCTTTACTTTGCATGTATACCCCATGGAATCTAGCTTCCCCAATGAGATCAAAATTCTCTTCAAATTTGGAAGATACCTCACATTTCACAACAACCTTGTGACTCCATCAAACATCCTCAATTGGATGTCTCCAATACCTCTCACTTGGCAAGAATTGTCATTCCCCAAGAAGACCCTTCCATCATTGATCTCCTTGAAATTTTTGAACCATTCCTTATGAGGGCACATGTGATAAGTGCACCTAGAATCAAGAATCCACTTTTCGCTGCCTTACCTCCTACTCATTTTTTAGCACACAACAAGCACATCATCTTGCTGTTCTCCTTTGGAGACCAAAGCCTCTACATTATTGGTATGGCTTCTCCTCTCATCCCACATCCTCTTCTTGCAATCTTTCTTGAAATAGCCCTCCTTGTTGCAGTAGAAGCATCTCCTTCCTCCTCCAAGTCTTGTCTTGGAATGAGATCTCCCATGGTTCTGCCCTCCACCTCTTGATTTCTCCCTATAGTTGCCATGGTTGCTACTGCCATTCCGAGTTGCTGGCCTTCTTCTTACGAACAGCCCATCTCCACTTGATGTCTTCTTCATCTTAGCTCTGAAATCATGTGCCCTTATGGCATTGATCACAATCTCCTTTGTTAAAGTGTCCCTTCCATACTCAATAGCATTAATCAAATTATCAAAGCAATCAGGAAGAGAATTTAACAAGATAATAGCCAATTGTTCATTCGAAAAAATAATACTGTAGCTATTCAAATCTTGAACTAGCTTATTAAAGACATCAAGATTATCTTGCAACACTTTACTAGGATCTATTTTAAAAGCAAAGATTCTTTTAAGAAGATAAATCTTGTTAGGGAGAGTTTTGGTAAGAAACAACTCATCTAGTTTCTTCTATATGATAGCCAAATCTTCTGAGTCTCGGCACTCCCTTGTGATGCTATCTGACATGTGCAAGAAAATGGTGCTGTAAGTCATCTTCTTCATCTCGGTCCGCTGGTTCTCCGTGACACTTGCTGGAAAAGCATCATCTTCTCCAATAGTCAAGTCCACTTTCTGTTGCATTAGAATAGCCTTGATCTTCCGCTTCCAAAGGGCAAAGTCTCCCTTTCCATCAAACTTCTCAACACAGAAATTTGAAGCCATCTTTTACAAACACGATCCTTGATTTATGCACTACCCACAAATGCTTTCTTCAACCTCAAGAACACAGATTAAAGATGGATCTTAACACCGTTCTTGAATCACCCTCAAGAACATGATCAGATCTTGATCTTTACACCATTCTTGAATTACCCAAGAAGTTGATCTTTGATTCTTGGAGACTTGGCTTTGTAACCTTCTTGTTCTTGCTCCGATAGCCTCTAACCAAGCTCTGATACCACTATTGGAAATCACCTTGACAAGATTCCTAAGTGGTGATCTTCTAAACACCCAAGTCTAGAATGACTTGTAAGGATTTGGAATCGAAAACAGGAACAGAAAATCAAAGAAAGAAAGAAGACAAACTATTTGTTATCGAGGTTCGGCAATGTGCCTACGTCCCTATGAGTTCCTCTGAACTTTTTGCACTAAATCAATGGTTCTTTACAAATACAACAACCATCTTCAAGAAGCTTAAGTTCTTGAAGAAACCAAGAAGAGAAGAAAGAAGATGATAAGAACTAACAATGCTCTCTATCTAATCTAGACTTCTCTCTCTTTACAACCAGCCTCACTACAATGAGTCCCTCTTTTGTTTGATCTTTTTCACTCTCACACAATTTTCTCTTATATTATAATTGATCTCAAAGTATGTCATAAACTTGTGTTGTTCTCTCTTTTTTTACATGGAAAATGAAGCTAGGTAACCCTTAAATAGTGCACCCACTTCTTGTCCATTCTTGTGAGTCAATCTCCACCCTTAGATCTTGATTGCCACTTAACCATAGCCCTTCATCAATCCTAGGTGGTACAGTGTGTTTTAACCTTGCACTCATGAACCCAAGAGGAGATTAAAGCATGCTGTCCATGTGTGCTTTGGTGTGCCTAGCGCTTAGGCGCTCAACAGGGGGCGGCATGGCGCTGAGCAGGGCACCCTTGCAGCCCATTCTGGAAGGTGCGGAGCTGGTAGGGAGTGGCATGGTGCTGGTGTAGGTCAGGGGGTCTTCATTCTAGATGCCTAGGTGCTGGTGAAGGGGCGGTGTGGCGCACACTAATGTTGCCCCTTCACACAGCAGTGCGCACACTTTTCCTGCTTGTGTGCGCACACTAGTGCACCTACCCTTACCTTGCTCCAAAGTGATGCACACACATGTGTGCAGTCTTCTAACTTCCTATATTTTAATATTCCAATCTTAGTTTAGACTTTAACCATCTTTGAACCATGTTTAGACATGTTTAAACCTTAGAAAAATACCAACTATTTAAAACTAAGAGACTAAGTTCTTTTATTTGTTGAAACCTTTCTGTTCTTTCTTAACCTTTACCTTAGCCTAATGTTACAAGCTTATTAAAGACCTATTGATCCAAGGTAGTGTGATTTTTCTACAATAGTGGAGAGTGATTTGAAAAGTGAGTTTATGGAGCTTGTTTTTGTGACTGATGTCATGCAAATTAAATATTTTAGAGGCCAAGAATTGTATTCATGAATTTTATGCATAAAATCATCCGAGTGTTCAGATTAATGGATTGTGGTAAGATGGATGTTAAGAGTCGATAACAATTTTAAGATTGATGTTTGGATTACTTTTGGACTTGGGTGATATTTAATGATTCTATGTGCCGTGTGTTATGTACGATTTTTGAGATGAAAAGTGAATTACTCTTGGTTGAGCACTAACATTGCTTTACTTTGTTTTGATTCTTACCATGGAATTCATATCTTTTTGTCTTGTTGTCGCTTGAATTGCTAGGGACTAGCAATAAGCTAGTTGGGGGTTATGATGAGAGTCATAAAATGCATCATAACAGTACTTATTTGTTAGTATTTTAGGGTTGATCGAGGTTTGAATTACACTTTTACACCTTAATAACTCTAAAGTGACATTCTTGGATCATTGACTTATTTCGGTGCATTTTCAGGTACTTTGAGTTCAAAAGAGATGGAAAGCTACATAGCTTAAAGCACGATGCTTCGATGCACATTCAAGTGAGGGTATGATTGCTGAAGAACAAAATGAAGAGAAACCAAGTCTTAAAGTATGGGCCCTGCAGCCTGAAGAAGTCTAAGCCTCGGCCTCCATAACTAAGCCTAAAAGAGCAAGGATGCCATCAGACAGAGCCGCGGCCTGGACCAGGTAGGGCTATGGCCTCCAGAAAGTGAAGAAAACAAGGAAAAGGCTGAGCCGCAGCACGAGTAAGTGTGAGCCATGGTGCGCACATGATCCCTTGCTCCGTGTCATGACCTAATTAGGACTTTAATGATGGTTTAAACCCGAAAACACCCTTAGACCTTTTGTATTATAAATAGATCACTTAGGGTTTGAGAAAAGAACATCATTAAGGCTAGAAAACACAAGAAGACTGCAATATTCTCTTCCATCAAAGTGTTCAAGAATGAGCCCCATGGCTAACTAATCTCCAAGCAAGGCGAAGGGATGAATCCCTAGGTGTAGTTGTTCTTATTTTCCTTTATTGATTCAGTTGTAGTTGGGATTTATTGTCAAAACATTGTTGTGATTTACTCTTTAATTTAATTAGAATATTTTCTCTTAATCCGGTGATTATATCTTTCTCCTCGATATAAGTCTAGTCATGCTCTTCTTATATCAAGATTGTTTGGATGTGATTGAGTCTGGTAGATTTATCTTTTAGGTTTGTCCATTACTGCGATATTGTCATTAAGATATATTGTCGTTTCTTGATAAATCTATAGGATAGGTCATGTGTGCTTAAATCAAAAGTAAAGAGTAATTCATATCAATTACATTAGGGTTTATATATACTTTGATTGAATATTTGCCGATTGCCTGTTTGGGATGTGAAACTTGCAATCGAGATAAAAACAACTTAATCAAGATTGGAATAAGGCAACGAACCTAGGGTGAATTCCCAAAACCTTGTTGTTCCTTTATTATATTCTTCAATCTATTCAAACAATTTTCTCACAATTACTTCATTATCAAAATTCATATTTTCTCACTTAATTGTTATCGTTCGTGTTAAGGTTTGCACTTTTCTTTTATAGATCGCTTTACCTTATGGGATTGACACTTCAACTATACACAATAACCGCGTATTAGTTTGAGTGTAATCAAGGATCGAGTCTATCTAGGTTTTCTCTTCGGCCTTGGGTATGACTGGTACTTCATCGATACTGGATGTAATGAGGGTCTCAAGGTGAATTGCATATGTGAGATCGGACTACCTGAAAGAGGCAAGCCGTGCCAAGGTAGATGCTTTTGAATTTTAGGCTCGAGAAACTTGTGTTATTTGAAACCTCTTAAAGGTTACAATGAATTCATAGGCTTATATGAGATACCTGATGATTTTCATACCCTTGCCTTCATACTCGTTAGGCATCTGATTGACCACCAATTGTGAGTCACTATATGCTTGGCAACCAATTTTTTGGCTAGTTTCATCCTTGGAAGTAACGCCTCATACACGACCTCGTTGTTTGAGGCTTTGAATTTGAATTTGAGGGCATACTCTACCGTGAAGCCTTCGGGACTACTGACGATAAATTCGGCTCCGCTGCCGGTGGTGTTTGAAGATCCATCAACATACAATATCCAACTCGGTGTCTATTCACATTCTTTGGAATCTTACCTCTTGGCGAGCATTTCGGGGAACGTGGTTTGCATTATTGATAAGCGCTGAATGTCACACATTCAAGCCCCTAAATTTGCATACGTTAATCCTTTAGCCTTGTTACAATTTGATCTTTTGTAGTGTTTTACATGCTTTCAGGTTTACCAAGAGGAATGCAACAAAATCCATCATTTCTAGACTGTTAAAGATAAATTGGGCATTTTGCTAAGTCATGTTGTCACTAGCAAAGGGTGAAAAGGAATTTCACTAAATTGCTAGAATTTCCCGCACAAGTCAGTCATTTTTTTGGATTAAACTATATTGATTTAGGAAGAACCAGGAGATGAGCCATTTATTCTTCGAAAGATCTAGATGTCTATTTTTTGGAGAATTTTACGGCTCGTAAATATAATTTTTCTAGAGAAAGTTATTGTAGTTTTAGTAGAAAAAGGTTAGGTTGTGCGTGATTTTAGCATGACAGAGGTGAAAGAGATATTAAATTTTGATTTTTTTTGGGATTTGTATGGTTGGAAAAGGAAGTTGAGTGCCTAAATAAGTCTAGGGAAAAATCGAAAAAACAAAAATAGGCACAGGTTCAATTTCTAGGGTTTTGTTTAGGGTTTTATAAATACATGTTTAAGAGACCAAAAAGAGGATAGGTTCTGTTTTACTATATTTTCTTCTACCGTGGCCATCTTCACGCATAGGAGCTTTTGTTCTCGGAAGATTATCATCATAGAGGAGTTGTCTTTTCTTTCTTTTATCTATTTTTTTTATGATGATGATATTTTTCATTAGAATTATGTGTAATCTAAAATATTTTAATTAGGGCTCGATTAAAGCCCAGTCATGGCTTCCTAAGGATTTTGATTTGCTTTGTTACAAATTATTTTTTTATGATGCTTAATTGATCAATTCTTGGTTTTATTTCATTCTTCATATGGTTTATATGTTATGCTTGATCATCATATACATGTGTTGTATGGAGATTGTCAGCTAGCTAAATTTAGATGACCGTCTTGTGCCTACACTAAGTGATGAAGGAACCAATTATGGGTTCTTGGGATTAATCAACATGAAAAACCAGAATAGATACCATGTTCTAGGTTTCATATGCTTGCTTATTTCCAATGTTTTATGCTTTCTTGAAGTGCAACTTAGTAGATACCATGCTAAATACTTTAAGAATAAAAAGAGTTAAAGTAGACACCCATGCCTAACTTGTTGCTTGGGGAAATCAGTAGCTTAAGGAGTAGATATCATGCCCTTAGGTTGGTAAACATTAAGCATCTAAATCTAGTTTGTAGCATTGTGTAAGTCATTTGCTTTAAAGAAGATGATTAGTGGTGAATATCGAAACCTTAAGTTATTTTCTCATTATTTTAATTCTAGTTTCAAAACTGTTTTACTATTTTCTTTCACTAGTGCAATCTTTACTGTTTATTCAAATCTGTTCTTTTTTGTTTCATTTAGATAGAAGCTTTAGGAAATTATATTTAAACATAATTAATCTAATCCACGTGGGAATGATCTCGTATTTGCTAGCTATACTATTTGTTTGATCGTGTGCACTTGCGAGTTAAAACATACATTTAGAAGCTTATTATTTAGGTTGATATTTGTATAACAAGTTTTTAGCGTCATTGCCGGGGATTGTGCTAGATTGTGTTTAATTTTCATATTAAAAAACTTAAAAATATATATTTACTGTTTACATGATATATCGTTTATGCAAGGTCGTCAGTCCTAGAATTTAGCCATCATTGTATATGATCCAGAGATTGAACGAAACGTTAGACAACATCAAAGGCAAAAATGAGAAATATAAAAGAAGAAATATCATAACCTGAGGAAGTAATGGAGGACGAACAAGTAGAAAATCCATCAGTTCGAAAGCCAATAAAGGGCTCATTTATTCCACAAAACCTTAATCAACCATTATGCATCGCCTACTAACCAACTGTGTAGAGTAACTTTAATCTATCTCCTCATTTACTTAGTATGGCACCACATTACAGAGGCACACCTTCTGAGGATCTATATTTTCACATTAGAGATTTCTTTGATCTCTACAAGACTCAGAATATGGTTTAACTCCAGAAGGAATCAGGTTAATCCTCTTTCCTTTTTCTTTAAAAGGTAGTGCTAAGTTATGGTTGAACTCTTTGTCTGCATGTTCCATTAAAAATTGGGAGGAGTTTGCCACTAAATTTCTAAAGAAGTTTTTCCCACCTCAAAAGACAAGGCAACTTAGAAGGGAGATTCAAACCTTTCAACAAAAAGATGAAGATCTTTTCTTTGAAGCATGGGAACATTTCAATGAGATGCTTCTCAAGTGTCCACACCACAATCTATCTCAAGATGATCAAGTTTAAGCTTTTTACAAAGGTCTAAATGATACTGATAAAAGTCTTATTGATTCAGCTTGTGAAGGTGTGCTTATGGAAAAGAACAGTGAGGAAGCTATTGAGCTATTTGAGACCTTAAGTGAAAATTCTCAACAATTCTCATCAAGATGGAGGCAAGGAGTAAAAAGTAAGGGTGTGTATAAAGTAAGCACCAATTGTGGAATCCAGACTTAGATGGCGGCAATAGAGAGGAAGTTAGATATGCTAGTAAGAGTAATGTCAACCCAGAACATCTCCCAAGTTCAACAAGTTGTGAAAGTCGAGGTATGTGCTATATGCTCTCACTTTAATCATACTACTGAGACTTGTCCTATGTCTTCTTTTACAGAACAAGAGCATGCAAATTATGTGGGACAAAGCAACTATCCTCCCAAGAACAACCTCTGTTGGTATTTGTCTAAGGATTAAACGGGAGTTGAAATTCATCATCAGGTCAAGCTGTGCACCGCGGCCCAGGTGGTGTGTGTTGCAGCCACCATCAAAGGAGAAGACCTAGAGGAGGTGTGCGCCACGACTCAGCCTCCCTCATGTTGCAGTGCCCAGAAAGGATGAAGTGGGTGCCCTGGTCTGTGCCGCAGCCCAACCCATCCAAGCCTCAGCACGAAGCTCAAAGCCTCAGCACGCCCTGTTTCAAGCCTCAGCACGAGGCACACCTGATGCTTATGTTTTAGCATTTCAAATGGTGCGTAAGGCATAATCAAAATGCACAGGATCACTTAGGATTAATGAGGGGCTATGATTGATTGGTCCTCAAGATCTAAGGGTGGAGATTAACCTTCAAGATAGGTTCAAGAAGTGGTGCACTATATAAAGGGTCACCTAGCTTCAATCTCAACACAATAACACAAGTTGTAAACACAAGTGATCATTATACAAGAGAATTCAAGTGCAAGTGTGACATAAAATACAGGAGAGGCACTAGAATGGATCTCAAAAGAGAGGCTGGTTGTAAAGAAAGAGTAGTATAGATCGTGTGTAGAGGGCTTTGTAATAGTTCTAATCACTTTCTTTCTTCTATTCTTTGGTTCTTCAAGAACTTGAGATTCTTGGAGAGGAGTTGCTGTAACTTGTAATAACTCATTGGTTTAGTGCAGAGAGTTCAGAGGAACTCACGAAGACATAGGCTATTGTCGAACCTCGATAACAAATTGTTGTGTTCTTTCCTTTCTTTGATTTCTGTTTCTGTTTCTTTTCATTACAAGTCATTTTAGACTTGGGTGTTTGGAATATCACCACTTGGGCATCTCAAGGTGATTTCCCAACAGTGGTATCAGAGCCGGAGGAGCTTTGGAGAACGGGTATCGGAGCTAGAATAGAAGGTATTGGAGTCAAGACTCCAAGAATCAAATATCAACTTCTTGGGTGATTAAAGAACGGAGTAAAGATCAAGATCTGATCGTGTTCTTGAGGGTGATTCAAGAACGATATTGAGATCAATCTTCAATTGTGTTCTTGAGGTTTAGAAGAAGTTGGAAAGCAATTGTGGGTGCTGCATAAATCTGGGATTTTCTCCGTATGATGGCTTTAAATTTCATTGTTGAGAAGTTTGATGGAAAGGGAGACTGTGCCCTTTGGAAGCGGAAAATCAAGGTTGTTCTTATGCAACAGAAGGTGGACTTGGCTATTGGAGAAGATGATGCTTTTCCAGCAAGTATCACGGAAGACCAGCGGATTGAGATGAAGAAGATAGCGTACAACACCATTTTCTTGCACATGTCAGATAGTGTCACAAGGGAGTGCTGAGACTCAGAAGATCTAGCTATCATATGGAAGAAACTAGATGAGTTGTTTCTTACCAAGACTCTCCCTAATAAGATTTATCTTCTTAAAAGAATCTTTGCTTTTAAAATGGATCCAAATAAAGAGTTGCAAGATAATCTTGATGTGATTAATAAGCTAGTTCAAGATTTGAATAGCTGTAGCATTACATTCCCGGATTAACAATTGGTTGTTATTTTGTTAAATTCTCTTCTTGATTGTTTTGATAATTTGATTAATGTTATTGAATATGGAAGAAATACACTAACTAAGGAAATCATGATTAATGCTATAAGGGCTCATGATTTCAAAGCCAAGATGAGGGAAGCATCAAGTGGTGAAGGGTTGTTCGTTAGAGGAAGGCCAGCAACTCGGAATGGCAGTAGCATTCATGGCAACTACTGGGAGAAATCAAGAGGTAGAAAGCAGAGCCATGGGAGATCTCATTCTAAACCCAGATTTGGAGGAAAGAGATGCTTCTACTGCAACAAGGAGGGCCATTTCAAGAAAGATTGCAAGAAGAAGATGTGGGATGAGAGAGGAAGAAGCCATACCAACAATAGAGAGGCTTCGGTTGCCAAAGGAGAACAGTAAGATGATGTTCTTGTTGTGTGCTCAAATGTGAGCAGGAGGCAAGGCAGCGAGAAATGGATTCTAGATTCCGGTGCACTTATCACATATGCCCTCACCGAAATTGGTTCAAGAATTTTCAGGAAACCAATGATGGAAAGGTTTTCTTGGGCAATGACACTTCTTGCCAAGTGAGGGGGATACGAGACATCCAGTTGGGGATGTTTGATGGAGTCACAAGGCTGCTGCGGAATGTGAGGTATCTTTTGGATTTGAAGAGGAATTTGATCTCATTACGGTAGTTAGATTCCATGGGATACATATACAAAGCAAAGGGAGGAAACATCAAGGTGACCAAGAGATCTTTGATAGTGATCAAAGTAGTAATAAAAGATGGACTCTTTGAGATGATCGGAGAGACAGAAATCAAGGATCAAGCAGCAAGCTTGATGGCTGATATGGATAAGACAACCCTTTGGCACACTCGCTTGGGACATATGAGCGAAAAAGGCCTGCAAGCTCTCAGCAAGGATGGTCTACTTGGTGTTGACAAAGTAGAGAAATTGGATTTCTATGAGTGTTACGTTCTTGGGAAGCAACACCGGGTCAGCTTCAACACCGGAGTGCACAAGTCTAAGGGCATTCTTGACTACATTCATTCGGACATTTGGGGACCAGCAAGAACACCAACACAGGGAGGTAACTTTTACTTTCTGTCTTTAATTGATGATTATTCAAGAAAGGTTTGGGTTTATTTGCTTAAAAATAAATCAAATGCTTTGAATAAATTTGTGGTGTGGAAAAAGCTGTTAGAGACTTAAACAGGTAGGGTAGTTAAGACTTTACGAACTGATAATGGCTTAGAATTTTTTAATAAGGATTTTGATAAATTCTGTGAATTAAATGGCATTCTAAGATATAGAACGGTTGTAAAAACACCTCAGCAAAATAGAGTTACTGAGAGGATGAATAGGACCCTTATGGAAAAGGTTAGGTGCATGTTAATAGGATCCAGATTACCAAAATATTTTTGGGGGGAAGCTGTGTCTACTGCTGCATACTTGGTAAATAGATCACCCTCTAGAGCTTTAGAGCTCAAGATTCCCATGGAGATGTGTAGTGGAAAACCCCCTGAGTTGAGCAACCTTAGGACTTTTGGGTGTGCTGCATTTGCACATCAAAAGGATGATAAACTTAACCCGAGGTTTAGAAAATGTGTATTTCTAGGGTATGGTGATGGGGTTAAGGGGTATAGATTGTGGTCCTTAGAACCCAAAGGAATGAAACATATAATAAATAGGGATGTCATTTTTAATGAATTGTTATTTCCTTATTTGGAGAAAACTAACCCTGCAGGGGCTAGTGAGCAAACCAGCTCGGAATTTGTGAAACATCGCATCAAGGAAAATTCAGTTCAGGTAGAGTAAGTAAGGCAAGAGGGTTCAGACCAGGTAGAGCCCATTAATGAAGGCCAAGCTCAGGGCACTTAAGAGGAGGCTAAACTAGAAGGGATTGATGCAGCAAGTCAGAATGACTACCTACTCACAAGGGATCGGGGAAGGAGGGTGGTCAGACCACCTTTGAGATATGGGTTTGCGGATGCTAATGTAGCAGCTCTTTGGACAAAAGGAGGGATGATTGAACCAGAAACTTACATGGAAGCCATGGAATGTAAGGAGTCGTCAAAGTGACAGCTAGCTATGGAGGAAGAAATGGATTCTTTGAGGAAGAACAACTCTTGGGAATTGGTGCCCAAACCAGAAAAATAGAGAGTTATGGATTGTTGGTGGATCTATAAGATCAAAAAATGGAGCACTCCAGGGGATGAAGTCTGGTATAAAACTAGGCTGGTGGCGAAGGGGTTCACATAAAGAGAAGGCATAGATTTCACTGAAATATTCTCACAGGTTGTGAAGTACAAGATGATACGGATAGTATTGGCAATGGTGGTCCAATTCAATTGCGAAATCGAGAAAATGGATGTGAAGACAGCGTTCTTACATGGAGGGCTTGATGAGACCATCTACGTGAGGCAACTCGAAGGCTATGAGGAAGGAATTCAGGGAGAGTTGAATCTTTCTATGGCCTGAACCAATCACCTCGGCAATGAAATAAGAGGTTTGATTCCTTTGTAACTAGCTTGGGTTTCATGAGGAGCTACTATGATTCGTGCTTGTACTATAACGGGCACAAGGTGGAGGAAGTAATGATCATACTCATCTATGTTGATGATATGTTGCTGGTTGGGAGCAGCATAGAAAGGATAGAAGAATTGAAGTCTCAACTCAGTTTGGAGTTTGAGATGAAGGATCTTGGCCATGCACAGAAGATCCTTGGGATGAATATAATCTGGGAAAGAGAGAGAAACAGATTGAAGATTTCTCAAACTTCCTACATAGAGAAGATGATATCTAAGTTCACTATGAAAGATTGCAAACCAGTGAAGGTTCCCCTTGCTGGTCATTTTAAGTTTTCCAGCGATCAATGTCCGAGATCAAAGGTGGAGAAGAAAGAAATGGAAAAGGTCCCTGACTCTAGTGTGGGTGGTTCAGTTACGTTCACCATGGTAAGCACTAGACTTGATATTGCTCATGCAATAAGTGTGCTCAGCAGTTTTATGAGTAATCCTGGAAAGGAGCATTGGCTTGGGATGAAGTGGTTGCTGAGGTACTTGAAGGGAAGTCCAGAAGTGGGGATGATTTATGAGAAGAGGGGTAAGTCTATCTGTCTTGAGGGTTATACGGATTCGGACTATGGAGAAGATTGGGATAAAAGAAGATTGATTACCTCCTACTTCTTCAACTTAAACGGATGTTGTATAAGTTGGAAGGCTCAGTTGCAGACGGTGGTAGCACTCTCAACAACTGAGGCTGAGTACAGAGCGGCAACGGAAGCCATTAAGGAGGCTATATGGTGCAAAGGGTTGTTGGAAAAGTTGAAGATCCTAAAAGAGCAGGTGGTGGTGTATACGGATAGCCAAAGTGCATTACACTTGTGTAAGAATCCGGTGTTCTATGAGAGGATAAAGCACATGGATGTTCGGTATCATTTCATTTGGGAAAATGTTACGGAATGATGCATTTATGTGGACAAGGTAGCCATAGAGGAAAATTTTGCAGATTTAGGCACCAAGGTTCTACCTCTAAGTAAGTTCAATCATTGCCTTGGACTTCTTAGGATTGGAGTCGATTGATATGGTGACTCAAGTTGAGTTTGGATCCTGATTTCTCTACACAATGGGTTCGGGTTTAATCGCTTAGACAAAGGTATAGATTGTTGGTATTTGTCTAAGGGTTAAACGGGAGTTGAAATTCATCATCAGGTCAAGCTGTGCATCGCGGCCCAGGTGGTGTGCTGATGAGAGTAAAAAAATGCACCTTAACAGTACTTAATTGTTAGCATTTTAGGGTTGATCTATGTTTTAATTGCACTTTTATATGTTAACAACTCTAAGTGTCATTCTTGGATCATTGATCTATTTCGATGCATTTTCAGGAACTTTAAGCTCAAAAGAGGAGGATAAGTTATCATTATTTGAAGCATAAAGACTCGAGGCTTACCAGAGTGAAGGGGTGTATGTGGAAGGAAAAATGAAGAGAAATCAAGTCTTGAATGTGTTCGCTGCAGCTGGAAGATATCCAAGGCTCGACCTCCAGAACTAAAGCAAAAGAGCAAGAAAAAAGCTTCAGTGGAAGCCGTGGCCTGGATTAAGGAGGGTCGCGGCCTCCAGAAAGGAAGGAGCTCGAGACTAGGCAAGAGCTGCGGCGCAAGGAAAGGAGAGCCACGGCGCCCACCCGGTCCACTTCTCTGAGATATGACCTAATTAATACTTTTTAAGCCCTAAAACACCCTTGGACCTTATACATTATAAATAGACCACTTAGGCTTTGTAATAGGGGAGGCATTAAGTCTGAAAAACTCAGAGAAATAGCCACATTCTCCTCCAACAAAGTGTTCAACCATGAGTTCCATGGCGAACTAATCTCCAAGCAAGGCAAACGGATGATTCCTAGGTGTAGTTGTTCTTTATTTTCCTTTATTGGTTCAGTTGTAATTGGTATTTATTGTTAAACATTGTTATAGGTTACTCTTTAATCTTTAGAAGATTTTCTCTTAATCCGGTGATTGTATCTTTATCTTTGATATAAGTCTAGTCATGCTCTTCTTATGTCAAGATTGTTAGATGTAACTGAGTCAGGTAAATTTATCTTTTAGGTTTGTCCATTACTGCGATATTGTCGATGAGATATATTGTTGTTTCTTGATAAACTTATATGATAGGTCATGTATGCTTAAATTGAAAGTAAGAGTAATTCATATCAATTACATTAGGGTTTATATATGCTTAGTGAATATTTGTCGATTGCCTGTTTGGGATGTGAAACTTGCAATCGAGATAAAAGCAACTGAATCAAGATTGGAATAAGGCAACGAATCTAGGCAGGATTCCCGAAACCTTGTTGTTTCTCTATTATAATTCTCAATTTATTTTCTCACAATTACTTCATTATCAAAATTCATATTTTCTTACTTTATTGTTATCGTTTGTGTTAAGGTTTGCACTTTTCCTTCATAGATTGCTTTTCCCTGTGGAATCGACACCCCAAAGCTGTGCTACAACTACCGCGTTATAATTTGGGCGTAATCAAATTTTGGTGCCGTTGTTGGGGAAAACACACTTACATACAAGGAAGATTGTCAACTCTAAGACGAGATGGTACTATCGTTCTTTTCTTTAAGTTTTCTGATTTTTTTTATTCGTTATGTTTTATTTCTTTTTAACTCAGTTGGTGTATGCTTAGACTGAGAGATTCGCAAGGTAGATTCATTAAGGGACCCGAAATAGAGATACATTTTCCTTCCACGTCCGTTAGTGAAACCTCACCTAGATCAAACCCTAGTGTACACCCAACCGAAATAAGAATGTTGCTAAGACATTTAAAGATTACTTACATCCTAGCCAGAAAGCCACACCATCATGCATTATGTTTCCAGCCAACACTCGCAATCAAGACTTAAAAACAGGGATGATTCAATTACTCCCTACATTTCATAGCTTGGAAAATGAAAACCCGTATGTACACATTAGGGAGTTTGAGGAAGTAGTTGCGACTTTTCATAGTCAAAATGCAACTGTTGATATCGTGAGACTCAAGTTTTTTCCTTTCTCTTTGAAGGATAAAGATAAAAGTTTGTTATATTCGCTGAGACCACGATCCATTGGGACATGGAATGAGATGACTCAAGTCTTCTTTAACAAATACTTCCCTCAACATAAGATCAATGCTCTAAAAAGACAAATCTTCACCTTTGTGCAAAATGAAAATAAGACTGTGTATTAGTCTTAGGAGAAATTTAAAGAGCTGTTAAGTATGTGTCCACACCATGGGTATGAGAGTTGGCGCTTAGTGGGCTACTTTTATGATGGTCTTACCTATAGAGAGCGTCAATTCATAGAGATGATGTGTAATGGTGAATTTCTGCAAAAAGACCCTGATGAGGCCATAGAGTACCTCAATGAGCTTGCTGAAAAAGCTCACACTTGGACTGGACCTAGTGCTAATGAAAGTACAAATAGGTCACGACCTGTAGGAAACCCTAGTGGTGGTGGAATATGCCATTTTAGGGAGGAAGATGATTACGCCTAAAGAGTAACGTGGTAGTTGTAGCACAGCTTTGGGGTGTCGATTCAACAGAGAAACAAGTTAACTATAAGGAAAAGTGTAAACTTTAATACGAAACGATAAAATCCAAATAAGTAAATCTGAGTTTTGATAGTAAAGTATTATGAGGAAATTGTGTATTTGTAATGAAGAATATAATAAAGAAACAACAAGGTTCTGGGAATCCTCCCTAGATTCGTTGCCTTATTCCAATTTCAATTCAATTGTTTTTATCTCGATTGCAAGTTTCACATCCCAAACAAGCAATCGGTGTATATTCAATTAAAGCACATGTAAACTCTAATGTAATTGTTATGAAGTACTCTTTGATTTCGATTCAAGCACACATGACCTATCCTATAGATTTATCAAGAAGCGACAATATATCTCAATGACAATATTACAGTAATGGACAAACTTAAACGATAAATCTACCGGACTCAATCACATCCAAACAACTTGACATAAGAAGAGCATGACTAGACTTATATGGAGAAGAAGCATGCAATCACTGGATTAAGAAAATCTAGAATAAAAAGAACATAAAGCGTAGCTGTCACATGAACCTAAATTCTTCTTGTTTAATCAAAAAATACTCATAAACAATGTTTTGATAATAAATCCAAATTACAACTGAATCAACAATGGAAAATAAGAACAACTACACCTAGGGATTCATCCCTTCGCCTTGCTTGGAGATTAGTTGCCCATGGGGCTCATGCTTGAACACCATAATTGAGAAGCTTTCTTGAGTTTTCTGGCCTTCAATGATTCTCCTTTCTCAAACCCTAAGTGATCTATTTATAATACAAAGGTCCAAGGGTGTTTTAGGGTTTAAATAATCATTAAAGTCCTAATTAGGTCCTAACTCAGAGAAGAGAACTCGTGTGCGCATCGCGGCCCTCTCTTCTGGGTGTCACGGCCGTAGCTAGTGTGGCCTTCTCTAGGCTCTAGGTGCCGCTGCCCTTCCTTGTGGGTGTCACAGCCTTGACTGGTGCTGATTTGTGGAGGTTCAAGGCGCCGCGGCCCTGACTGGTGCTGTTCTGGAGGCCTGACCTTTCTCTAGAAAAATTATTTTTACGAGCCGTAAAATTCTCTAGAAAATAGACTTTCGGATCTTTCTAAACATATATAGTTCATCTCCTGGTTATTCTTATATTAATACAGTTTAATTTGCAAAAATGATTGATTTGTACGGGAAATTCTGGCAATTTAGTGAAACTCCTTTCCAAGTGCTTATGAACCTTCACTCCAGTGTTCATCTAGTCATTGTGCTTCAAGCAATGATAGCTTTTCCATCTCTTTTGAACTTAAAGTACCTAAAAATGCATTGAAATAGATCAATGATCCAAGAATGACACTTTAGAGTTTTTAAGGTATAAAAGTGCAATTCAAACCTAGATCAACCCTAAAATGCTAACAATTAAGTACTGTAAAGATGCATTTTATGACTCTCATCATAATCCCCAACTAACTTATTGTTAGTCCCTAGCAATTCAAGCAAAAAAAAGAGATGAATTCTACGGTGGGAATCAAAACAAAGTAAAACAATGTTAGTGTTAAACCAAGAGTAATTCACTTTTGTCTCAAAAATCGCACATAACACACGGCACATAGGATCATTAAATTTCACCCAAGTCCAAAAGTAATCTAAACATCAATCTTAAAATTGTTATCGACTCTTAACATCCATCTTACCACAATCCATTAATCCGAACACCTGGATGATTTTATGCACAACATTCATGAATTCAAGTCTTGGCCTCTAAAATATATTAAATTGCGTTACATCAATCACAAAAACAAGCTCCATAGGCTCACTTTTCGAATCACTCTCCACTATTGTAGAAAAATCACAGTACATTGGATCAATAGGTCTTTAATAAGCTTGTAATGTTAGGCTAAGGTAAAGGTTAAGAAAGAACGGGAAGGATTCACAAGTAAAAGAACTCAATCTCTTAGTTTTAACCACAACCACTTTAAGCACTGGATAACCTTCAACACCCAACTCTTTCAACGATTTTTTATAAGAACATATCTCTCAATAAGTCTCCACTTTTTTTTTCTTTTCTTCATTCTTTGCCATAATTCACTTCTTTTCTTCTCTTTCGTATTTTGGCATAAGACCATTCACCTCCTTTTTCATTTTTTTTCTTTTCTTTTCCACAACCCCCAACTCATCTCCTTTAGTGTACTTGGGCTATGGTTTTCATATTTCCATCCTTACTCCTTTCAAGTGCTTCTCAACAAATGTGTATAATTAAGTTCTTTTAAAAGAAAGGTAAGGATAAAATATTTTTAGGCACATAAAGGTGAGTGAATGGGCTATTGAAAGAAACCAGGCTCAAATTCTTTTTCAAGAAAAAGGCTCAAACAAGTGACTAGTGATGAATATAGAAAGGGTAAGTTCGAAAGACTCAAACGGTCCAAAAATGGCCTATATAATATCCTACGTAATGTGCATTCTAGGAATTCACCTCAAGTGATTATCAAATAAGTTCTAGAGCTTGTCGAGACCACAAAAATATTCACAAAACAATCATACATAAAACTTCTCTAAATGTTTTAGACTAATCATACAATCTTACCACAAACTAGAGTCTCAAACCAAATGAAGATTGACACTTAAATTAATTTCAAACCAAAGCAAGATTTAACTACTTCTAAACACTATATGCTATCTCAATTAGGCTCATATCATTGACATGTGAATTAACTCTAAGGCTAACATAAAATGTGTTAAAAACAAACAAAAAGGAAAATGACACCAAGTAGTTCAAAGAAAAATATGAAAAACAGGAATATGTTTCGTCCTTTCCTCCACCCCAAACTTAAAATAAGTAATGTCCTCAATGTGAAAGCAAAAGTTAAGGAAACTCCCTTTGTATCCAAAAGTGCACAGAAGCTGAAAATTGTGCACCACCATTTGAACTGCTTCGTATATTTGTCCCTGAAAAAGAAATACGAAAGTAAAACTAGAAAACAGCAAAATAATAATAATAAACAAGAAAAGGAAATATGAAAGACAAAAAAAAATAAAAGGATATGTTGTGGGTTGCCTCCCATGAGCGCTAAGTTTTACGTCTTCAGCCAGACGCTGCACCACTCTCACTGCTGGCCTTATTGTGGTGCTGAAGATGAGGCTCCATACTCAGTGGCCTCAGTGCTAGTCTTTTGGCAAGGAATACTTAAAGTCCATCACATGTGGCTCAAGTGTTTTTGGTGATGCCTATTTACTATCAGCAGTAGGGTATTTGATTCCCGCATCCATGTGACTTCTCTCAAGCAACTCCTCAAAGCATGGTTGCCAAGATTTCTTAATAAATTCATGTGGCTTATCAAAAACATCAACAACATTAACAGCATGTGGAAAAACTGAAGAATCATTGAATTCAAAATTATTAGGAATGAATTTCGAAGAGTTAGAATTATCTTTGATGTACTCATCCTCTTCATGTAGCTACCATGAGACTCGAAAAACATTTACCTCTAGAGTCCTATTTCCAAATGATAATGTCATTAGGCCATTCCTACAATTAGTGAGGGCATTGGTGGAGGCAAGGAATGGTCTTCCAAGTATCAAAGGAATTTTTGACTCCATGTTTATAGTAGAAACAGTATCTAAAACCAAAAAATCAACAGGATAGTAGAAATTATCAATTTGCAACAAAACATCTTCTACAATACCTCTTGGTTTTCTTACTGATCTATCCACTAATTGAAGCACCATGGAGGTTGGTTTGATCTCACCTAGACCGAGCTATAAATACATGGAGTATGGAATGTGGTTCACACTAGCACCCAAATCTAGCAATGCTTGGCCACAAGATTTGTTTCCAATTTGGCAAGCCACAGTTGGATAGCCCGGATCTTTATATTTGGGCGGTGTCTTGCTGTCAATTACTACACTTTCTTACTCCATTAAGAATGCCATCTTCTTAACATTGTGCCTCTTCTTGAGTGTGTATAGATCCTTGATGACTTTAGCATAGTTGGGAATCTGTTTTATGACATGAAGAAGAGAAAGATTAATTTTAACATGCTGAAGTTGTTCAAGAATCTCACCTTTTAATGCTGTATTTATCTCCTTAGGTTTAAGGAGTGCTTGAGGGAAAGGCACCGGTGGAGTATAATCATCATGGGCCTCTTGTTCCTCAGGTGTTTTATCCTTGTTGCACACGGTGTTAGGATTCAGGATTAATGGTAGAGGTGGTCCATTAATTTTCTTACCGCTGCGAGTGATTATGGCATTAACCTCTCTAACATTTCAATTTTCAGGGTTGGAGGTTTGTGCCATATGTTGTCCCCTTGGATTAGGTTGTGGCTATGAAGGAAAATGACCTTGCTCTTGAATCATCAAGAAACTAGTCAACTTTGTGAGTTGGCTCTTTATTACCTTTTGTTCCTCTTTGATTGCTTGTTGTTCCTCTAACAACCGTTGATTTATTTTTCCTTGATCTTCCACACTCTTGGCATGTACCTGCATAAATGAATTAAACATATCTTCCAAAGGTAAAGATTGTTGAGGTGCATTAGATGAGGTTGCTTCTGGTTGCCATTGGGTACTAGAGTGGGCAGGGGGTTGCATGTCGGATTTCCAACTGAAATTAGGGTGATTCTTCCAACTGAGATTGTAGGTGTTAGAGTAGGGTGAGTGTGGTTTCCCTAAGGGTATACCTACAGCATTACACTCTTCCTTCATCTCAAAATAATCTGGACAATCCTTAGGTAAATGATCTACCCCATTGCACATGAAACAAGGCTCATAGGACTCTACCCTAGCAACCGGTTCAGGGGCCCTAGCATTTCTGGTTTTTAAGGCTTCAATTTCCTTAGTTAGGGCCTCTAAATGGGCTTTAAGGTTATCCTCTTCCTTAAGTTGATAAATCCCAGCGGGTTATTTTTCCTAGTGCTTTCCATGGCATTGGGTCCTCTCCAAGTGTGGGCTTTTTCCGATAGGTCATATAGGAAATCTATGGCTTGGTCGGGATCTTTTTGAAGAAAATCCCCACTGCACATCATTTTTATGAATTATCTTTCCCTACTTAGAAGTCCATTATAGAAGTAGCTAACCACCTGCCAACTCTCATACCTATAGTGTGGACAAGAATATAACAGGTTCTTGAAATGTTCCCAAACTTGATATAAAGTTTCACTCTCCTTTTGTGCAAAGTTTGAGATTTGTCTCTTGAGGTTATTGGTTTTATGGGTTGGGAAATGCTTTTGGAAGAAAACTCGAGTCATCCCATCCCAACTACCTATAGACCTAGGCCTTAACGAGTACAGCCAAACCTTGGCTTTTTCCTTAAGTGAAAAAGGGAAAAACCTAAGTTTGACGGTGCCTACCATATCAGCCCTACCTTGAAAGGTTGCTACTACTTCCTCATATTCCCTAATATAGATATAGAGGTTTTCATTCTCAAACCCATGGAAGGTTGGTAGCAATTGGATCATGCCCCGTTTGAAATCAGATTGTTCAACATTAGGGGGGAACATGATACACGATGGGGTGACCGTTCGGCTAGGGTGCAAGTAGTCTTTAAGTGTCCTAGCAACATTCTGTTGGTATTTGTCTAAGGCTTAAACATGTCTAAATATGGTTCAAAGATGGTTAAATTCTAAACCAAGGTTGGAAGATTAAAATACAGCATGTTAAAGGAGTGCACACTTGTGTGTGCATCCATTTGGGTGTGTGTACACACCCTTAAACAACAAAGCAAAGTAGTTCGCACAGTTGTGTTAAGGGCAGCATCAGTGTGTGCCGCACTGCCCCTTCACCAGTGCCACACCATCCAGCAAGGAGGTAGTTTGAAGAAGGGCAGTGCCGCACTGCCCCTCCACTAGCGTCGCACCGTCTAGAATGTGGTGCAAAGGGGCTTTGCCTAGCGCCTCACCGCCCCCTGTTCAGCGCCTAGGCGCTAGGAACACTGATGCACACATGGACAGCTTGTTTAAACCCCCTCTTAGGTGCGTGGATGCAAGGTTAAAATGCACAAAACCACTTAGGAGTGATGGAGGGCCATGGTTAAGTGGTCATCAAGATCTAAGGGTGGAGATTGACTCTCAAGATTGGACAAGAAGTTGGTGCACTATATAAAGGGTCACCTAGCTTCATTCTAGACATAACGTTGTGATATAATTTGAGATCAATTGTAAAAAGTGACAAGACACAATAAAAGAGAGAATTGTGTGAGAGTACAAAGACACAAAACACAAGAGGGACTCATTGTAGAGAGGCTGGTTGTAAAGAAAAGAGAGTGGTATAGATAGAGAGCATTGTAATAGTTCTTATCATCTTCTTTCTTCTTTTCTTGGTTTCTTCAAGAACTTGAGCTTCTTAAAGAGGGTTGCTGTAATTGTAAAGAACCATTGATTTAGTGCAGAGAGTTCAGAGGAACTCACGAGGATGTAGGCTATTGCTGAACCTCAATAACAAATCGCTTGTTTTCTTTTCTTTCTTGCTTTCGAATGCTGTATTTCTTTCTACAAGTTCCTCAGAAAATTTTTCCCAGCCCAAAAGACGAGGCAAATGAGGAAGGAGATCTAGTCCTTCCAACAAAAGGATGGAGACTTATTCTTTGAAGCATTTGAACATTTCAACGAGTTACTACTCAAATGTCCGCATCACAACCTACCTCAAGATGAGCTGGTACTAGCCTTTTATGAAGGTCTAAATGACATGAATAAAGGTATTGTTGATTCTGGTTGTGGAGGTGTGCTGATGGAAAAGAGCAGCAAAGAAGCCATGGAGCTGTTTGAGGCATTGAGTGAGCATACCCAACAATTCTCCTCTAGAGGTAGACAAGGAGTCAAGAGCAGATGTATGTATGAGGTTACTCTGAATGGTGGACCCTCTGCCCAAATAGCTGCTTTGGAGAAGAAGCTAGATATGAGGCTAGATATGATTATAAAAGCCATGTCTACTCAAAACATCTCTCCTCGACCACAAGCTACACAAAGCCAGGTATGTGCTTTATGTTCTCAATTTGATCACACTACTGAGACCTGCCATTTGTATTCATCTACAGATCCCGAGCAAGAAAACTATATGGGACCGAACAGTGCATATGCAAATACATACAACCCTGGATGGCGAGACCACCCCAACCTCTCATGGAGCAACAATCAAAACACCTTGAACCTTCAAGGGCAACAAAGGAACTTCCATAAAGCAGCTCAACCAGTTCCAGAACCCAAGAAGGATGATCTAGAAAGTCTTGTAAAGTAATTAGCCACTCAACAACAGCAACTAATGACAACATTGATGACTTCATTAGATCAGCAAAAACAAACCACTGCAACACATGAGCAAGCAATTCAAAGGCTAGAAGTACAAATGGGGCAATCGGCTAAGGAGCTAAGTGAAAGAAAGCAAGGTGAACTTCCGGCACAAACACTACCAAATCCAAGAGGACATCAACAGCTGAAAGCTATTACAACTCTCTGAAATGGTAAGATCTTAGGAGTTGATGAGGCAGCTCAAGCATCTCCAGCTAAGCCATCCACATCCAAGGTAAGTGAAGTAGAGAAGTGGAATGCACCATCCTTCCCCCAAAGGTTAGTAACGCCAAAGAAAGATAAATTTCTTGATATTTTTAAAACTTTGAGAAAAGTAGAAATTAACATTCCCTTATTAGATGCAATTAAAAAAATTCGTGCTTATGCTAAATTTTTAAAAGATTGTTGCACTAATAAAAGAAAGTTTCAAGAACCTGAAACAATGGCTCTAACTGAAGAGGTGAGTGCGGTATTGTTAAGAAAACTATCACCAAAACTAAAAGATCTGGGTAGTTTTACTATTCCTTGTAGGACAGGTGATCAGTTGTTTAAGCAAGCATTACTAGATTTAGGAGAAAGTGTCAATTTGCTATCATACACAGTAGTTGAAAAGCTAGATTTGTGGGAGCTTCAACCAACCTCCATCACTTTGCAATTGGTAGATAGAAGCATCAAAAGACCTAGAGGTATACTTGAAGATGTCCTGATCAAGGTATGTGAGTTTATTTTGCCTACTGACTTCATTGTATTAGATATAGAAGAATGCCCTACGCCATTACCTCTGCCCATTATCTTAGGAAGACCCTTTATGAGAACTGCTGATACAATAATTAATGTGAAAAAAGGTATTGTAAGTATGACGGTAAATGGAGAGACAATAGAATTTAAGATATTTGATGCAATGAAATTACCTCAAGATGATAATGATGAATGTTTTAATGAATGTATGATGCAAAGTGCTATCAAGCAAGTTTTTCAGGTCCATCACACTGATTCATTGGAGGCCGCCCTCACCCATAGCTTCAAAAGATCGGATATTGAGCCTGCATCAGAAACTGTCCCTGATGACATCTTGGAAGCTATGCACCTCCCTAAAATCTATCCTATGCATCAAAGATCGGGTGATAAGAAGAAATCACATTTGAATACACTAAAAGGATTGAGTCATGATGAATGTGCAGCACCACCAAGAGCACTTGAGCCACATGAAGTGAACTTTAAGTACTCCCTGCCAAAAGATTAAAGATGAGAGAATACCCCGTCTGGCTGAAGACTAATTTAGCGCTCATGGGAGGCACCCCAAAGCATATCCTTTTTATTAGTTTACTTTATTTTATTATTCGTATTTCCTAGTTTATTTTTCTATAGTTGTTTATTATTACTTGTTTTCCATTTTATGTTTGTTTTTCTTTCTTTTTCGAGGATAGTGTGAGTGCATCCAGTTGAAGTTTGGGGGCGTGCTACGAGCCATGCCAGCCATCAGTTCTCCATCTCCCAGGTCAGCTCCTTCCATGCTATTCACACATTGGGGACAATGTGCAATTTAAGTTTGGGGGTATGGGGACTCATTCACACACTCACTATGTCCCATTTTTTGTTTTGTGTTTTTATAGATAAATGCATGTTCATACTATTCTAAAAAAAATTTTGGTGATCTAAACAAAGAATATGATTTGACTTCATAAGTGAGCTTAACACTTTGAATATATAGGCCAATAATTAAGTTTTGAACATAGATCACCTTCTTTTAGGCATTTAAGGATTCGCAAGTTTAACCTAAACGATCACAAGCACATTAGCACATAATTGTGTGGGGTATGACATGTAATTTTGATTTGTATGTTTCTTTTGCTTGACTGTGAACCAAATGGCCTATTAGACTAACATCTTGGCATAAGAAAATAGAATCAAATTGTTAAGTACTCAAAAAGAAAAAAAAATGCTCCTAATGATCAATAAAACAAAATTTCCACTGAGTAACTGGCCCTCTTGTCTCAGTAAGCAGTGAGTGTCACGTCAAAAAGTGGAAAAATTTGTTAACTCAAAAGATCATTAAAAAGAACTTTCCGCTGAGTAACTGGCCCTCTTGCCTCAGTAAGTAGTGAGTGTCACGTCAAAAGGTGGAAATTCTGATTAATAGCATTGAGACCAGTTAGTTTCGTAGCCTTTTTGGCTCGAGTTAGTAAGTCCTTCGGGGTGTCTTTACACCTAATGCCCTAAAACCATCTGGTTTGGGAGTCATTGGCTAAACGCTCGTTATATGAGTCAAATAGAAAGCTTAAGGGAACTAACTTGGCAAAAATCTCACAAATAAAAGAAAAGAAGAAAATTTATGCCATCTTTGTTGATTCTAATAGGAAATTTGATGAATTTTGAGTCATCGAAATGCACACAAGTTAGAATTATTTGGAAACCTAATCTTTTATGTGCTAGTTCACCACACACCAAAGTCGAACTTGTGATGTCTTAAACTGCCTTATGAAAGTGATTTGTGTTCAAAACTCTTATTCATTGCAAAGATATGTTTATATGTGTTAAGCTTACTCATGAATGCGCATCATTATTTTGTGTGACAACCTAAAATTTTTTGTGGACATTATGATTATTGGTTTTATCTATGTGGCTTTACTTTTCTTCATTTTAGTTTTTAGATTTTAGTTTTGTATTGCTAAGTGACCAGAAATATATAAGTTTGGGGGTGTGCTTAAATATTCATATTTAAGCCCCCTTATTTACATTTATTAGGTCCTTAGTTATGTTAATTTAGTTCATTTTACTTCATTTGTGTGTTTCACATGTGTTTTATAGGTCTTGGAGAAAAAGAAGCATTTTTGGCATTTAAGGGAAGAAGCCTGGAGATCTTGGAGCAGCTTCTGGTCAAAGTGCGATCGATCGCAATACTGCATGTGATCGAGTGCACATGCGATCGTTCGCACACATGAAGGATCAAGCGCAGCACTACGATCGAGCGCAAGATGCATGCGATCAAGCGCACATGTACGGGTGTGAACAGTAACTGCAGAACCCTATTTTGAAAATAAGAGAGTTTGGTGTTTTAGGAAAGTTTAGGAACTCATGAGGCTTCTAGGACTACTCAAGCCCTATAAATACACCTGTAAAGCACACACAATTGATCACCTCTTAGAGAACACTTCTTTTATCTTTTGCTTAGCTTGGAGTTCTAGGCTTTGGAGAGGATTGACAACCCGTCTCCTTAGTATTCTTTGGGTTTTATATTTTATGCTTAGTTTATATATAATGTTTATTTTAGACAGCATGTGTAACTAACTTTCTTATAGGGCTCGATTGAAGCCGTAGTTATGCTTTCTCATATATTTATTCATTAATACAATCTTTGCCAATAGCCTTTATTATGTTGCTTAACTTGATTAATGCCTGTGCTTATTTAAATTCCTCATGTGTATGTGTATGGCCAACATATGCATGTGGTATGGATTGGTTAGTTAGATCAATTTAGATGACCGAGTCCTGGGTCTAACATTAGTAACAAAAGATATCCATACCAGATTCTTAGATTAATCAACATGGGAAACCAGGAGTAGATACCATGCCCTAGGTCTCATGTGGTTATCAATTTCCACAGCCCTTATGCTTTCTAAAAGGAACAACTCACGCAGATACCATGCTGAATCCCTTAAGGAAGAAAAGAGTTAGAGTAAATACCATGCCTAACTTGTTGCTTAGGGAAATCAATAGCTTAAGGAGTAGATACCATGCCCTTAGGTTGGCGACCATTAGGTATACATGGTAAGGCTAGTGCACTGATACATTATACAATTGGAAAAGTATGACTAGTGGTGGTTATCAAAGCCCTATGTCTTTATTATTATCAAATCACATACAACAGTTATTTATTTCTTTTTACTCTAAAGAAACTAATTCTAAAACCAAACTTTACCAATCCCTGTGGAGATGATCTTGCTTTCGCACACTATACTACACTGTTGACCTTGTGCACTTGCAAGTAAAACTAGTATGATTATCTGCTTATTAATTTAGGTATATTTTCGTCCAACAGTAGAGAAGAAGGAAATGGAAAAAGTCCCTTATTCTAATGTTGTTGGTTCTGTTATGTTCACCATGGTAAGCACTAGACCTGACATTGCTCATGTAATAAGTGTTCTCAGCAAGTTTATGAGTAATGCAGGAAAGGAGCATTGGCTTGGGATGAAGTGGATGCTGAGGTACTTGAAGGGAAGCCCAGAAGTAGGGCTGGTTTATGAGAAAAAGGGTAAGTCCATCTGCCTTGAGGGTTTTGCGGATTCGGACTATGGAGCATACCGAGATAAAAGGAGATTGATTACCTCCTACTTCTTCAACTTAAATGGATGTTGATTAAGTTGGAAGGCTCAGTTGTAGCCTGTGGTAGTACTCTCAACAATCGAGGCTGAGTACATAGCGGCTACGGAGGCCATTCAGGAGGCTATTTGGTGCAAAGGGTTACTAGAAGAGTTGAAGGTACTGGAGGAGCAGGTTGTGGTGTTTTCAGATAGTCAAAGTGAATTGCACTTATGTAAGAATCCGGTGTTCCATGCGAGGACAAAGCACATGGATGTTCGGTATCATTTCATTCGGAAAAATGTTACGAAATGATGTATCCATGTGGACAAGGTAGCCACGGAAGAAAATCCTACGGATTTAGGTACTAAAGTCTTACCTCTAAGTAAGTTCAATCATTGCCTTGGACAACTTAGGATTGGAGTTGGTTAATTGATGACTCAAGATGAGTTTGGGTCTTGAAGCTCTCTACACAATGGTTTGGGTTTAAACAGTTAGACAAACGTAGAGATTGTTGGTATTTGTTTAAGGTTTAAACATGTCTAAACATGGTTCAAATATGGCTAAAGTCTAAACCAATGTTGGAAGATTAAAATAAAGCATGTTAAAGGAGTGCACACATTTGTGTGCATCCATTTGGGTGTGTGCGCACACCCCTAAACAACAAAGCAAAGTCATGCGCACTACTGTGTGAAGGGCAGCATCAGTGTGCGCTGCACCACCCCTTCACCAGCGCTGCACCATCCAGCAAGGAGGCAGTTTGAAGAAGGGCAGTGCCACACCGCCCCTCCACCAGCGCCGCACCATCCAAAATGTGGTGCAAAGGGGCTTTGCCTAGCGCCTTTCCGCCCCCAGTTCAACGCCTAGGCGCTAGGCACACTGATGCACACATGGACAGCTTGTTTAAACCTCCTCTTAGGTGCATGGATGCAAGCTTAAAATGCACAACACCATTTAGGATTGATGGAGGGCCATGGTTAAGTGGTCATCAAGATTTAAGGGTGGAGATTGACTCTCAAGATTGGACAAGAAGTTGGTGCACTATATAAAGGGTCACCTAGCTTCATTCTAGACATAACATTGTGATATAATTTGAGATCAATTGTAAAGAGTGATGAGACACAATACAAGAGAGAATTGTGTGAGAGTGAAAAGCCACAAAACACAAGAGTGACTCATTGTAGAGAGGCTGGTTGTAAAGAAGAGAGAGTAGTATAGATTGAGAGCATTGTAATAGTTCTTATCATCTTCTTTCTTCTCTTCTTGGTTTCTTCAAGAACTTGAGCTTCTTGAAGAGGGTTGCTACAATTGTAAAGAACCATTGATTTAGTGCAGAGAGTTCAGAGGAACTCACGGGGACGTAGGCTATTGCCGAACCTCGGTAACAAATCACTTGTTTTCTTTTCTTTCTTGCTTTCAATTGCTGTATTTCTTTCTACAAGTCATTCTAGACTTGGGTGTTTGGAAGATCAACACCTGAGCATCTTGTCAAGGTGATTTCCAACACATTCTCATTAGGGTTTTCAGCCATGTTAACAAGATTTTCTAAATTCTCTGTTGGGTGTACAATAGGGTTTGATCTAGGCGAGGTTTCACTAATGGACATGGAAGGAAAGGGTATCTCTAATTTGGGTCCCTTAATGAACCTACCTCGCGAATCTCTCGGTCTAAGCATACACCAACTGAGTTTAAAGAGTAATAAAAACTGAACAAAAAAAATCAAAAAATTAAAAACTTAAAGAAAGGAACGATAGTACCGTCTCATCTTACAGTTGACAATCTTCTTTGTACTTCAGCGCGTTTCCTCGGCAACGGCGCCAAAATTTTATTACGCCCAAAGAGTAACGCGGTAATTGTAGCACAGCTTTGGGGTATCGATTCCACAGGGAAACAAGTTAACTATAAGGAAAAGTATAAACTTTAATACGAAACTATAAAATCAAAATAAGTAAATATGAGTTTTGATAGTAAAGTATTATGAGGAAATTGTGTATTTGTAATGAAGAATATAATAAGGAAACAACAAGGTTCCGGGAGTCCTCCCTAAGTTTGTTGCCTTATTCTAATCTCGATTTAGTTGTTTTTATCTCGATTGCAAGTTTCACATCCCAAACAAGCAATCAGTGTATATTCAATTAAAGCATATGTAAGCCCTAATATAATTGTTATGCAGTACTGATTACGTCCAAAGTATAACACGGTAGTTGTAGCATAGCTTTGGGGTGTCGATTCCACAAGGAAACAAGTTAATTACAAGAGAAAGTGCAAACCTTAAAACGAAACGATAAAAGTTAAACGAGAAAATCTAAGTTTGAAGTACTGTGAAATAATTGTGTAAATATAATAGAGAACAACAAGGGTCCGGGAATCCTCCCTAGGTTCGTTGCCATATTCTATTCTTGATTCAGTTGTTTTTATCTCGATTGCAAGTTTCACATCCCAAACAAGCAATTGGCAAATATTCAATTAAAGCACATATATAAACCCTAATGTAATTGTTTTGAAATACTCTTTGCTTTCAAGCACACATGGCCTAACTTATAGATTATCAAGAAATGACAATATATCATAATGACAATACCGCAGTAATGGACAAATCTATAAGAGAAATCTACCGAACTCAATCACACCTCAACAACATCACATAAGAAGAGCATGACTAGACTTATATGGGGGAGAAAGATGCAATCACCAGATTAAGGGGAAATCTTCTAATTAGATTAAAAAGTAAATCATAACAATGTTTAATGATAATAAATTCAAACTACAATGAATCAAGACTAGAAAATAAGAACAACTACACCTAGGGGTTCATCCCTTCGCCTTGCTTTAAGATTAGTTGGCCATGGGGGAGAGTGTGGCAGCCTTCATGATGTTTTCCCTGGCCTCCAGCCTCTCCCAAAAGATTGCCTTTTCTTCAACCCTAAGTGACCTATTTATAGTACAAGGGTTCAAGGGTATTTTTGGGCTCAAAATAGCCACTTAGAGGCCTTAATTAGGTCAGGAGATTGTGTGCGCGCCACGCCTCTCCCTTCTGGGCGGTAAGGCGCTCTCCTTTCTTCATGAGTGTGCCTTGCTAGGCGTGCAGCGCTGCCTTAGCCACGCTGAGGTGCTAGGAGGGGTGCAAGGGATACGGTTCTGGGCGGTGCAGCGCTGGTCTAGCCGCGATGCGGCGCTCACTGATGCTGTTCTGGAGGCCTGACCTTTGTCCCCCAAAACTACCATAACTTTCTCTAGAAAAATCATTTTTATGGGCCGTAAAATTCTCCAGAAAATAGAGTTCCAGATCTTTCTAAGAATATATGGCTCATCCTTTGGTTCTTCTTGCATCAATATAGTTTAATTTGCAAAGATGATTGATCTGTACGGGCAATTATAGAAATTTAGTGAAACTCCTTTCCAAGTGCTTGTGAACCTTCACTCCGGTGTTCATCGAGTCATTGTGCTTCAAGCAATGATAGCTTTTCCATCTCTTTTGAACTTAAAGTACCTGAAAATGCATCGAAATAGATCAATGATTCAAGAATGACACTTTAGAGTTGTTAAGGTATAAAAGTGCAATTCAAACCTAGATTAACCCTAAAATGCTAACAATTAAGCACTGTTGAGATGCATTTTATGGCTCTCATCACAACCCCAACTAGCTTATTGCTAGTCCCTAGCAATTCAAGTGAAAACAAGAGATGAATTCTATGGTGGGAATCAAAACAAAGTAAAGCAATGTTAGTGTTAAACCAAGAGTAATTCACTTTTGTCTCAAAAATCGCACATAACACACAGCATAGTCATTAAATTTCACCCAAGTCCAAAAGTAATCTAAACATCAATCTTAAAATTGTTATCGACTCTTAACATCCATCTTACCACAATCCATTAATCCGAACACCCGGATGATTTTATGCACAATATTCATGAATACAAGTCTTGGCCTCTTAAATATATTAAATTGCGTGACATCAATCACAAAAACAAGCTCCATAGGCTCACTTTTCAAATCACTCTCCACTACTGTAGAAAAATCACACTACATTGGATCAATAGGTCTTTAATAAGCTTGTAACGTTAGGCTAAGGTAAAGGTTAAGAAAGAATGGGAAGGATTCACAAGTAAAAGAACTCAATCTCTTAGCTTTAAACACAACCACTTTTAAGCACTAGATAACCTTACTTCAACACCCAACTTTTTCAACCATTTTTTCTCAAATCACTACTTTTCTTTTCTTTTTTTCTTTCTTTGCCATAATTAACTTCTCTTTTCTTTTCTTTTCTTTTGTATTTGGCATAAGACCATTCACCTCCTTTTTTATTTTTCTTTTCTTTTCCATAACCCCCAACTTATCTCCTTTAATGTACTTGGGTTATAGTAGTGATATTTTCCCATATTCCCATCCTTACTCCTTTTAAGTGCTCCTCAACAAATGTGTATAGCTAAGTTCTTTTAAGAGAAAGGTAGGGATAAAATATTTTTAGGCTCATGATGGTAAGTAAATGGGTTTTTTTGAAAGAAGCAAGGCTTAAATTATTTTTCAAGAAAAAGGCTTAAATAGGTGACTAGTGATATATATTGCAAGGGTACGTTTGAAAGGCTCAAACAGTTCAAAAATGGCCTATATCATATCCTAAGTAGTTTGCATTCTAGGAATTCGCCTCAAGTCATTATCAAATAAGTTCTAGAGCTTGTCGAGACCGCAAAAGTATTCACAAAGCAATCACAAATAAAACTTCTCTAAATGCCTTAGATTAATCATACAATCCTACCACAAACTAGAGTCTCTAACCAAATTAAAATTGGCACTTAAATTATTCTCAAACCGAGACAAAATTTAACTTCTTCTAAATGTTGTATGCTATCTCAATTAAGCTCATATCATTGACATGTGAATTACATCCAAGGTTAACACAAAGCATGCTAAAAACAAACAAAAGGGAAAATGACACCAAGTAATTCAATGGAAAAAAAAATGTATGGAAAGAAAGAATATTGAAACAAAGAGATGTGTTTCCTCCACCCCCAACTTAAAAATTTCATTGACCTCAATGTAAAAGAAAGAGTAAAGGAAACTCTCTTTGTAGCCAAAGGTGCACAGAAGCTGAAAATTGTGCTCCACCACTTGAACTGCTTCGTATATTTGTCCCTGAAAAAGAAATACTAAGTTAATACTGGAAAACAGAAAAAAAAAAACAAAAAAACAAAAAAACAAACAATAAACAAGAAAAAGAAATATGAAAAACAGTAAAAATAAAAGGATATGTTGTGGGTTGCCTCCTATGAGCGCTAAGTTTTACGTCTTTAGCCAGACGCTCTTATTCCCTCCTAGACAAACATAGGTTAAATGCACTAGCCACTGCTTCATTGCCAAATTCGGTGCTTGTATGCTTTGGAGAAGCCTCAAGGTTGTCATCAGTAACATCCATAAATTCTAGCTTGATATATGCTCTTGTGAAGCCATGGGTGAGGGTGGACTCTAATGGATTAAGGTGCTAAACCTTTTCCATGAATGAGTCAATCATGTATGCTTGGTGGGTTTTGTCCACATCCTCTGATTTTTTCGTTGTTGGGATATGTAATAACTTACCACTTAGTGTCTCAATGGCATTAACCTCCTTTATATTCTGTTGCGCTAGGTGTTGACCATGGGGTGTGGACTGAGCTTGAGATGGGAACTTACCTCGCTAGTCACATTCAAGTAGCTCATCAACTTGGAAACTTGGCTCTTTATCTCTTTATTTTCTTCAACAGCCTACGTAATTAAAGATTCAAGCCTTTGATTAGTCTTATCTTCTGCCTCAATAAACGCATAAAAAGTTTCTTCTAAAGGACTCCTAGAAGGTGCAGGTGCATGATATGGTGCAGGATATGATCTAGAGGGTTGTGTAGGCAGCTGGTTTTCAGATTTCCAGCTAAGATTTGGGTGATTCCGCCACTCCGGATTATAGGTATCAGAGAAAGATGAAAGAGGCTTCTTGTATATACCTAAGTCATTACATTGTTCCTCATACATCCCTCTCATCTCTGCAAATGTGAGACATTCTTGGGCTAGATGATCTACCCCGCCACACACAAAACTTGGTTCAAAGGACCTTGCATGATTAGCTACGTGTGTTTGCTGTAAGCCCTTAGTCTTTAACGCATCTAGTTCCCTAGTGAGCATCTCAACCTTAGCTTTTAGGTTATCCTCTTCCCTAAGATGGTAAATTCCACCATCATTTGGGTTCCCTACAGGTCGTGACCTGTTTGTGCTTTTAGTAGCACTAGGTCCAGTCCAAGTGTGAGCTTTTTCAGCAAGCTCATTGAGGTATTTTATGGCCTCATCAGGATCTTTTTTCTAAAAACTGACCATTACACATCATCTCTACAAATTGGCGCTCTCTATATGTAAGTCCCTCATAAAAATAGCTCACTAAGCGCCAATTCTCATACCCATGGTGGGGGCACATACTCAATAACTCCTTAAATCTCTCCCAAGACTGATACAAAGTCTCGTTGTCCTTTTGTGCAAAGGTGGAGATTTGCCTTTTTAAAGTGGTCTAAGTGAGTATAGCCAACTCTTAGCTCTATCCTTCAAAGTGAAAGGAAAGAACTTAAGTTTCACAATGTCATGAGTTTCATCTTGACTATGAAAAGTCGCAACTACTTCCTCAAACTCTCTAATGTGCACATATAGGTTTTCACTATCCAAGCCATGAAATGTAGGGAGTAACTGTATCATCCCTGTTTTAAACTCTAGTTGGCGAGTATTGGCTGGAAACATGATGCATGATGGTGTGGCTGTGCGTGTAGGGTGGAGATAATCCTGAAGTGTCCTAGCAACATTCTCATTAGGGTTATCGGCCATGTTAACAAAATCCTCTAAATTCTCTATTGGGGGTGCACTATGGTTTGATCTAGGTGAGGTTTCACCAATGGACGTGGAAGGAGAGGGTAATTCTATTTTGGGTCCTCTAATGAATCTACCTCGCGAATCTCTCGGTCTAAGCATACACCAATTGCATCAGAGAGGAAATAAATTAAAACAAAATAAAAAAATCAGAAAATCAAAACTTTAACAAAAAAAAGAACAATAATAAATAAATACTATAAAAAGAAAGAAAGGAAAAAAATAAAAAAAAATAACAAAATAATGCAGCAAGATAAAAGAAGGAACGAAGTTACCGCCTTTACAGCTGCTGAAAAGAAAAACTATTTACAACTCTTCTACCATCATGTCAAAAGTTAACAATATTTCTTGTACTTAAGTGCATGTCCCCGGCAACGGTGCCAAAATTTGATTATGCCCAAAGTATAACGCGGTAGTTGTAGCACAGCTTTGGGGTGTCGATTCCACAGGGAAACAAGTTAATTACAAGAGAAAGTGCAAACCTTAAAACGAAACGATAAAAGTTAAATGAGAAAATATGAGTTTGAAGTAGTGCGAAATAATTGTGTAAATATAATAGAGAACAAAAAGGGTCCGGGAATCCTCCCTAGGTTTGTTGCCTTATTCTATTCTTGATTCAGTTGTTTTTATCTTGATTGCAAGTTTCACATCCCAAACAAGCAATCGACAAATATTCAATTAAAGCACATATATAAACCCCAATGTAATTGTTATGAAATGCTCTTTGCTTTCAAGCACACATGACCTAACTTATAGATTATCAAGAAATAACAATATATCAGAATGACAATACTGCAGTAATGGACAAATCTATAAGAGAAATCTATCGAACTCAATCACACCTCAACAACATCACATAAGAAGAGTATGACTAGACTTATATGGGGGAGAAAGATGCAATCACTGGATTAAGGGGAAATCTTCTAATTAGATTAAAAAATAAATCATAAAAATGTTTAAAGATAATAAATCCAAACTACAATGAATCAAGACTAGAAAATAAGAACAACTACACCTAAGGATTCATCCCTTCGCCTTGCTTGAAGATTAGTTGGCTATGGGGAAGAGTGTGGCAGCCTTCATGATGTTTTCCCAGGCCTCTGGCCTCTCCCAAAAGATTGCCTTTTCTTCAACCCTAAGTGATATATTTAGAGTACAAGGGTTCAAGGGTATTTTTGGGCTCAAAATAGCCACTTAGAGGTCCTAATTAGGTCAAGAGACCGTGTGCGCGCCGCGCCTCTCCCTTCTGGGTGGTGCGGCGCTCTCCTTTCTTCATGAGTGTGCCTTGCTGGGTGGTGCAGCACTGCCCTAGCAATGCTGCAGCGCTAGGAGGGGTGCAAGGGATGTGGTTCTGGGCAGTGCAGCGCTGGTCTGGCCACGCCGCGGCGCTCACTGATGTTGTTCTGGAGGCCTGACCTTTGTCCACTAAAACTGCCATAACTTTCTCTAGAAAAATCATTTTTATGAACTGTAAAATTCTCCAGAAAATAGATTTCTAGATCTTTCTAAGAATATATGGCTCATCTCCTGATTCTTCTTGCATCAATACAGTTTAATTTACAAAGATGATTGATCTGTATGGGCAATTATGGTAATTTAGTGAAACTCCTTTCCAAGTGCTTGTGAACCTTCACTCCGGTGTTCATCAAGTCATTATGCTTCAAGAAATGATAGCTTTTCCATCTATTTTGAACTTAAAGTACCTAAAAATGCATCAAAATAGATCAATGATCCAAGAATAACACTTTAGAGTTGTTAAGGTATAAAAGTGCAATTCAAACCTAGATCAACCCTAAAATGCTAACAATTAAGCGCTGTTGAGATGCATTTTATGGCTCTCATAAAGTACTCTTTGATTTCGATTCAAGCACACATAACCTATCTTATAGATTTATCAATAAGTGACAATATATCTCAATGACAATATTGCAGTAATGGACAAACCTAAAAGATAAATCTACGAGACTTAGTCACATCCAAACAACTTGACATAAGAAGATCATGACTAGAATTATATGGAGAAGAAGCATGCAATCACCGGATTAAGAAAATATAGAATAAGAAGAATATAAAGTGCAGCTGTCACTTGAACCTAAATTCTTCTTGCTTAATCAAAGAATACTCATAAACAATGTTTTGATAATAAATCCAAATTACAACTGAATCAATAATGGAAAATAAGAACAACTACACCTAGGAATTCATCCCTTCGCCTTGCTTGGAGATTAGTTGCCCATGGGGCTCATGCTTGAACACCATAATGGAGAAGCTTTCTTGAGTTTTCTGGCCTTCAATGATTCTCCTTTCTCAAACCCTAAGTGATCTATTTATAATACAAACATCTAAGGGTGTTTTAGGGTTTAAATAATCATTAAAGTCCTAATTACGTCCTAACTCGGAGAAGGGAACTCGTGTGCGCGCCATGGCCCTCTCTTCTGGGTGCTGCAACCCTAGCTGGTGTGGCCTTCTCTAAGCTTTGGGTGCCACGACCTTGACTGGTGCTGAAATTCTCCAGAAAATAGACTTCCGGATCTTTTTAAGCATATATGGTTCATCTCCTGGTTCTTCTTGCATCAATACAGTTTAATTTGCAAAAATGATTGATTTGTACGGGCAATTCTAGCAATTTAGTGAAACTCCTTTCCAAGTGCTTGTGAACCTTCACTCTGGTGTTCATCGAGTCATTGTGCTTCAAGCAATGATAGCTTTTCCATCTCTTTTGAACTTAAAAGACTTGAAAATGCATCGAAATAGATCAATGATCCAAGAATGACACTTTAGAGTTGTTAAGGTATAAAAGTGCAATTCAAACCTAGATCAACCCTAAAATGCTAACAATTAAGTACTGTAAAGATGAATTTTATGACTCTCATCAGAAGACAACCTGAAAGCTAAGGTCGAAATGCTTACTAGGGAGTTAGAGGCATTAAAAACTAAAAAGCCAACACAGTGGTTATTCAAGCCGAACCTTTGGAACCATGTTTTGTGTGTGGCGGGGTAGATCATCCCGCTCAAGAGTGCCCTACATTTATTGATATGAGAGGGATATATGAGCAACAATGTAATGCCTTAGGCGTGTACAAGAAGCCTTATGCACCACCCTTCTCTAACACTTATAATCCAGGATGGCGAAATCACCCCAACTTCAGCTGGAAATCTGAAAACCAGCAGCTTGCACAACCCCCTAGAACACACCCTGCACCATATCATGCACCCTTGTCCTCTAGGAGTTCTTTAAAAGACACTTTACATTCTTTTATTGAGACACAGGGCAAGACAAACCAAAGGTGTAAAGCATTAATTACAAAGGTTGTGGAAGAAAACAAAGAAATAAGGAGCCAAGTGTCCAAGTTAATGGACTCTTTGAATGTGACTGAGAGAGGGAAGTTCCCTTCCCAAGCTCAGTCCACACCTCATGGTCAACACATGGCATAAACAAATCTAGAAAACATAAATGTCATTGTGACAAGAAGTGGTAAGACCTTACACATCCCAACAACGAATAAATCAGAGGATGTGGAAAAGGGTCAAGGTAGTAATGCTGAATTTCCCAAGGACCCTGAGATTACCAAAGCCCTGTTAAGGGATCATTCCCTTAAGCCTTAAAATCAAACAAGAAAAATATGGAAATAAATAATGAAATCCTAGAGAACCTAAGGCAAGTAAAATTGAATCTCCCACTCTTGCATATGATTAAACAAGTACCCACCTATGAAAAGGTTCTCAAGGATTTATGCACAATTAAGAGGAAGCACCATGTAAAGAAAATAGCATTCCTAGTTGAGAAAGTGAGTGCTTTGATTGAGCAAAGAATACCCCCAAAATACAAGGATCCTGGCTATCCAACCATTGCATGTAGCATTGGAAATCATGAGGTTGGACAAGCCTTGCTAGATTTAGGAGCTAGTGTAAACCTGATGCCATTCTCTATTTACTTACAGCTGGGTTTAGAAGAAATCAAACCAATCACTGTGGTATTACAATTGGCTGATCGTTCAGTTAAAGTATCTCGGGGTGTGGTAGAGGATGTTTTGATTCAAATTGATAAATTTTACTATCCTGTTGATTTCTTAATCCTTGATACTACTTTTTTTGTTGACACTAACTCTAAAATTGCTTTGATTTTGGGTAGACCTTTTCTTGCTACTGCAAATGCTCTAATAAATTGTAAGAATGGACTCATGAAGCTGTCTTTTGGAAACATGACCCTTGAAGTGAATATTTTCAATGTTGCAAAATAGCCTGAAGATGAGGATGAAAGCCACCAGCTTTACATGATCGAGTCACTCATCAATGAGAGAGTTTCCATAGATCATGATTACGATCCTCTTGAAATTTTTTTTGTTAATTCTAAGATTGATTTATTTGATGATAAAACTAATATAATTGATATTTGTGTTGTTTTTGATAAATCCTAGGATTATGGCACTCGAGCATGGCAACCGAAGTTTGAGGAGCTGCCCGAAAGAAGTGAGAAATAAGTCCCCTCAAGTGTGGGAGCACCTAAAGTTGAATTAAAGCCACTACCTAAGGTTTTAAAGCATGTCTTTCTCGGTCCAGGTGATACTTTTCCTATTATTATCTCATCTAATTATCTGAGACCCAAGGTAAGAAATTAATTCAAACTCTAAATGCACATAAATCAGCCTTAGGATGGAGCATGGGTGATTTAAAAGGTATTAGTATCCTGATTTGTGCGTATAACATAAATTTGGATGAAGGAACTAGTCCTCGTAAAGACTCTCAACGTAGGCTTAACCCCACTATGAAAGAAGTAGTGAAAAATGAAGTGCTAAAACTGTTAGATGCGGGAATCATATATCCCATAGCTGATAGTAAATGGGTAAGTCCTACACAAGTCGTCCTAAAAAATCTGGAGTCGTTGTGGTAAAGAATGACCTAGGAGAGTTAGTCCCTACCAAACTTGTGACCGGGTGGTGTATGTGCATTAATTATAGAAAATTATTAGGCGTGTATATGGATTTTGAGAATTGTTTATTTTCACTTGAAATGTGTAAAGTATTCTATACCCACTTGAGAAAATTTTATAAAGGTTATGAATGGGACGTGTAAAATACAATAGATTAATTTCATGAAAGATATGACAAAATTTACAATGTTTTGTCTCATAAAATTACTTGTTAAACATAATGATTCAATTACAAAAACAATAATTACCTAATTGGCTATTTGCTTAGTTTTAGTTACCATTAATGTGGGTGTTTGACACATTGTGTAAATTATATTACGTAGCATACTTTATTTATTTGTCTATTGTGATTGTCATTTGGTAAACAATAAGTTAAAGATTTATTGTGGTAATTAAATACTGTGAGTGTACAAATCAACTTTATTTCCTTAAATTCATTTTGCTCTCGTTATCGGTATTACGAATTATGAGCTAATAATTTAAAGTGATATTAGCATCAATCGCCATATAATGTTATAGAATTCTCGTGACATTATTTCTAGTATGGTGCATGAAAATGTCCTTTATCATTAGACACATGTTGATCAAAATGATCGCTACTCAATAATTTTGCTATATTTTATTTGATCATATTCAAAGTTGTGTCACATGAGATGATATTAAGGATTAATTTGAGAAGCATGATCAGTTATAGAAAATTGTGGCGTAGTTTATGAGAATTTTGAGCAATATACCTTGATAGATTTATCATCTGATGAGATTTATTGGAGGTAAGATTATTTGGTATAATCATGTTTATTGTCTCGATTGCTATCATAAATTTGATATTAGTTTTTTAGGCTTAAATAAGGTTTTGATTGATCGGAATAGGCTAAAAACCATTAATATCTGAATCTGGACCCATTTTTCTACAACCAAGTCTGATCCTGGTCAGAAAGACTCAGCTAGAGGTGGTAGATGATGAATAGTATGCGTGATGATGAAATCCATACGTGAGCTTGGCGCGTATGGGAATGTAAGTTATTAATTTTGGCCATTGTTTTTTTATCTCATGTAAATTATTATTTTACAATAATTGTCACAATTTTCTAGAATTTTTTAGGTCTAATAAATATTTATTTATTAAAATATGTAAAAATTACTTATTTCTCGAAATCTATGCATATATTTAGAGACCTTATTTCACGGTAGATTGTTTTGATGCGTTGAGTTGTTATTGATATGCACGTTATGAGAAATAATAAGATTGTTTTATTAAGATCTAAATATGTAGTAATGATGCAACTATTGATTGTTTGGGGACTTATAGAGGTACATATTGTTTAAATTACCTCATGTTGTATGGTCACATCCATGCCTGTCATTTTGCATGTGTCTGTGGTTATAAATGGCATTATTGTTTATCTCGGTTTTGGAAAATTTCATGGGTTGATGTGGGTGCTTGTTACCAAAGTAACACACTCATTAATACTTTTGGAACTTCACTAAAACATGTTGCAAGATGATTTCAATTGTATCATACAGTTACCTATCCAAAAAAGATAGTTGTGTGGTGTAATTTTTGAAAATATATGGAACAATGTGGGAAGATAATTAGTTAGTTTAGAAGGTTTCTCTGCTTGGAGTTGACAATTCTTTCAAAAACTGAGACATTGTCTCATATGCTTCATGTGTACAGCTTTTAAGTCTATATTGTATTCTCTATCCAAACGAGAGTTTATAACTATGCTTTTAGATTCTCTATATTGGAATATATTGGTTACTGCCCTTATACGAATGTGTTGCATTTTTGTCTTGAATCATACTCTTTTTTCTATGAACAATAACCAAGTAACCATTAAGATCTTGATTGGTTCGAATTATAAGAAACGGAATGAGGATATTAAGTCTGTTTTATGGCATAGGCATCTAGGTCACATTTCTATAGAGAGTTGAAAAGTTTATTAGGAATGATATTTTACCCACTTTTGATTTTGGGGATATGGAGACTTGTGTTGATTGTATTGGGAGAAAGTTAACCAAAACTAAGAAGAAGGCCTCCACTCGTAGTTCTGATCTTCTAGAAATAGTGCACACTGATATTAGTGGACATATATCATCTACCTTATGTGGAAAAAGTTATTTCATTACCATCATTGATGATTTTTTCCCAATACGGATATCTTTATTTGATAAAAGAGAAATTTGAGGCTTTGAAAAAATTTAAAGTTTTCAAAGTTGAAGTTGGGAAACAACTAGGAAAAACCATTAATAATGTGAAATCTGATTGAGTTGGTGACTTCCATTGATTATGAGGATAAAAAGGTAGATCGGTGCATATACCTAAAGGTTAGTGGGAGTAAATTTATTTACCTGGTTCTTTATATGGATGATGTTTTGCTTGCTAGTAATGATTTTGGGTTATTGCATGAGACAAAGCAGTTGTTGTCTAAGACTTTTGATATGAAAAATCTTGGTGAGGTGTCTTTTAGGGTTTGTTTTGGTTAATTCCATCTCTAGACCATTGGTTATTTACCATGACAATAACCCTGCTATGCTGTTTTTGAAGAACAATAAGAGTCGTACTTGTTTTAAACATATTGAGCTTAAATACCTTACAGTTAGAGATTTGGTAAAGCAATGAGACATCATTATTGAGTACATTCAGGTGAAGAACATGGTTGCTGATCCCCTGACCAACGGTCTCAGACCCATTTTTTTATAAGAAAAATGTTGATAGTATAGGTGTTTTAGAGTCTTTTGATCTTCTGGGTTAGTTGGAGTTATTTATGTTTTAATATTTTAGTTATTGGATTTATGTAATTTTGGAACCCATTATGTTTTGGGTACAATAGTTTGATATTATGATATTGATTGATGATCATTATACATATTTTCAATCATATTGTGTTATTTTATTTCCATAAAATAACTATTTCCATGATCATTATACAAGTTTTAAGATTGTGTTATACATATTTTCATTATATATATATATATATATATGAATGCATTTGAACATATAACATGTCATGTTGTGGAAACTTAAAACTTGGTGTTAGTTTTGAGTTTGGTTGGGTATGTCTCGTTGTTGACACCCTATTGAAACCGTAAGGTATTATGATCGGAGACATACTATATTGTTGATGACTTCTCTAGACTATTAATAGACATGTTGTATGGAGAGTCATATTGAGGACTGACAATAAAAATACAATATTATTTTATTACCCTATGGGATGTTATTTTCTTGCTACATTACCACATTGGATCCATGTCAGTGGAACTATCTGTATGCATAACCACATATTGGTCTTGTGTGAATAATAGAGCACAATGGTTGTCATGATTCAATGTTTGGTGTTTTCACAGGACCAGATCATTTAAGATATTGTCTCAAAAGAACAAATTATATTTCAAATGTGACCATAAGACCTATAATTAGTGTTACCTAAGTGGGAGAATGTTGGAATTTTTCTATTTGGGCTACCATTAAATATAGTAGTTTTAGTTTTTTAAAACGATTTGGTCCAATGAGAAAATAAAAGAGCCTATATGTTGCTAATTGGTGGTCATGTGGTTTGGGCTTATACATATTTTAATATTATTAATGTGTGTTGGAAATCATCTCAAGATGCCCAGGTGGTGATCTTCCAAACACCCAAGTCTAGAATGACTTGTAATAAACAAAAACAAACCAATCAAAGAAAGAACACAAGCAATTGTTATCGAGGTTCAGCAAATGCCTACATCCTCGTGAGCTACTCCAAGCTCTCTGCACTAAATCAATGAGTTCTTACAATTATAGAAACACCTACTCAAGAACCCTCTTGTTCTTGATACATGAAAGAAAAGAAAAGAAAGAGATAAGAACTAAGTGTTTCCCTGGAATTTTCCTTAAGAAAATTCCAATTACAAAGCCTTTGACCCCTCTTCTTGTATGCTCTCTCTCAATCCCAGCCACCCTTGAATGAGATTTATTCTAGTGCCTCTCTTATGTTTTGTGTCTTTGCACTCTCACACTTGCACTTGAATTCTCTTGTATGATGATCTTATGGTGTATATGTATGATTGAAGCTAGATAACCCTTTATATAGTGCACTAACTTCTTGAACCAATCTTGAAGTTAATCTCAACCCTTAGATCTTGGGGACCAATCAATCATAGCCCTCCACCAAGTCTAAGTGATCCTGTGTGTTTTAATCAAGCCCGACACATCAGAAGAAGAGTGCTAAAACTTGGCATCAGGTGTGCCTGGAGCCGCGGCCCAAAACCGGGCAGGCCGTGGCTCAAAACAGGGCACACCACCTCTAGCTGATGGGGGCCACGGCGTGGCTTAGAGAGGGGAGCTTCTAGAGTTGCCACAGGCCACGGCACACACCTCTAAGCCTGATGTTGTTGAACCCTCATTCTTCAACCTGTTTAATCCTTAGACATATACCAACAATCTCTACCTTTTTCTAAGCAATTAAACCCGAACCCATTGTGCAGAGAACTCAGGATCCAAACTCAACTTGAGTCACCATATCAACTGACTCCAATCTTAAGAAGTCCAAGGCAATGATTGAACTTGCTTAGAGGTAGAAGTTTAGTACCTAAATCTGCAGGATTTTCTTCCATGGCCACCTTGTCCAGATGGATGCATCATTCCGTAACATTTTCTATAATGAAATGGTACCGAACATCCATATGCTTTGTCCTCTCATGGAACACCGGTTCTTGCACAAATGTAATGCACTTTGGCTATCCGAATACACCACCACCTGCTCTTTCAGAACCTTCAACTCTTCCAACAACCCTTTGCACCACATAGCCTCCTTGATGGCTTCCATTGCCATTATATACTCAGCCTTGGTTGTTGAGAGTGCTACCACCAGCTGCAACTGAGCCTTCCAACTTGTACAACATCCGTATAAGTTGAAGAAGTAGGAGGTAATCAAACTTTTTTTATCCCAGTCTACTCAATAGTCCGAATCAGCATAATCCTCTAGACAGATGGACTTATCCCTCTTCTCATAAACCAACCCCACATCTGGGCTTCCCTTCAAGTACCTCAGGAACCACTTCATCCCAAAATAATACTTCTTTCTAGGATTACTCATAAACCTGCTGAGAATACTTATTGCATGAGCAATGTCGGGTCTAGTGCTTACCATGGTGAACTTTACAAATCCAACCGCACTAGAAGTAAGGGACCTTTTCCATTTCCTTCTTCTCCTTATCCATTCTAGGACATTGATCGTTGGAGAACTTGAAATGACCAGCAAGGGGAACCTTCACTGGTTTACTATCTTCCATAAAATACTTAGATATCATCTTTTTTATGTAGGAAGACTAAGAAACCTTCAACCAGTTTCTCTCTCTTTCCCAGATTATACTCATCCGAAGGATCTTCTATGCATGGCCAAGATCCTTCATCTCAAACTCTGAACTGAGTTGAGACTTCAACTTTTCTATCATCCCCCGGCTGCTACCAACCAGCAGCATATCATCAACATAGATGAGGATGATCACCATTTCCTCCACCTTGTGCCCTGATTACGCCCACAGTATAACACAGTAGTTATAGCACGGCTTTGGGGTGTCGATTCCATAGGGAGACAAACTAACTACAAGAGAAAGTGCAAACCTTAAAACGAACGATAAAAGTTAAACGAGAAAATCTGATTTTGAAGTAGTGTGAAATAATTGTGTAAATATAATAGAGAACAATAAGGGTATGGGAATTCTCCCTCGGTTCGTTGCCTTATTCTAATCTTGATTCAGTTGTTTTTATCTCGATTGCAAGTTTCACATCCCAAACAAACAAGCAATCGGCTAATATTCAATTAAAGCACATATATAAACCCTAATGTAATTGTTATGAAATACTCTTTACTTTCAAGCACACATGACTTAACTTATAGATTATCAAGAAAAGACAATATATCATAATGACAATACCGCAGTAATGGACAAATCTATAAGAGAAATCTACCGAACTCAATCACACCTCAACAACATCACATAAGAAGAGCATGACTAGACTTATATGGGGGAGAAAGATGCAATCACCAGATTAAGGGGAAATCTTCTAATTAGATTAAAAATTAAATCATAACAATGTTTAATAATAATAAATTCAAACTACAATGAATCAAGACTAGAAAATAAGAACAACTACACCTAGGGATTCATCCCTTCGCCTTGCTTAGAGATTAGTTGGCCATGGGGGAGAGTGTGGCAGCCTTCATGATGTTTTCCCTGACCTCCAGCCTCTCAAAAAGATGTTTTTCTCTTCAACCCTAAGTGATCTATTTATAGTACAAAGGTCCAAGGGTGTTTTCGGGTTAAATCTATTGTTAAAACCCTAATTAAGTTCTAACTCGGAGATATAACATCTTGTGCGCGCTGCAGTGCTCTTTTATGGGCGCTGCAGTGCTAGCTTTAGCTTGGTTAGGTGTGCTTCTGGGCACCGTGGTGCTGGCTGAGGAGCACAGTAGTGCTAGCTTCAGCTTGGTTGGGTGTGCTTCTGGGCACCGCAGTGCTGGCTGGTGCTGTTCTGGAGGCCTGACCTTTGTCTACTAAAACTGCCATAACTTTCTCTAGAAAAATCATTTTTACAAGCTGTAAAATTCTCCAGAAAATAGACTTTCGGATCTTTCTAATCATATATGGCTCATCTTCTAGTTGTTCTTGTATCAATACATTTTAATTTGCAAAGAAGATGGATCTATACGGGCAATTCTGGCAATTTAGTGAAACTCCTTTCCAAGTGCTTGTGAACCTTCATTCCGGTGTTCATCGAGTCACTGTGCTTCAAGCAACGATAGCTTTTCCATCTCTTTTGAACTTAAAGTACCAGAAAATACATCGAAATAGATCAATGATCCAAGAATGACACTTTAGAGTTGTTAAGGTATAAAAGTGCAATTCAAACCTAGATCAACCCTAAAATTCTAACAATTAAGTACTGTAAAGATGCATTTTATGACTCTCATCATAACCCCCAACTAGCTTATTGCTAGTCCCTAGCAATTCAAGCGAAAACAAGAGATGAATTCTACGGTGGGAATCAAAACAAAGTAAAGCCATGTTAGTGTTAAACCAAGAGTAATTCATTTTTGTCTCAAAAATCGCACATAACACACGGCATATAGAATCATTAAATTTCACCCAAGTCCAAAAGTAATCTAAACATCAATCTTAAAATTGTTATCGACTCTTAACATCCATCTTACCATAATCCATTAATCCGAATACTCGGATGATTTTATGCACAACATTCATGAATGCAAGTCTTGGCCTCTAAAATATATTAAATTGCGTGACATCAATCACAAAAACAAGCTCCATAGGCTCATTTTTCGAATCACTCTCTACTATTGTAGAAAAATCACACTACATTGGATCAACAGGTCTTTAATAAGCTTGTAATGTTAGACTAAGGTGAAGGTTAAGATAGAACGGGAAGGATTTAACAAGTAAAGAATTCAATCTCTTAGTTTTAAACACAACCACTTTAAGCACTGGATAACCTTCCTTCAACACCCAACTCTTTCAAACATTTTCATAAGAGCTTTTCTCTCAATAAATCACCACTTTTCTTCTCTCTTCTTCTTTCTTTGCCATATTTCATTCTTTTTCTTATGTATTTTTGGCATAAGATCATTTACCTCCTTTTTCATCCTTTTCTTTTCTTTTCTTTTCCACAACCCCCAACTTATCTCCTTTAATGTACTTGAGTTATGGTAGTAATATACTTTTGCATATTTCCATCCTTACTCCTCTTGAGTGCTTTCTCAACAAATGTGTATAGCTAAGTTCTTTAAAAATAAGGGTAAAGATAAAATATTTTTAGGCTCATAAGGGTAAGTAAATGGGTTTTCAAAAGAAACAAGGCCCAAATTCTTTTTCAAGAAAAAGGCTTAAACAGATGACTAGTGATAGATATAGCAAGAATAAGTTTGAAACGCTCAAACAGTCCAAAAATGGCCTATATCATATTCTAAGTAATGTGCATTCTAGGAATTCACCTCAAGTGATTATCAAATAAATTCTAGAGCTTGTCAAGACCGCAAAAGTATTCACAAAACAATCACACATAAAACTTCTCTAAGTGCTTTAGACTATTCATACAATCTTACCACAAACTAGAGTCTTAAATCAAATCAAGATTGACACTTAAGTTATTCTAAAACCGAAGCAAGATTTAACTAATTCTAAATGCTATATGCTATCTCAATTAAGCTCATATCATTGACATGTGAATTACATCTAAAGCTAACACAAAGCATGCTAAAAACAAACAAAAGGGGAGAACGACACCAAGCAGTTCAATGAAAAAAAAATGTATGGAAATAAAGAATATGGAAACAAAGAGATGCGTTTCCTCCACCTTCAACTTAAAAATTGCATTGACATCAATGTAAAAGAAAGAGTAAAGGAAACCCCCTTTGTAGCCAAAGGTGCACAGAAGCTGAAAATTGTGCTCCATCATTTGAACTGCTTCGTATATTTGTCGTTGAAAAAGAAATACTAAGTTAATACTGGAAAACAGAAAAAAAAATATGAACAATAAACATGAAAATGAAATATGAAAACAATAAAAGTAAAAAGGATAAGCTGTGTGGTGCCTCCCATGAGTGCTAAGTTTTATGTCTTTAGCCAGACACTCTTATTCTTTCCTAGACAAACATAGGTTGAATGCACCAACCACTGCTTCATTGCCAAATTCGATGCTTGTATACTTTGGAGAGGCCTCAAGGATGTCATCAGTAACATCCACAAATTCTGGCTTGATATATGCTCTTGTGAAGCCATGGATGAGGGTGGACTCTAATGGATTAAGGTGCTGGACCTTTTCCATGAATGAGTCAATCATGTATGCTTGGTGGGTTTCGTCCACATCCTCTGATTTTTTCTTTGTTGGGATATGTAATAACTTACCACTTAGTGTCTCAATGGCATTCACCTCCTTTATATTCTACTGTGCTAGGTGTTGACCATAGGGTGTGGACTGAGCTTGAGAAGGGAACTTACCTCGCTCAGTCACACTTAAGTAGCTCATCAACTTGGACACTTGGCTCTTTATCTCTTTATTTTCTTCAACAGCCTGCGTAATTAAAGATTCAATTCTTTGATTAGTCTTACCCTGTGCCTCAATAAAAGCATATAAAATGTCTTCTAAAGAACTCCTAGAAGATATAGGTGCATGATATGGTGTAGGGGGTTGTGCAAGCTGCTGGTTTTCAGACTTCCAGCTGAAATTGAGGTGATTTTGCCATCCCGGATTATAAGTATCAGAGAAGGGTGCCAAAGGTTTCTTGTACATGCCTAAGGCATTACATTGTTCCTTATACAGCTCTCTCATCTCAACAAATGTGGGGCACTCTTGGGCGAGATGATCTACCCTGCCACACACAAAACATGGTTCAAAAGATTTTGCATGATTAGCTACGTGTGTTGGCTTTAAGCTCTTAGTCTTTAACACCTCTAGTTCCCTAGTGAGCATCTCAACCTTGGCCTTAAGGTTATCCTCTTCCCTAACATGGTAAATTCCACCAACATTCAGGTGCCCTATAGGTTGTGACCTGTTTGTGCTTTCAGTAGCACTAGGTCCAGTCCAAGTGTGAGCTTTTTCAGCAAGCTCATTGAGGTACTCTATGACCTCATCAGGATCTTTTTCTAAAAATTCACCATTACACATCATCTCTACAAATTAGCGCTCCCTATATGTAAGTCCCTCATAAAAATAGCTCACTAAGCGCCAATTCTCATACCCATGGTGAGGGCACATACTCAATAACTCCTTAAATCTCTCCCAAGACTGATATAAAGTCTCACTATCCTTTTGTGCAAAGGTGGAGTTTTGCCTTTTTAGAGTATTGGTCTTATGTTGGGGGAAGTATTTATTAAAAAAAATCCGAGTCATCTCAGTCCATGACCCAATAGATCATGGTCTCAGTGAGTATAGCCAACTCTTAGCTCTATCCTTCAAAGCGAAAGGAAAGAACTTAAGTCACACAATGTCAGCAGTTGCATCTTGACTATGAAAAGTCGCAACTACTTCCTCAAACTCTCTAATGTGCATATATTGGTTTTCACTTTCCAAGCCATGGAATGTAGGGAGTAACTGTATCATCCCTCTTTTAAAATCTAAATGGCGAGTATTGGCTAGAAACATTATGCATGATGGTGTGGCTATGCGTGTAGGTTGGAGATAATCCTGAAGGGTCCTAGGAGGTTGATATTCATGTTCACTCATTTCTTCGGGACAAGATGGATTGTCAAATAAAGGATTTAGAAAAGAATTTAATTCTGACTCTATCACAGGCCTACAAGCAAATCTACCCAAAGTGTCTCTATATCAGGGCATGCAAGATCACAAAATGATTAAATGAAATAAAATAAAAAAATTAATGCAACAAGCTAAAAGAAGGAATGAAGTTACCGCCTTTATAAACTGCTGAAAAGAAAAACTATTTACAAATCTTCTACCATCTTGTCTCAAAGTTGACAATCTTCCTTAAGTTAAGCGCATCTCCCCGGCAACGACACCAAAATTTGATTATGCCCACAGTATAATGCGGTAGTTGTAGCACAGCTTTGGGGTGTCGATTCCATAAGGAGACAAACTAACTACAAGAGAAAGTGCAAGCCTTAAAACGAACGATAAAAGTTAAACGAGAAAATTTGAGTTTGAAGTAGTGTGAAATAATTGTGTAAATATAATAGAGAACAACAAAGTTTCGGGAATCTTCCCTAGGTTCCTTTATTCTAATCTTGATTCAGTTGTTTTTATCTCGATTGCAAGCTTCACATCCCAAACAAGCAATCGGCAAATATTCAAAGAAAGCACATATATAAACCCTAATGTAATTGTTATGAAATACTCTTTACTTTCAATCACACATGACCTAACTTATAGATTATCAAGAAATGACAATATATCATAATGACAATACCGCAGTAATGGACAAATCTATAAGAGAAATCTACCAAACTCAATCACACCTCAACAACATCACATAAGAAGAGCATGACTAGACTTATATGGGGGAGAAAGATGCAATCACCGAATTAAGGGGAAATCTTCTAATTAGATTAAAAAATAAATCATAACAATGTTTAATGATAATAAATCCAAACTACAATGAATCAAGACTAGAAAATAAGAACAACTACACCTAGGGATTCATCCCTTCGCCTTGCTTGGAGATTAGTTGGCCATGGGGGAGAGTGTGGCAGCCTTCATGATGTTTTCCCCGACCTTCGGCCTCTCAAAAAGATGTTTTTCTCTTTAACCCTAAGTGATCTATTTATAGTACAAAGGTCCAAGGGTGTTTTCGGGTTTTTTCTATTGTTAAAATCCTAATTAAGTTCTAACTCGGAGATATAACATCGTGTGCACGCTGCGGTGCTCCTTTATGGGAGCTGCGGTGCTGGCTTCAGCTTGGTTAGGTGTGCTATTGGGCACCGTAGTGCTGGCTTCAGCTTGGTAGGGTGTGCTTCTGGGCACCGCGGTGCTGGCTAGTGCTGTTATGGAGGCCTGACCTTTTTCTACTAAAACTACCATAACTTTCTCTAGAAAAATCATTTTTATGAGCCGTGAAATTCTCTAGAAAATAGACTTCTGGATCTTTCTAAGAATATATGGCTCATCTCCTAGTTCTTCTTGTGTCAATACGATTTAATTTGCAAAGATGATTGATCTGTACGGGCAATTCTGGCAATTTAGTAAAACTCCTTTCCAAGTGCTTGTGAACCTTCACTCCGGTGTTCATTGAGTCATTGTGCTTCAAGCAATGATAGCTTTTCCATCTCTTTTGAACTCAAAGTACCTGAAAATGCATCAAAATATATCAATGATCCAAGAATGACACTTTAGAGTTGTTAAGGTATAAATGTGCAATTCAAACCTAGATCAACCCTAAAATGCTAACAATTAAGTACTGTAAAGATGCAATTTATAACTCTCATCATACCCCTTGTAGTACAAGCATGAATCATAGTAGCTCCTCATGAAACCCAATCTAGTTACAAAGGAATCGAACCTCTTATTCTATTGCCGAGGTGATTGCTTCAGGCCATAAAGAGATTTCTTCAATTAGCACACCAAATCTCCCTACCTTCCTTCCTCATAGCCTTTAGGTTGTCTCATGTAGATGGTCTCATCAAGCTCTCCATGTAAGAACGCTATCTTCACATCCATTTGCTTGATTTCCTAATTAAATTAGACCACCATTGCTAACACTATCCTTATCGTCTTGTATTTCACAACCGGTGAGAATATTTCGGTGAAATCTATGCCTTCTCTTTGTGTGAACTCCTTCGCCACTAGCCTAGCCTTATACCATACTTCATCCCCTAGAGTGTTCCCTTCTTTGATCTTTTAAATCCATTTACAATCCACAACTCTCTCTTTTTCTGGTTTGGGCACCAATTCCCAAGAGTTGTTCTTCCTCAAAGAATCCATTTCTTCCTCCATAGCTAGCTGCCACTTTGACGAATCCTTACATTCCATGGCTTCCATGTAAGTTTCTGGTTCAACCCCTCCTTCTGATTCAACCCCTCCTTCTGAATAAGGAGCTACTACATTAGCATCTGCAAAACCATATCTCAAAGGTGGTCTGACCACCCTCCTTTCCCGGTCCCTTGTGAGCTGATAATCATTCTGATTTGCTGCATCATCCCCCTCTAGTACAGCCTCCTCTTGAGTGTCCTGAGCTTTGCCTTCATCAATGGACTCTACCTGGTCGAACCCTCTTGCCTTCCTTGCTCTACCTAAACTGAATTTTTTTTGATGCTATGCTCCACAAATACCGAACTGGTTTGCTCACTATCCCCTGAAGGGTTAGTTTTCTCCAAATAGGGAAATAACAATTCATTAAAAAATGATATCCCTACTTATTATGAGTTTAGTCCCTTTTGGCTCTAAGGACCATAACCTATACCCCTTAACCCCATCACCATACCCTAGAAACACACATTTTCTAGACCTTGGGCTAAGTTTATCATCCTTTTGATGTGCAAACATAGCACATCCAAAAGTTCTAAGGTTGTTCAACTCAAGGGGTTTACCATTCCATATCTCCTTGGGAGTCTTAAGGTCTAAAGCCCTGAGGGTGATCTATTAACCAAATATGCAGCAGTAGACACAGGTTCCCCCAAAAACATTTTGGTAAACCGGACCCAACTAACATGCACCTAACCTTTTCCATAAGGGTCCTATTCATCCTCTCAGCAACTCTATTTTGCTGTAGGGTTTTCACAACCGTTTTATGTCTTAGAATCCCATTTAACTCACAGAATTTAGTAAAATCCTTAATAAAAAAATTCTAAGCCATTATCGGTTCTTAACACCTTAATTACCCTGCCCGTTTGAGTCTCCAGCAACTTTTTCCAGACCACAAATTTATTCAAAGCATCTGATTTATTTTTAAGCAAATAAACCCAAACCTTTCTAGAATAATCATCAAGTAAGGACAGAAAGTAAACATTACCTCCCTGTATTGGTGTTCTTGTTGGTCCCCAAAGATCTGCATGAATGTAGTAAAGAATGTCCTTAGACTTGTGCACTCCGGTGTTGAAGCTGACCCGATGTTGCTTCCCAAGAACACAACATTCACAGAAATCAAGTTTCTCTACCTTGTCACCACCAAGTAGACCATCCTTGCTGAGAATTTGTAGGCCTTTTCGCTCATATGTCCCAAATGATTGTGCCAAAGAACCACCTTATCCATCTCAGCCATCAAGCTTGCTACTTGATCCTTGATTTCTGTCTCTCCGATCATCTCATAGAGACCATCCTTTATTGCTACATTGATCACTATCAAAGATCCCTTGGTTACCTTGATCTTTCCTCCCTCTGCTTTGTATGTGTAGCCCATGGAATCTAGCTACCCCAATGAGATCAAATTTCTTCTCAAATCTGAAAGTTACCTCACATTCCTCAGCAGTCTTGTGACTCCATCAAACAACCTCAATTGTATGTCTCTTATCCCCTTCACTTGGCAAGAAGTATCATTCCCCATGAAAACCTTTCCATAATTGGTTTCTTTGAAATTCTTGAACCAATCCCTGTGAGGGCACATGTGATAAGTGCACCCAGAATCCAGGATCCATTTCTCGCTGCCTTGCCTCCTGCTCACATTTGAGAACACAACAAGAACATCATCTTGCTATTCTTCTTTGGCAACCGAATCTTCTCCATTGTTGGTATGGCTTCTTCCTCTCTCATCCCACAACTTCTTCTTACAATCTTTCTTGAAATAACCCTCCTTATTATAGTAGTAGCATATCTTTCCTCCAAATCTTGGTTTGGAGTGTGGTCTCCTATGGCTCTACCCTCAACCCTTTGATTTCTCCCAGTAGTTGCCATGGATGCTACTGCCATTCCGAGTTGTTGGCTTTCCTCTAACGAACAACCCTTCTCCACTTGATGCTTCCCTCATCTTGGCTTTAAAATCATGAGCCCTTATAGCATTGATCACAATTTCCTTGGTTAGTGTATCTCTTCCATATTCAATAGCATTAATCAAACTTTCAAAATAATCAGGAAAAGAATTCAATAACATAACAGCCAATTATTCATCTGGGAATGTTATACTACAACTAGCCAAATCTTGAACTAGTTTATTAAACACATCAAGATTATCTTGCAACTCTTTATTAGGATCCATTTTAAAAGCAAAGATTCATTTAAGAAGATAAATCTTATTAGGGAGAGTTTTGGTAAGAAACAACTCATCTAGTTTCTTCCATATGACAGCTGGATCTTCTGAATCTCTACATTCTCTTGTCACACTATCCGACATGTGCAAAAAGATGGTGCTATATGCCATCTTCTTCATCTCAATCCACTGAACCTCCATGATACTTGCTGGAAAAGCGTCATCTTCTCTAATAGCCAAATCCACCTTTTGTTGCATAAGAACAGCCTTGATCTTCCACTTCCAAAGGGCAAAGTCTCCCTTTCCATCAAACTTCTCAACAATGAAAATTGAACCCATCTTGGGGAGTAAATCCCAAGATTTATGCAGCACCCACAATTGCTTTCCAACTTCTTAATCTTAAAAAATCAATCAAATCTTGATCCCAACACCGTTCTTAAATCACCCTCAAGAACCCGATCAGATCTTGATCTCTACTCTGTTCTTGAATCACCCAAGAAGTTGACCTTTGATTCTTGGAGTCTTGCTTTGATACCTTCTGTTCTAGCTCCAATACCCGCTCACCAAAGCTCTGATACCACTGTTGGAAATCACCTCAAGATACCCAGGTGGTGATCTTCCAAACACCCAAGTCTAGAATGACTTGTAATGAATAGAAACAAACCAATCAAAGAAAGAACATAAGCAATTGTTATCGAGGTTCGGTAAATGCCTACGTCCTCGTGAGCTACTCCGAGCTCTCTGCACTAAATCAATGAGTTCCTACAATTATAGCAACACCTACTCAGGAACCCTCTTGTTCTTTATATATGAAAGAAGAGAAAAGAAATAGATAAGAACTAAGTGTTTCCCTGGAATTTTTCCTAAGAAAATTCCAATTACAAAACCCTTGGCCCCTCTTCTTGTATGCTCTCTCTCAATCCCAGCCACTCTTGAATGAGATCTATTCTAGTGCCTCTCTTGTGTTTTGTGTCTTTGCACTCTCGTACTTGCACTTGAATTCTCTTATATGGTGATCTTATGTTGCATATGTATGATTGAAGCTAGATGACCCTTTATATAGTGCACCAACTTCTTGAAACAATCTTGAAGTCAATCTCAACCCTTAGATCTTGGGGACCAATCAATCTTAGCCCTCCACCAAGTCTAAGTGATCTTGTGCATTTTAATCAAGCCCCACACATCAGGAGAAGAGTGCTGAAACTTGGCATCAGGTGTGCCTGGAGCCGCGGCCCAAAACAAGGCAGGCTGCGGCTCAAAACAAGGCACACCACCTCCAGCTACTGGGGGCTGCGGTGCAGCCTGGAGGGGAGAGCTTCAGGAGTTGCTGCATGCCGCGGCGCACAAGGCTGGGCTACGGCGCACACCTCCAAGCCTGATGCTATTGAACCTTCATTCTTCTACCTGTTTAATCCTTAAACAAATACCAACAATGTGAGTCAGCAACTAGTGTAGGCCTTAGTCCAATATGGCCCGTAGATGGAAGGGGTCATTTAGACTCTTAGTAACTAGGGTTACTGGTGTGTATATAAACAAGCTAGGTATCCTCTTTGGCTCCCAGTATGCCTGAGTATTTAGCTTTCTATCTATCTAAGAAAGTTTCTTGTGTGGGAGTACTAAGAGGAAGACCCAACCCTGATCAAGCTTCTGTTGTGAGGTAATTCAAGTTTGCACTATGACGATGGCTCAATCAAGTATACGATTTACTTATGTAATTGTATGTGTTCTAATTTCACATATGTTATTATTATTTATGTTTATTTAGCATACACTGCCAATATTTAGCCTACATTGCCAACTTTTAGTAACTTACATAGGAGAGTGGTGGATTTATAAGGGCCCTCTAGTTATCTTTATTCTTTCAATTTACCTATTGTGTGTGACCCTTTAGATTCAATATTACACTGGCAGTAGGTCGTAACTTTTACATAGCATTTGGACCACATCTAATTAATGAAATTTCTTTCTAATTTTAATTCAAATTAATTTTTTTAATTCGCCAGTTAGTTAAGAATTAATTACAATTAATTCATAAAGGCTTCAACAAGTCATGATTGACACTTAGTAGTATGTCATGATAATCTAGGCAATATTAATTTATTGTTAACCTTCTGGTAACTACAACTATATGTAAACCCCTTAGGCTATGTCATGTACATATTATTCTCTATGTTTTCATTGAGGAATGGAGTCTTTACATCCATCAGTCATATCTTATAGTCATGATATGTATTTATTCCAAGTAAAATTCTAATGGATTTAAGCATGACCACTGGAGAGAAGGTTTCGTCAAAGTATATTCTTTGTCTTTGATTGAAACCCTTTGCTACTAATCTTTTCTTATAGGTTTCTACCTTTCCATCTACTCCAATCTTTCTCTTAAAGACCCATTTGCAACCTATAAGTACTATACCTTCAGGTGCATCGACCAAAGTCCATACTTTGTTAGAGTACATGGAATCTATTTCGAATTTCATGGGTTCTAGCAAGTTCTCTTCATCGATTTCTGACATCGCTTCTTCATAGTTAGTTGGTTCCTTATCATCTATAAGGTGTACCTCTAGATCACCATCTATGAAAAATTTGTATCTCTCTAGAGGCTTAGGTATTATGGTATATCTATGAACTGGTTATGTAATATGAGGATCTATTGATTTAGGTTCTTCAATTTGAACAGTACTAGGTTGTGGTTCTTGTGATACTTTATCAAGATCTATTTTGCTCCCACTACTTCCTTCCAATATAGAATCTTTTTCTATAAGGGTAGCATACTTGGAAACAAACACCTTTTGTTCATGTAGACGATAAAAATAATATCATAAACTTTCTTTAGAATATCCCACAAACATACATTTGTCAGACCTAGTTCCCAACTTGTTTGTTTGTAACTTTTTTACATAGATAAGACAACCCCAAATCTTAATGTGTTTAAGGCTAGGTTTTCTCCCTTTCAATATCTCATACGGAGTTTAGTGATGAGTGCCAAATATTGTATATTTTGGCCCCTTAATTTACATTTGTTAGTTATTTAGTTGTGTCATAATATGATATTTTGTGTTAGTTCTATGATTTTTAATGTTTTATAGGATTGCAAAGGAAATTGGAGATTTAATGTGAAAAAAAAATGCAAAAGCTGGAATCTGCTGTTGCGATCGAGCATAAGAGACCTGCGATCGATTGCAACAGCGCTCAAGTATTTATTTATATGTTTAGCTTGGGAATTTGTTACTTTGAGTTATTTTTTTGTTGTTTTACAGGTTTACAAGCACTTGGAAAGGAGTTTCACTAAATTGCCAGAATTGCCCGTACAAATCAGTCATTTTTACGAATTAAACTGTATTGATTTAGGAAGAAACAGGAGATGAGCGATATATGCTTGGAAAGATCCAGATGTCTATTTTCTGGAGAATTTTACTACTAGTAAATATGATTTTTCTAGAGAAAGTTATGGCAGTTTTAGCGACAAAAGTCAGACTATGTGTGATTTCAACGTGGCAAAAGTGATTTTTACGGATTAAACTGTAATGATTCAGGAAGAAACATGAGATGAGCCATATATGTTTGGAAAGATCTGGATGCCTATTTTTGAAAAATTTTACAGCTCGTAAATATGATTTTTTTAGAGAAAGTTATGGCAGTTTTAGTAGACAAAGGTCAGGCTGTGCATGATTTCAGGGTGGGCAGAAGTTTTGAAGTGCATGTGAAGGCTTAAATCCCACATCCCACATCGGTTGGAAACATATTCTAGATCCCATATCCCACATCAGTTGGAAACATATTCTAGATCCCATATCCCACATCGATTGGAAACACATTGCACTCTTGGAGTTTCCCTATAAAAGCCTCATTTCACTTCATCTTCAGGGGCAATCGATGTGCAATCTGGAAGGCTTTGCTACCAAGGGGGGAAAGCGCCGCACAGCAGCTGCGAGTGGAATTTCTCTATTCATATATTGTCAGTTTTAATTTATTTCTTTTAATTTTGAAGTTTAATGTTTAGCACTTTAATTGTGAAATTTATTCTCATAATCATGAAAGGTTAAAACCTTCATCTAAGGTTGAAGATGAAGCCTCGCCATTGATTAGCATTATATTTTCATATATGTTATTCCGACATTTTTGTATTGATGTTCTATTTCAATTCAATTGTTTGGGTAAATTCTTATAATTGATTGTTTTGTTTATAAATTGTTCAATTGGATATTTCATGTGTTTCGTCTGACGGATACAACAAATCATCCAAAGTAAATCGGATATCCATTGTGATTCTAAAGTAAACGGATACATTGGATGATTTGGTTTAATTAGGGTATTCGTTGTGATTTGTATATCGATGGATTCATGGAATTATTTGATAAATTACTTTTATATAGAACATGCATATGATGGAATTGCTTGTCGGTTGTAGGAACAAAGTCAAGAAAATATATGCTTTAATTTGGTGGAGTGGATTCAGAAACCTTAGTATTTTTACCATTTATTTTAAATCAATTTAGTTTAGTTTATATTCTTTGCACGACACTGTTCAAAATTTAGAACTAGGTTAAAATAGGTTTAGTTTAGATAAAAATCTATTTTCACGACGCAATTCCTTACGGATTCAACCTCACACTTGCACACACTATATTGCATGCGACTCGTGCGCTTGCGAGTAATTTAAAACTCACAACATTTAGGTACTTCATATGAGAGAACTTTATTCAATAAATATGTGGTGGTTAGGACAACATATCCCTAAAATGATTTAGGATGATCAGTGTAACTCATCATGGATCGTGCCATATCCAATATGGTATGATTCTAAGAGAAGTCCACTGAGATAAAATCTCATTCTCTCTAAGATAATCGAGAAAATCATTAAACACTCCTCAATCAAATCGAAGAACTTTAATACCTTCCCAGTTTGCTCTGAACTTCTCTTATGCATTCATTGAACTTTTTAAATGATTCAAATTTGTACTTCACTAAGTACACATACCCAGACCTTGAATAATCATCGGTGACGGTAATGAAATATGAATAACCTCATCTAGAATTAATTGTTAGGGGTCCACATACATTAGTGTATATTAACCCTAATACATTTGTGACTCTTTCTCCATTTCCAGCAAATGGAGATTTGATCATCTTCTTCATGAGACAAGCTTCATAAGTTGGATATAATTCAAAATCTGATAGATCCAAATATCAATCTTTTACCAACTTTCTCACTCTATCTTCATTGATATGACCTAGCCTTAAGTGTCACATGTAGGCATGATTTAGATCATTATCTCTTTTCCTTTGTTGTTCAATATGAAATATTTTACCGTCTACTTCTAGATGGTAAAAGTAAGTAATAAGTCCTCGCGGCTAGTATGGAAATGCTTGCTCCATTTTCAAGGTGAAGGTTGACTTCTCCTTACTTAACTTCTTGATTTTTCTCAATTCCAACAAACTATTACAAATGTGAGAACCATACTCAATATCTAATGCACAAGTAGAAGCATTATTAACCAATAAGTTAATTTTATCAAAGAATAACTGAGACATGCTTTCCAAAGGCTTATTTTGCAAGGTGATCCTTGTAGTTTCTCATCTTTACCACAATGAAAGCATTGTCCCTTATCTTTCTTGGCTTTTGACGAATTAGCCTTCTTGACACCTCTCTTTACTTTCAATGGTTTCTTCTTATTCTTTAAGACATTATTTCTCTTGAGCCTAGAAAAGGAAGCCCCATTGAAAAGCATAACTTTCTTGTTTCTAGCATCTACGATCTTCAACATATAAGAATTTCTAAAAGTGTAGTTTCAATCTCGTTCATGTTGTAGTACATAACATATTGCGAAAATAAGTCTGGAAGGGATTGAAGAATTAAGTCACTACTTAACTATGCATCTATACTAAAATGAGTCATTCTAACTTCTCAGCATAGTTGATCATCTTTAATCCATGCTTATGGATTAATGACCCTTTGGGAATCCTAGCTTTAAAGAAGATTTAAAACTTTGCAGTACAACTATGTGCACCATACAACTCTTGTAGATGAAGCAATATCGCATAAGCAATTTTCATCTTGTCATATTGCTTTTAAAGCTCATTAGACATAGATGTTAGCATGTAGCACCAAGCCCGCATGTCATTCTCTTGTCATTTCTCAAAAGTAGCCACCTCTTCTTCCAAAACATTCGCAGCAATAGTTGTTAGAATCGACTTATCAAGAACATAGACCATTTTTTCATAATTAAGAACAATTCTCAAATTTCTTAGCCAATCTTGGAGATTAGACCAGCCAGTCTGTTTGCATCAATTATGCATGATAGTGGGTTTATTCATTGTGATCTACAATATAACAACGGATAAAATTAAAGTCTACTCATTTTATTATTTACCATAAAGATTTCATCTTTAATTTAAATGGTACCTCCCACTATTCTTTTCGATTCCCGCGACCTTTTATGTGGGAAGTGGAAGACCCATTTGGAAAGCATTTTAGTAGGGATTATGATCATATCTCTTGCACATTATAAGTTTACAGTAGCACAACAAACTAAGATGCACTTTATAGATAAACAACTTTTATATTTGCATCCCATATCTCAATCATAATTTAACATGACCTTATGATAGTGCAACATATCATATACTTTTAGTTAAATCAAACCAACCATTCCTCATAAGTATAAATTAATGATATAATCTTTATGTATGTGATTTACTTATGTAATTGTATGTGTTCCAATTTCATATATGATATTATTATTTATGTTTATTTAGCCTATATGTGGTATGAGAACCTATATGCATAAATTTAGAACCTAATTTGGATATAAACATTTAATTTCAAGAGAAATTGTATTATTTCATGTGAATAAAACCATATAAGTCCTACTGTTGAATCTAAAGAATCTTGAATTAGTGATTTTGTTGCTGAATCCAAAGAATCTTGAATTATGGGCATTACTATTGATTTCAAAGAATCTTGGTATTAGTGGACCTTTTAGGGCGTTGTTGCTCTGCAAAGATAGCTGACAACACTATTGCCACAAACCTACCAAATAGACCTTGCGATTCGGATCGAGTGGCTTTGCACTAGATAAGGAGCATGGTGAAGCTTGTAGTCAAATAACCTAATAGAGCCATACCTGTCTAGGATTTTGAAGCATCTCAACTTAAATCTAAAAAGATAAAAATATTTTGGCAATTTAGATGGTGTTTAAATAGGACTTATCAGTAAGCTATTTCCTAGGTGTATTAGCAAAGTTTCATGACATATATTTATTACTTAACATATAAGATACGACCTAAATCTCAATAAAATAATAAAAAAAAAAAACAGGTAAGGCTTAATAGACTAGTTAACTTAGCAAATCCAATATGCATTACCATTAGCATAAATTGTGAATATGGTGCATCATTGGTATTTGAAAAGTTAAAGAGAGGAAAATGTGCTCCATGTATCATTGCAAGTAATGTAATATATAATAAGTTGTTTGTCCATGACTCTCACCTGGCCAAGATCCACCATTATGGTAACTCCAGCATGTGTTCTTTGGATCACAATCTAATTCCTCTCTCTCTCTCTCTCTCTCTAACACTATCTTTACAAATTTGATTCATTTATTTATTTATTTGTTTGTGTTGGAAATCACCTTGACAAGATTCCCAGGTGGTAATCTTCCAAACACCCAAGTCTAGAATGACTTGTAAAGAAAATATACAGCAACCAAAGCAAGAAAGAAGACAAGCAATTGTTATCGAGGTTCGGCAATAGCCTACGTCCCCGTGAGTTCCTCCGAACTCTCTGCACTAAATTAATGGTTCTTTACAATCCAGCAACCCTCTTCAAGAAACCTCAAGTTCTTGAAGAAACCAAGAAGAGAAGAAAGAAGATGATAAAAACTATTACAATGCACTCTATCAAATCTATACTATACTCTCTTTACAACCAGTCTCACTATAATGAGTCCCTCTTCTGTTTTGTGTCTTTGTACTCTCACACAATTCTCTCTTGTATGTCTGTCACTCTTTACAATTGATCTCAAATTATGTCACAATGTTATGTTGAGAATGAAGCTAGGTGACTCTTTATATAGTGCACCAACTTCTTGTCCAATCTTGAGAGTCAATCTCCACCCTTAGATCTTGATGACCACTCAACCATGGCCCTTGATCAATCCTAAGTGATGCTGTGCGTTTTGGACATGTCTCCACGTACTTAACAAAGGTTGAATCAAATTGACTATGTGTGCCTTCAAGATGCGGCCTGAAAAAGAGCACTCTTGCTGCCGCTCTGTGAGCCGCAGCCTGGCGTTCCTCCTGCATTCCTCCATGTTGTGCGTTGCGGCTTGGACAAAGCTGGGCCACGGCCTGACCTGATGCACATGGTTTAAACAAGGTTAATATCTAAGCCAAGGTTGGAAGAATAAATTTTAGCATGTTAAAGAAGTGCACACAAGTGTGCGCGACACCTTGGAGCAAGGCAAAGGTAGGCACACTAGTGTGTGCATCTAAGCACACAAGCTGGAAAATATGTGCATCAGGTCAAGCCATGGCCCAGCTTTGTCTAGGTCACAATACATAGCATGGAGGAATGCTAGAGGAAGGTCAGGCCGCTGCGCACCCTACTCCAGGCCGCGGCTCACAGAGTGGCAGCAAGTGTGCCCTGTTTCAGGCCGCACCCTAAAGGCACACCAAGGCTAGTTTTTCAGCCTTATGTTGAGTGCATGGATGCAAGATCAAAATGCACAGCTTGACTAAAGATTGATTAAGGGCCATGGTTGAGTGGTCATCAAGATCTAAGGGTGGAGATTGACTTTCAAGATTGGACAAGAAGTTGGTGCACTATATAAAGGGTCACCTAGCTTCATTCTCAACATAACATTGTGACATAATTTGAGATGAATTGTAAAGAGTGACAAGACACAATACAAGAGAGAATTGTATGAGAGAGAAAAGACACAAAACACAAGAGAGACTCATTGTAGTGAGGTTGGTTGTAAAGAAAAAGTAGTATAGATTTGATAGAGAGCATTGTAATAGTTCTCATCATCTTCTTTCTTCTCTTCTTAGTTTCTTCAAGAACTTGATGTTACTTAAAGAGGGTTGCTGGATTGTAAAAAACCATTGATTTAGTGCAGAGAGTTCAGAGGAACTCACAATGACGTAGGCTATCGTCGAACCTCGATAACAAATCGCTTGTCTTCTTTGCTTTCTTGCTTTCGATTGTTGTATTTCTTTCTACAAGTCATTCTAAGAATTGGGTGTTTGAAAGATCACCACCTGGGCATCTTGACAAGTTGTTGATATTTGTCTAAGTTTTAAACATGTTTAAAGTTTAAACCAAGGTTGGAAGAATAAATTTCAGCATGTTAAAGAAGTGCACACAAGTGTACGCGGAACCTTGGAGCAAGGCAAAGGTAGGCACACTAGTGTGTGCACCTAAGCACACAAGCTGGAAAGTATGTGCATCAGGTCAGGTCATGGCCCAGTTTTGTCCAAGCCGCAGCACACAGCATGTAGAATTGTTAGAGGAAGGCCAGGCCACGGCACACCCTACCCCAGGCCGTGGCGCACAGAGTGGCAGCAAGTGTGCCCTGTTTCAGGCCATACCTTGCCCTCTTTCAGGCCGCACCTTGAAGGCACACATAGTCAATTTGATTAAGCCTTTGTTAAGTATGTGGAGACATATCCAAAATGCACAGTATCACTTAGGATTGATCAAGGGCCATGGTTGAGTGGTCATCAAGATCTAAGGGTGGAGATTGACACTCAAGATTGGACAAGAAGTTGGTGCACTATATAAAGGGTCACCTAGCTTCATTCTCAATATAACATTGTGACATAATTTGAGATCAATTGTAAAGAGTGACAAGACACAATACAAGAGAGAATTATGTGAGAGTGCAAAGACACAAAACACAAGAGGGACTCATTGTAGTGAGGCTGGTTGTAAAGAGAGAGTAGTATAGATTTGATAAAGAGTGTTGTAATAGTTCTTATCATCTTCTTTCTTCTCTTCTTGGCTTCTTTAAGAATTTGAGATTTTTTGAAGAGGGTTGCTGGATTGTAAAGAACCATTGATTTAGTGCAAAGAGTTTAGAGGAACTCACAAGGACGTAGGCTATTGCCGAACCTCGATAACAATTGCTTGTCTTCTTTTCTTTCTTGCTTTGGTTGCTGTATCTTTTCTTTACAAGTCATTTTAGACTAGGGTGTTTAGAAGATCACCACCTGGGCATCTTGTCAAGGTGATTTCCAACAGTGGTATCAGAGCTAGTTCTGCCGGGTGTCGGAGCAAGAACAAGAAGGTGATGGAGCCAAGACTCCAAGAATCAAAGATCAACTTCTTGAGTGATTCAAGAATGGAGTAAAGATCAAGATCAGATCATGTTCTTGAGAGTGATTCAAGAACGGTGTTAAGATCTATCTTCGATCGTGTTCTTGAGGTTGAAGAAAGCATTTGTGGGTATTGCATAAATCTGGGATCTTGTCCGCAAAGATGGCATCAAATTTCAATATTTAGAAGTTCGATGGAAAGGGATATTTTTACCTATGGAAGCAGACAATCAAGGAGGTTCTAGTGCAACAGAAAGTGGACTTGGCTCTTGGAGAAGATGATGCTTTTCCAGTAAGTACCACGGAGGACCAGCGGAATGAGATGAAGAAGATGGCTTACAGCACCATCTTCTTGCACATGTCGGATAATGTCATAAGGGAGTACGGAGACTCGAAAGATCCAGCTGCAATTTGGAAGAAACTAGATGAGTTGTTTCTTGCCAAGACTCTCTCGGATAAGAGGTATCTTCGTAAAGGAATCTTTGCTTTTAAATTTGGTCCTAATAAAGAGTTGCAAGATAATCTTGATGCTAAGATAAGGAGTGCATCAAGTGGTAAAGGGTTGTTCTTTAAAAGAAGGCCACCAACTCGGTATGGCAGCAACCATGGCTACTACCGAGACAGAGGTAGAGGAGAGAGCCATGGGAGAGTGCACAGCAACATACATGGCTACCTCTGGGACAGAGGTAGAGGAGAGAGCCATGAGAGAGTGCACAGCAACAATGGCTACTACCGGGACATAGATAGAGGAGAAATCAATGGGAGATGTTTTTACATCCATAAAGAGGGTCATGTCAAGAAAGATTGTAAGGAGAAGATGTGGGATGAGGAAAGAAGCCATACCAAGAATGGAGAAGCTTCGGTTATCGAAACATAACAGCAAGATGGTAATGTTCTTGTTGTGTGCTTGGATATGAGCAAGGGGCAAGAAGGCTGCGGGAAATGGATCTTGGATTCCGGGTGCACTCATCACATGTGCCCTCACTGGAGTTAGTTCAAGAATTTCAAGGAAACCAATGATGAAAGGGTTTTCTTGGGGAATGACAATTCTTACCAAGTGATCAGAGAGACAGAAATCAATGATCAAGCAGCAAGCTTGATGGCTGAGATGGATAAGGAACCCCTTTGGCACACTCGCTTGGGACACATGAGCGAAAAGGGCCTGTAAGTTCTTAGCAAGGATGGTCTACTTAGAGGAGATGAAGTAGAGAAACTGGATTTCTGTGAAAGTTACATTCTTGGGAATCAACACCGGGTCAGCTTCAACACCAGACTGCACAAGTCTAAGGGGATTCTTAACTACATTCATTCGGACCTTTGGGGACCAGCAAGAACACAACCACATAGGGAGGTAACTTTTACTTTATGTCTTTAATTGATGATTATTCAAGAAAAGTATGGATTTATTTACTTAGAAATAAATCAGATGCCTTGAATAAATTTGATGTGTGGAAAAAGTTGCTGGAGACTCAAACAGGTAAGGTAGTTAAGGCTTTACGAACCGATAATGGCTTAGAATTTTGCAATAAGGATTTTGATCAATTATGGGAATTAAATGGCATTCTAAGGCATAGAACAGTTGAAAAAACACCTCAACAAAATGGAGTTGCTGAGAGGATGAATAAAACCCTTATAGAAAAGGTTAGGTGCATGTTAATAGAATCCAGTTTACCAAAACATTTTTAGGGAGAAGCTGTGGCTACTGCTACATACTTGGTAAATAGATCACCCTCTAGAGCTTTAGAGCTCAAGACTCCCATGGAGATGTGGAGTGGGAAACCCCCTGAATTAAGTAACCTTAGAACTTTTGGGTGTGCTGCATATGCATATCAAAAGGAGGATAAACTTAGCCTAAGATCTAAAAAATGTGTATTTCTAGGATATGGTGATGGGGTTAAGGGATATAGGTTGTGGTCCTTAGAAAAGAAGGGCATGAAACTCATAATAAGTAGGGATATTATTTTTAATCAATTGTTATTTCCCTACTTGGAGAAAACTAATGCTGCAGGGGCTAGTGAGCAAACCAGTCCAGAAGTTGTGGAGCATCGCATCAAAGAGAATTCAGTTCAGGTAAAGCAAAGAAGGCAAGAGGGTTCGGACCAGGTAGAGCCCTTGGATGAATGCCAAGCTCAGGAAACTCATGAGGAGGCTGAACTGAAAGAGGATGTTGCAGGGAGTCGGAAGGACTATCAACTCATAAGAGATCGGGAAAGAAGGCTGGTCTAACCACCTTCAAGATATGGGTTTGTAGATGCTGCGAATGTAGCATCTCCTTGGACAAAAAGAGAGATGAGTGAATAAGAAACTTACATTGATGCCATGGGATGTAAGGATTCGCCAAGATGGAAGCTAGCTATGGATGAAGAAATTGATTCTTGGAGGAAGAACAACTTCTGGGAATTGGTGCACATTCTGGGAAATCAGAGAGTTTTGGATTGTAAGTGGACTTACAAGATCAAAGAAGGGTACCCTCCAGGAGATGATGTCCGGAACATGGCTAGGCTGGTAGTGAATGGGTTCACAAGAAGAGAAGACATAGATTTCACAGAAACTTTCTCACCTGGACACAAGGTGGAGAAGATGGTGAGTATCCTCATCTATGTCATTGATATGCTATTGGTTTGGAACAACAGGGAGGGGATAGAAAGGTTTACATCTTAACTCAGTGAGGAGTTCGAGAGGAAGGATCTTAGCCTTGCACAAAAGATCCTTGGGATGTCTAGAATCCAAGAAAAGGAGAGAAACTAGTTAAGAGTTTCTTGGGCAATGGGTGTTCTCAGCAGATTTGTGAGTAATCCCGAAAAGAAGCATTGGCTTGGGATAAAGAGGTTACTGAGGTATTTGAAGGCTCAGTGGCAGCCGGTGGTAGCACTCATAACAACCGGGGCAGAATGCATAGCAGCTACGGAAGCCATAAAGGAGGCTATGGGGTGCAAAGGGTTGTTAGATGAGTGGGCGGTCCTAAAAGAGTAGGTGGTGGTATCTTCAAATAGCCAAAGTGCGTGGCACTTGTGGAGGAATCCGGTGTTTCATGAGGGGACGAAGCATATGGATGTTCGGTATCATTACATTCCGAAAAATGGAACGAAAGGATGCATTCATGTTCACAAGAAGACCACAGAAGAAAGTCCTACAGATCTAGGTACCAAGGTTCTACCTCTAAGAAGGTTTAATCATTGCCTTGAACTTCTTAGGATTGGAGTCGGTTGATTGATGACTCAAGATTAGTTTGGATCCTGAAGTTCTCTGCACAATGATTTAGGTTTATGCACGTAGAAAAAGGTAGAGATTGTTGATATTTGTCTAAGGTTTAAACATGGTTAAAGTTTAAACCAAGGTTGGAAGAATAAATTTCAGCATGTTAAAGAAGTGCACACAAGTGTGCGCGGCACCTTAGAGCAAGGCAAAGGCAGGCACACTAGTGTGTGTGCCAAAGCACACAAGCTGGAAAGTATGTGCATCGGGTTAGGCTGTGGCCCAGCTTTGTCTAGGTTATAGCGCATAGCATGGAGGAATGTTGGAGGAAGGCCATGCCACGGTGCACCCTACCCCAAGCCGCGGCGCACAGAGTGGTAGCAAGTGTGCCCTGTTTCAGGCCACACCTTGCCTTGTTTCAGGCCGCACCTTGAAGGCACACATAGTCCATTTGATTTAGCCTTTGTTAAGTACGTGTAGATATGTCCAAAATGCATAGCATTACTTAGGATTGATCAAGGGCCATGGTTGGTGGTCATCAAGATCTAAGGGTGGAGATTGACACTCAAGATTGGACAAAAAGTTGGTGCACTATATAAAGGGTCACCTATCTTCATTCTTAATATAACATTGTGACATAATTTGAGATCAATTGTAAAGAGTGACAAGACACAATACAAAAGAGAATTGTGTGAGAGTGCAAAGACACAAAACACAAGAGGGACTCATTGTAGTGAAGCTGGTTGTAAAGAGAGAGTAGTATAGATTTGATAGAGAGTATTGTAATAGTTCTTATTATCTTCTTTCTTCTCTTCTTGGTTTCTTCAAGAACTTGAGGTTTCTTGAAGAGGGTTACTGGATTGTAAAGAACCATTGATTTAGTACAGAAAGTTCAGAAGAACTCACGGGGACGTAAGTTATTGCCGAACCTCGATAACAATTGCTCGTCTTCTTTTCTTTCTTGCTCTGGTTGTTGTATCTTTGCTTTGGGAGTTTGGAAGATCACCACCTGGGCATCTTGTCAAGGTGATTTTCAACACTTGAATACTCTCTTCTCTTTTGTTATATTCCTCTCTTTGCCTTGCTCCAAGGTGCCGCGCACACTTGTGTGCACTTCTTTAACATGCTGAAATTTATGCTGAATGTAGTCAAGAATTCCCTTAGACTTGTGTACTCTGGTTGTTGGAAATCACCTTGACAAGATGCCCAAGTGGTGATCTTCCAAACACTCAAGTCTAGAATGACTTGTAATGAAATGAAATAGCCAGCGAAAGCAAGAAAGAAAAGAAGAGAAGTGATTTGTTACGGAGATTCGGCAATAGCTTACGTCCTTATGAGTTCCTCTGAACTCTCTGTACTAAATCAATGGTTCTTTACAATCCAGCAATCCTCTTCAAGAAACCTCAAGTTCTTGAAAAAGCCAAGAAGATAAGAAAGAAGATGATAAGAACTATTACAATTCTCTCTATCAAATCTATACTACTCTCTCTTTACAACCAGCCTCACTACAATGAGTCCCTCTTATGTTTTGTGTCTTTGCACTCTCACACAATTCTCTCTTGTATGTCTGTCACTCTTTACAATTGATCTCAAATTATGTCATAATGTTAATGAGAATAAAGCTAGGTGACCCTTTATATAGTGCACCAACTTCTTGTCCAATCTTGAGAGTCAATCTCCACCCTTAGATCTTGATGACCACTCAACCATGGCCCTTAATCAATCCTTAGTGATCCTATTGTTTTGGACATGTCTCCACACACTTAACAAAGGCTGAATCAAATAGACTATGTGGGCCTTCAAGGTGCGGCTTGAAACTGGGCAAGGTACGACCTGAAACAGGGCACTCTTGCTGCCGCTCTATGAGCCGCGGCCTGGGGTAGGGTGCGCCGCAGCCTGGCCTTCCTCCAGAATTCCTCCATGCTGTGCGCTGTGGCCTGGACAAAGCTGGGCCACCTCCTGACCTGATGCACATATTTTCCAGCTTGTGTGCTTAGGCCACACACTAGTGTGCCTACCTTTGCTTTGCTCCAAGGTGCCGCACACACTTGTGTGCACTTCTTTAACATGCTGAAATTTATTCTTCCAACCTTGGTTTAGACATTAACCTTGTTTAAACCTTAGACAAATATCAACAATCTCTATCTTTGTATAAGTGTTTAAACCCGAACAATTGTGCAGAGAACTTTAGGATCCAAACTCATCTTGAGTCATCAATCAACCGACTCCAATCCTAAGTAATCCAAGGCAATGATTGAACTTACTTAGAGGTAGAACTTTAGTACCTAAATCCGCAGGGTTTTCTTCCGTGGTTACCTTATCTACATGGAATGGCTCAGTGGTATCAGAGCTAGTACAGTCGGGTGTCGGAGCAAGAACAAGAAAGTGATGGAGCCAAGACTCCAAGAATCAAAGATCAACTTCTTGAGTGATTCAAGAACGGAGTAAAGATCAAGATCAGATCGTGTTCTTGAGAGTGATTCAAGAACGGTGTTAAGATCCATCTTCTATCGTGTTCTTGAGATTGATGAAAGCATTTGTGGGTATTGCAAAAATTTGGGATCTTGTCCGTAAAGATGGCTTCAAATTTCGGTATTGAGAAGTTTGATGGAAAAGGAGATTTTTCCCTATGGAAGTGGAAGATCAAGGCAGTTCTAGTGAAACAGAAAGTGAACTTGGCTCTTGGAGAAGATGATGCTTTTCCAGCAAGTACCACGGAGGACCAGCGGAATGAGATGAAGAAGATGGCTTACAGCACCATCTTCTTATACATATCGGATAATGTCATAAGGGAGTGCGGAGACTCGGAAGATCCAGCTGCAATTTGGAAGAAACTAGATGAGTTGTTTCTTGCCAATACTCTCCTGGATAAGAGGTATCTTCGTAAATGAATCTTTGCTTTTAACTTTGATCCTAATAAAGAGTTGCAAGATAATCTTGATGCCAAGATAAGGAGTGCATCAAGTGGTAAAGGGATGTTCTTTAAAAGAAGGCCAGCAACTCGGTATGGCAGCAACCATGGCTACTACCAGGACAGAGATAGAGGAGAGAGACATGGGAGAGTGCACAGCAACATACATGGTTATTACCGGGATAGAGGTAGATAAGAGAGCCATGGGAGAGTGCACAGCAACAATGGCTATTACAAGGATAGAGGTAGAGGAAAAATCCATGGGAGATGTTTTTACTGCCATAAAGAGGGGGTCATGTCAGGAAAGATTGCAAGGAAAAGATGAGGGATGAGGAAAGAAGCCATACCAAGAATGGAGAGGCTTCGGTTGCCAAAACAAAACAGCAAGATGGTAAAGTTCTTATTGTGTGCTTGGATGTGAGCAAGGGGTAAGAAGGCAGCAGGAAATGGATCTTGGATTCTGGGTACACTTATCACATGTGCCTTCATCGAAGTTGGTTCAAGAATTTCAAAAAAACCAATGATGAAAGGGTTTTCTTGGGGAATGACAATTCTTGCCAAGTGAGAGGCTCTAATTGAGGATGTTTGATGGAGTCACAAGGTTGCTGCGAAATGTGAGGTATCTTCCAGATTTGAAAAGGAATTTGATCTCATTGGGGCAGCTGGATTCTTTGGGGTATACATGCAAAGTAGAGGGAGGAAAGATCAAGGTGGCCAAGGGATCTTTAGTAGTGATCAAGGCAGTAATAAACGATGGACTCTATAAGATGATCGGAGAGACAGAAATCAATGATCAAGCAGTAAGCTTCATGGCTGAGATGGATAAAGCAACCCTTTGACACACTCGCTTGGGATGCATGAGCGAAAAGGGCCTGCAAGTTCTTTGCAAGGATGGTCTACTTGGAGGAGACAAAGTAGAGAAACTGGATTTCTGTGAAAGTTTCATTCTTGGGAAGCAACACCGAGTCAGCTTCAACACCGAAGTGCACAAGTCTAAGGGGATTCTTGATTACATTCATTCGAACCTTTGGGAATAGCAAGAACACCAACACAGGGATGTAACTTTTACTTTCTGTCTTTAATTGATGATTATTCAAGAAAAATGTGGGTTTATTTACTTAGAAATAAATCAAATGCTTTGAATAAATTTGTTGTGTGGAAATAGTTGCTGGAGACTCAAATGGGTAGGGTAGTTAAGGCTTTACAAACTGATAATGGCTTAGAATTTTGCAATAAGGATTTTGATAAATTCTGTGAATTAAATGGCATTCTAAGGCATAGAACGGTTGTAAAAACACCTCAGTAAAATGGAGTTGCTGAGAGGATGAATAGAATCCTTATGGAAAAGGTTAGGTGCATGTTAATAGGATCCGGTTTACCAAAATATTTTTGGGAAGAAGCTGTGGCTACTGCTGCATACTTGGTAAATAGATCACCCTCTAGAGCTTTAGAGCTCAAGACTCCCATGGAGATGTGGAGTGGGAAACCCCTTGAATTAAGCAACCTTAGGACTTTTGGGTGTGCTGCATATGCACATCAAAATGATGATAAACTTAGCCTAAGGTCTAGAAAATGTGTATTTCTAGGGCATAGTGATGGGGTTAAGGGATATAGGTTGTGGTCCTTAGAAAATAAGGGCATGAAACTCATAATAAGTAGGGATGTTATTTTTAATGAATTATTATTTCCTTACTTAGAGAAAACTAACCCTGCAGGAGCTAGTGAGCAAACCAGTCTGAAATTTGTGGAGCATCTCATCAAGGAGAATTCGGTTCAGGTAGAGCAAGGGAGGCAAGACGGTTTGGACCAGGTAGAGCCCATTAATGAAGGTCATGCTCAGGGCACTCAAAAGGAGGCTGAACTAGAAGAGGTTGATGCAGCAAGTCAGAATGACTACCAGCTCACAAGGGACCGAAAAAAGAGGATTGTTAGACCACCTTTGAGATATGGGTTTGCAGATGCTAATGTAGCAGCTCCTTTGATAGAAAGAGAGGTTGAATTAGAAACTTACACGGATGCCATGGAGTGTAAGGTTTCGTCAAAGTGGCAACTAGCTATGGAGGAAGAAATGGATTCTTTGATGAAGAACAACTCTTAGGAATTGGTGCCCAAACCAGAAAAACAGAGAGTTATGGATTGTAGATGGATCTACAAGATCAAATAAGGGAATACTCCTGGGGATGAAGTCCGATATAAAGCTAAGCTGGTGGTGAAGCGGTTCACATAAAAAGAGGGCATAGATTTCATCGAAATCTTCTCACCGGTTGTGAAGTACAAGACGATACAGATAGTGTTAGCATTGGTGGTCCAATTTGATTGGGAAATCGAGCAAATGGATGTGAAGACAATGTTCTTACATGGAGAGCTCGATGAGACCATTTACATGAGGCAACTCGAAGGCTATGAGGAAGGAAGGCAGGGAGAGTTAGTGTGCAAATTGAAGAAATCTCTCTATAGCCTAAAGCAATCACCTCAGCAATGGAATAAGAGGTTTGGTTCCTTTGTAATCAGCTTGGGTTTCATGAGGAGCTATTATGATTCGTGCTTGTACTACAAGGGGCAGAAGGTTGAGAAAGTGGTGATCATCCTCATTTATGTTGATGATATGTTGTTGGTTGGGAGCAGCATGGAGAGGACAAGGAAATTGAAGGCTCAACTTAGTGAGGAGTTTAAGATGAAGGATCTTGACCATGCACAGAAGATCCTTAGGATGTGTATCATCTGAGAAAGGGAGAGAAACAGATTAAAGATCTCTCAAACTTCTTACATAGAGAATATGATATCTAAGTTCTCTATGGAAGATAGCAAACCAGTGAAGGTTCCCCGTGCTGGTCATTTCAAGTTCTCCGGCGATCAATGTCCGAGATCGAAGGCGGAGAAGAAAGAAATGGAAAATATCCCTTATTCTAGTGTTGTTGGTTATGTTATGTTCACCATGGTAAGCACTAGACCTGATATTGCTCATGCAATAAGTATTCTCAGCAAACTGAGATGAAGTGGTTGCTAAGGTACTTGAAGGGAAGCCCAGAAGTAGGGCTGGTTTATGAGAAGAGAGGTAAGTCCATCTGCCTTGAGGGTTTTGCAGATTCGGACTATAGATCAGACTGGGATAAAAAGAGATCGATTACCTCCTACTTCTTCAACTTAAACGGATGTTGTGTAAGTTGGAAGGCTCAGTTGCAGCCAGTGATAGCACTCTCAACAACCGAGGCTGAGTACATAGCAGCAACGGAAGCTATTAAGGAAGCTATGTGGTGCAAAGGGTTATTGGAAGAGTTGAAGGTACTAGAGGAGCAGGTTGTGGTGTTTTCAGATAGTCAAAGTGCATTGCACTTGCGCAAAAATCCGATGTTCCATGACAGGACAAAGCACATGGATGTTCGGTACCATTTCATTCGGGAAAATGTTACGAAATGATGCATCCATGTGGACAAGGTAGCCACGGAAGAAAACCCTGTGGATTTAGGTACTAAAGTTCTACCTCTATATAAGTTCAATCATTGCCTCGGACTACTTAGGATTGGAGTCGGTTGATTGATGACTCAAGATGAATTTGGATCCTGAAGCTCTCTACACAATGGTTCAGGTTTAAACACTTAGACAAAGGTAGAGATTGTTGATATTTGTCTAAGGTTTAAACATGGTTTAAACAAGGTTAATGTCTAAACCAAGGTTGGAAGAATAAATTTCATCATGTTAAAGAAGTGCACACAAGTGTGTGCGGCACCTTGGAGCAAGGCAAAGGTAGGCACACTAGTGTATGCACCTAAGCACACAAGCTGGAAAATATGTGCATCAGGTCAGGCCACGACCCAGCTTTGCCCAGGCCGCAGTGCACAACATGGAGGAATGCTGGAGGAAGGCCAGGCCGCAGCACACCCTACCCTAGGCAGTGGCTCACAGAGTGGCAGCAAGAGTGCCCTGTTTCAGGCCGCACCTTGAAGGCATACATAGTCCATTTGATTCAGCCTTTGTTAAGTATGTGGAGACATGTCCAAAACGCACAGCATCACTTAGGATTGATCAAGGGCCATGGTTGAGTGGTCATCAAGATCTAAGGGCGGAGATTGACTCTCAAGATTGGACAAGAAGTTGGTGCACTATATAAAGGGTCACCTAGCCAAGATCCACCATTATGGTAACTCCAGCGTGTGTTCTTTGGATCACAATCTAATTCCTCTCTCTCTCTCTCTCTAATACTATCTTTACAAATTTGATTCATTTATTTATTTATTTGTTTGCAATAAATAATTGAGGTCCAAATCGATCTATACTTCATTAAGATTTTGAAATAAAGTTTCCTATATTGTTTTTTCTTCATCACAAATAAATTGTTTCATTTTTTATTATTTTGGTTTGCGATATAATGAACAGAGAATCATTAACTTATAAGAAAAAGGTGGGATTGACATTGTAATTGAACCTTGGATTTATAGTTCAAATGACTAAAATCTTAGCCATTGGGCTATAAAGTCCATGTTGTTATATTTTTAAGGGAAACAACTTATAACGATTGTAATTGTTACTGTTAAATTCATATGAAAAATTTCTTTGTAATGCTCACGTATATGATTTATGATGATTTTGCAAAATATTTAATTGTGAGTTTTGGTATATTAATCGTGTTTACGTTCCAATATGCCTTATTTTTGTTTACTTTTGTATATGATTATTTTATTCCTTTAGTTCAAGACTTGTTCTGGTTGTCAAGAATAGTTTCCATTATTACTGTGGAAATTTTGAATAGATCAAATAATAAAATTAAGTCTACTTTCATGAGAGTGTCTAGAAAATATGAAAATTAAAAATTACAGAAAATACATAACTTTCTTAAATTTTCTTTTCTAATTCAAATTTGCTTAACTGGTGCACTTATTGGCAATAATTAAATTTTGAGCATGTGAAATATATTTCAATGTTGTAATATGCTAATATATGGTGTAAAAGATTAGTAAGATCTTAATATTTTGTGCTTCATTAAATTTGTATTTTGTGTACTCATTGGGATTAGTACAAAAAATTTGGAATAATGAAATAAAGTTTACATGCCTAGTAACTCATAAAAATGATGTTTATTTTATTTACAAGACATATTGATAATGATGATATTTAATTGGGAATGTATATGGATTTTGAGGATTGTTTATCTTCACTTAAGATGTGTAAAGTATCTTACATCCACTTGAGAAAATTTTATAAAGGCTATGAATGGGATGTGGAGAGTGTAATAGATTAATTTCATGAAAGATATGACAAAATTTACAATATTTTCTCATAAAATTGCTTGTTAATCATAATGATCCCATTATGAAAATAATAATTACCAAATTGTTTACTTGCTTAGTTTTAGTTACCATTAATTTGGGTGTTTGGCACATTGTGTAAAATATATTGGGTAACATACTTTATTTATTTGTCTATTGTGATTGTCATTTGGTAAACAAGAAGTTAAAGATTTATTGTGGCAATCAAATACTATAAGTGTACAAATCAACTTTATTTTCTTAAATTCTTTTTGCTCCGGTATTGGTATTATGAATTATGAGCCAATAATTTAAAGTGATATTAGCATCAATTGCCCTATAATGTTCTAGAATTCTTGTGACATTATTTTCTAGTATGGTGCAAGAAAATATCCTTAATCATATTCAAAATGATCAAAATGATCGCTACTCAATATTTTTGCTATATTTTATTTAATCATATTCAAAGTTGTGTGTCACATGAGATGATATTAAGGATTAATGTGAGAAGTATGATTAGTTACAGAAAATTATGGTGTAGTTCATGAGAATTTTGAGCTATCAAAATTGATAGATTTATCATTAAATGAAATTTACTGAATGTAAGATTATTTGATATTATCATGTTTATTGTCTTGATTGTCATTATAACTTTGATATTAGTTATTTAGGCTTAAAATATGGTTTTGACTTATGAAAGTAGGCTAAAAATCATTAATACCCGAATCTGGACCCGTTTTTCTACAACTGGGTGTGATTCAAGTCATACAAACCCGACCAGAGGAGGCAGATGATGAACAGTGCGCGTGACAACGAAGCCCTCGCGTGGACTTGACGTGTGCGGGAGCGAAAGCTATTAATTTTGACCATTTTTTGGTCATGTAAATTATTATTTTACAATAATTGTCATAATTTTCTAGAATTTTTTGGGTTCAATAAATATTTATTTCTTAAAATATATAATAACTATTTATTTCTCGAAATCTATGCATATATTTTAAGATCTTATTTCAGAGTAAATTGTTTTGATGTGTTGAGTTGTTATTGATATCCATGTTATGAGAAATAATAAAATTGTTTTGTTAAATTCAAGATCTGCAGTAAGGATGCAACTATTGATTGTATGGTGACTCAAAGAGGTACATGTTATTTAGAGTACCTCCTGTTATATGGTCACATGCATCCCTGTCATTTTGCATGTGTATGTGCTTATAACAAGCATTATTATTTATCCTAGTTTTGCAAAATTCTATGGGTTGATATGGATGTTTTTCCCAAAGTGACACACTCATTGATACTTATGGATTTCAATGAAATATGTTGCAGGATGATTTCAATTGTATCATGTAGTTACCTGCCCAAAGGAGGTAGTTGTGTGGTGTAATTTCTGAAAATACATGGAACACTATGGAAAGATGATTGGTCAGTTTAGAAGGTTTGTCTGCCCAAAGGGAACAATTCTTTCGAAAACTAAGACACTGTCTTCATATGCTTCATGTGTAGAGTTTCTAAGTGTATATTGTATCTACTCAAATGGGAGTTTATAACTATACTCTTAGATTCTCTATTTTGGAATATATTGATTATTTCTCTTACACGAATGTGTTGTGTTCTTGTCTTGAATCAATCTAATTTTTCTGTGAATACTAACTAAACAACCATTGAGATCTAAACTGGTTTGAATTATAAGAAATAGAATGATTATGTTAAGTCTGTTTTATAACATAGGTGTCTAGGTCACATTTCTAGAGAGAGTTGAAAGGTTTATTGGAATGATATTTTACCCACTTTTGATTTTGGGGATATGGAGACTTGTATTGATTATATTAGGAGAAAGTTAACCAAAACCAAGAAGAAGGGCTCAACTCACAGTTCTCATCTTCTAAAAATAGTGCATAATGAAACTAATGGACTTATGTCACCTACCCTATGTGGAAAGCGTTATTTCATTACCCTCATTGACGATTTTTCTCGATATGGATACTTTTACTTGATAAAAGAGAAATGTGAGGCTTTAGAAAAATTTAAAGTTTTCAAAGTTGAAGTTGGAAATCAACTAGGAAAACCCATTGAGATTGTGAGATCTAATCGAGGTGGTGACTTCCATTGGTTATGAGGAGAATAAGGTAGATCAGTGCATATACCTAAAGGTTAGTGAGAGTAAATTTATATACCTGATTCTTTATGTGGATGATGTTTTGCTTGCTAGTAATGATCTTGGGTTATTGCATGAGACAAAGCAGTTGTTTTCCAAGACTTTTGATATGAAAAATCTTGGTGAGGTGTCTTTTAGGGCTTGTTTTGGTTAATTCCATCTCTAGACCACTGGTGATTTACCATGACAATAACTCTGTTATGTTGTTTTTGAAGAACAATAAGAGTTATAGTGGTTTTAAACATACTGAGCTTAAAAACCTTACAGTTAGAGATTTGGTAAAGCAATGAGACATCATTGTTAAGTACATTATCACGAAGAACATGGTTGCTAATCCCCTGACCAACGGTCTCAGACCCATTGTTTTTAAGAAAAATGTTGATAGTATGGGTGTTTTAGAGTCTTTTGATCTTCTGGGTTAGTGTGAGTTATTTATGTTTTAATATTTTAGTTATTGGATTTATATAATTTTGGAATCCATTATGTTTTGGGTACGATAGTTTGATATTATGATATTGATTGATGATCATCATATATATTTTTATTCATATTGTATTATTTTATCTTTGTATATGTATGAATTCATTTGAACATATGACATGTCCATGTTGTGGAAACTTAAAACTTGGTGTCAGTTTTGAGTTCGATTGGGTATGTCTCGTTGTTGACACCCTTTTGAAACCTTGAGGTATTATGATTAGAGACATACTATGTTGTTGATGACTTCTTTGGACTATTAATAGGCATGTTGAATCATGTTGAGGACTGACAATGGATATAACATATTATTTTATCTCCCTACGGATGTTATTTTCTTGCTACACTACCACATCCATGTCAGTGGAACCATCTACATGCATAACAACAGATTAGTCTTGTATGAATAATAGAGCCCAAATGACTGTCATGATTCCATGTTTGGTGTTTTCATGGGACCAGGTCGTTTAAGATATTATCTCAAAAGAACAAATTGTTTTTCAAATGTGACCATAATAAAATTAAGTTATCTGATCCGAGAGTAGTTTTAAATTGAGTAAAATGTTTTAAAATTTTTTAGAGCTATAATTAGTGTTGCCCAAGTTGGAGAATGTTAGAATTATTCTATGTGGACTACCACTAATTATAGTAGTTTTAGTTTTATAAAACCAGGTCAACGGATTTAGTCCAATGAGAAAACACGAGAGCCTATATGTTGTTAATTGGTTATCATGTGGTTTGGGCTTGTACACATCTTAATATTATTAATGTGGGTCAGCAGCTACTGTAGGCCTTAGTCTAATATGGCCCGTAAATGGAATGACCCATTTCAACTCTCTAGGGTTACTGATGTGTATATAAATAGGCTAGATCTCCTCTTTGGTTCCCAGTATGTCTGAGTATCCAGTTTTCTATCCATCTGAAAAAAGTTGCTGTGGGAGTACAAAGAGGAAGACCTAACCCCTATCAAGCTTCCACTATGAAGTAATTCAAGTTTCAGCTGAAACGATGACTCAATCAAGTATGTGATTGCATATGTTCTAATTTCATGTATGATATTATTATTTATGTTTATTTAGCCTACACTACTAACTTTTAGTAATTTACATAGGAGACGAGTGGATGTAGAAGGGCGTTGTACCATTTGTAAACAGGGTGAGGAAACGGTTCTTCATGCCGTTATGTGTTGTGTGCATGCGACTTCTATATGGGAGGTAATCATGGAGCAGTTTAGGGGGGACCAGTGTGTAGCGATGGGGTTTAAAATCTGGCTGTTATGGTGCAAGGATGAATGAGAGATGGATAGGGTGGTATGATGGGTGATCACGGCATGGACATGAAGGAAAGAGTTTGAATGAGACTATCAGATTTGTGTCCTCCTACCATGAGGAAGTTAAAATGGGATGTGGCAAGTCTGTTGTTAATCAATCAAGTGGTCATTAGTGGTTCCATGGACAGCCCCTCTATCTCCATTTGTTAAGATAAATGTTGATGGGGCATTATTTACTGATGATTTGGCTGGTGGTATGGGAATGGTAGTTAGGGATAGTGGGGGAGAAGTTTATTTCTGGTATGTCTAGTTCAATATTAGCTGTTAGGAAGCGTTTGCGGCTAGAAAGGCCCTTGCTTTTGCGCTCAGTAAAAGCTATCAACATGTATGGTTGGAAGGTGATTGCCTTAGGTTGATGCTAGCGGTCAATTCAAAGGAGCAAAATTGCTCGGGAGCTGGTCATACTGTGAAAGATAATAAGTTTTTAGCGTCAAGGTTCCAAGGATTTCAGTTTTCTTTTATTCCTCCCACAACAAATGGAGCAGCTCTCATTTTAGTTAGAGAGACAAAATTTATTGAATTTTTTATCAATTAAGATGATTTATCTAACTAATTATACCATCTCCTCTCTAATAAAAATACTAACTCCACCACCATGAGCTACAGATTTATTAATGAAAATCATTATAATATAAACTTATCTTCTTCTTTTTTATTAAATAATAGTTAAAAAATTATCCCAATGCTTTTTTACTTTTGCTACGTTTGTAATATTCATTTTTTTTATTCTTTTAGTAAGGCTTTGTTGACAGCCGAATTATGATTCATGGTTGTGCTGACTACTTGACAACTTAAGTTTTCCTTTGACCGAAGCAAGTTTTAAGTTGAAGGCCTAGAAAGGAAACTTAGACAATCTGACACGCCCAATGAGACCGTGCAACCTGTTTGAAATGAAAACTATCTGATCAATGGTCAAGTTGCGAAGCGCAAAGAAGTTAATTACTTGAAGACAGCTGGAGCGTTGGTCAAAATCCAAAAGGAGAAGGGCCTTCTGCCAAGGCCAGGATGGCTGCTCTGGCCAGCATAGTTTATCACATTTGGATGGCTAGAAATGTCAAAGTGTTTGATGGCATTGCTGCCCACCCCATTAGCATAGTCAGAAAAGTTAAAATTCATGTGTATAGGATAGTATATGTTACATTTCATGAGCTAAGACTTTAGATGTAATTTGATTTTTGTAATCGTTTACAAAACTGTATCTCCTAGGTATGCCCAATGTATTTGGTTCATTATGTTTTTTTTATCAATATATTTACATTTACAGATAATAAAAAAATCCACACGTTAAAGAGTCGTTGTAGAGAAATTCAAGTTTGAACCGGCTGAACGAAAATTTGATTTCTAATTTTAAAGAACTTTAATCACATTGTATATATTTAAATTAATATTATTAATAAAAATTTTAAAAATTATTAACCAAATTTTCACTCCAAAACATTATTAAAAAAATATGTTAAGTAATATGGGATAAGTTACATTTTTAGTTCTTTAAATATATCTGACTTCCCATTTTAGCCCTCTTAATGTGGCCCAAAATAGTCCGGCCCAGTGAGCTCTCAGGCCTAACAAGACACTTCGGCCCAGTGAACTCCTAGACCCAACGAAATACTCCGGCACAACGAACTCCCAGGCCCAACAAACCTGCACATAGGCCCAGATATCACCTACAGGGCAACTACACGCATCGAGCTCTCTCAGCATGATAAGACATACGTGGAATGGACAGGTCATGCCTTCACCACGTCAAAGCGTGGTTAGTAGCCCTAACTCCTCTGAAGCACACTATCACTCTGACACACACCACCCTGAAACACGCCATTAGCACCTAATCTCTCCAAGTAGAAGCGGTATGTGCAAGCCCATACCTCCCACATGGGACACACCTACTCGGGGGACTATAAGAAGGCGGAGATATGAAGTCCATGGGTAAGATTTCACACACTCCTGTCTAAAACACTTGATTTACTTTAAAGCTTAAGCACTCGGTTTCGCCATACCTCAAGTTCTGACTTGATCATCGGAGTGCCCTCGAAGGTCTCCCCCTCCCCCACTGTTGCTTATGCAGGCCACGTCAGCATCCAGGTTATGTCAGCACCCTGGCCACGTCAGCATCTTGACATCTACAATTTTCGAGATCAACAGATTGGCGCCGACTGTAGGAAACCACAATCTCTCGCTACAATGAAAGCAAAGAAGTGCAAAAAGAACTCATCTGTCACGATGCCGCCAAGAAGCAGTACCAGAAGGACCGACAAGGAAGCTCCAACGGCATGCTCGGCTCCTATCCGAGGCAGTGCTCGCAATCACCAATCTGGACCTAGGTTCCCCACAATCCCCGAGCATGCCACCCCTGGATCGAGTAGGAGGCCCCCTGCCAGAGAGCAATGCCCTCATCTCTCCATAACTGATTCTCCTAATGACAAGGAAGTAGCTGCACACCTCCAAGCCCCAGTGACTCAAGCTCAGTTCCAGGAGCTCTCTAGGATGATAGCCAACCTAGCGGCCCATGTTCGGGGATGAGGTCAACAACCTTCCTTCTCTCCTCACCAAGCTTCAGAGCAAGCCTCATCCGGCAAAGATGACCCAACCTATAACCCGCCCCCTACCGAGCCCTCGCTGCATTGCAGCCGATCCAATGAGAGCTTCTCCTCAAAAAGCAACCTCAACTTAGACAGACGGTTTGAAGAAATGGAAAAAAAGATAGACTTGGCTCTGAGACACAAGAATCTCAGTATCATGGATGAGCTCAGCATCCAAGACCCTCCATTCACGGAAGATGTTCTCGAGACCCCACTTCCTCCCAACTTCAGGATGCCTCAAGTCAGAATGTTCGATGGCTCCGCAAATCCCATGGACCACCTATAGCACTACAAAACAACTATGATGCTGCACGGACACTCCGGCCTAGTGAACTTCCAGGCCCAATAAGACACTTCGGCCCAGTGAACTCCCAGACCCAACGAAATACTCCGGCACAGCAAACTCCCAGGCCCAACAAACCTGCACATAGGCCCAAATATCACCTACAGGGTAACTACACGCATCGAGCTCTCTCAGCATGATAAGGCATACGTGGAATGGACAGGTCATGCCTTCGCCACGTCAAAGCATGGTTAGTAGCCCTAACTCCTCTGAAACACACTATCACTCTGAACACAACACCCTAAAACACACTATTAGCACCTAATCTCTGCAAGCAGAAGCGGTGTGGGCAAGCCCATACCCCCCACATGGAACACATCTACTCGGGGGACTATAAGAAGGCAGAGATATGAAGTCCATGAGTAAGATTTCACACACTCCTAGCTAAAACACTTGATTTACTTTAAAGCTTAAGCGCTCAGTTTCGCCCTACCTCAAGTTCTGACTTGATCATCGGAGTGCCCTAGGAGGTCTCTCCCTCCCCTCCTTTCAAGGGTCTTTGGTTCACCATTGTTGCTTGTGCAGGCCACATCAGCACCTTGGCCATATCAGCATCTTGAACACGGTAAGTGCCATGTGATGTAGCCCAAAATACTCAGGCTCAGTGAACTCCCAGGCCCAACAAGACACTCCAGCCTAGTGAACTCCCAGGCCCAACAAGACACTTCGGCCCAGTGAACTCTCAGACCCAACGAAATACTCCGGCACAGCGAACTCCCAGGCCCAACAAACCTGCACATAGGCCTAGATATCACCTACAGGGCAACTACACGTGTCGAGCTCTTTCAGCATGATAAGGCATACGTGGAATGGACAGGTCATGCCTTCGCCACATCAAAACGTGGTTAGTAGCCCTAACTCCTCTGAAACACGCTATCACTCTGACACACACCACCCTGAAACACATCATTAGCACCTAATCTCTGCAAGCAGAAGTGGTATGGGCAAGCCTATACACCCCACATGGGACACACCTACTCGGGGGACTATAAGAAAGCAGAGATATGAAGTCCATGGGTAAGATTTCACACACTCCTGTCTAAAACATTTGATTTACTTTAAAGCTTAAGTGCTCTGTTTCACCCAACCTCAAGTTCTGACTTGATCATCGGAGCGCCCTCGGAGGTCTCTTCCTCCCCTCTTTCCGAGGGTCTTTAGTTCACCATTGTTGCTTGTACAGGTCACGTCAATATCTCGGCCATGTCAGCACCTTAGCCACGTCAGCATCTTGAACACGGTAGGTGCCATGTGATTTGGCCCAAAATACTCGGGCCCAGTGAACTCCCAGGCCCAACAAGACACTCCAGCCCAGTGAACTTCTAGGCCCAACAAGACACTCTGGCCTAGTGAACTCCTAGACCCAACGAAATACTCTGGCACAGTAAACTCCCAGGCCCAACAAACCTGCACATAAGCCTAGATATCACCTACAAGGCAACTACACGCGTCAAGCTCTTTCAGTATGATAAGGCATACGTGGAATGGACAAGTCATGCTTTCGCCACGTCAAAGCGTGGTTAGTAGCCCTAACTCCTCTGAAACACACTATCACTCTGACACACACCACCCTGAAACACGTCATTAGCACCTAATCTCTGGAAGCAGAAGCGGTATGGGCAAGCCCATACCCCCACATAGGACACACCTTCTCGGGGGACTAAAAGAAAGCAGAGATATGAAGTCCATGGATAAGATTTCACACACTCCTATCTAAAACATTTGATTTACTTTAAAGCTTAAGCACTCGGTTTCGCCCTACCTCAAGTTCTAACTCGATCATTGGAGTGCCCTCGGAGGTCTCCCCCTCCCCTCCTTCCGAGGGTTTTTAGTCCACCACTGTTGCTTGTGCAGGCCTCGTCAACATCCCGGCCACGTCAGCACCCTGGCCACGTCAGCATCCAGGCCATGTCAGCATCTAGGCCACGTTAGCATCTTGACCACATCAGCATCTATAATTTTCGGCATCAATAGATTGGCGTCATTCATGGGAAACCACAATCTCTCGCTATAGTGAAAGAGAAGAAGTGCAAAAAGAACTCATCTGTCATGATGCAGCCAGGAAGCAGTACCAGAAAGACTAGATAAGGAAGATAAACAGTGAGTTGAGCAGCTCCCTAATGTTCTATGGGCCTACCGGACTACCGTATGCACTCCAAGAGGAACCCTGTTATTTATGACGTATGGTTCAGAGGTCGTCATCCCTGTCGAAATTGAAATTCCATCGGTACACGTACAGTTCTTTGAACCAAATAACAATGAGAAAGCCTTAAGGATAAGTGTAGATTTGGTTGATGAAGCGCGAGATAAAGCCCAGATCCGTCTGGCAGCATATCAACAAAGGACAGCTCGGTATTACGACTCTCGAGTTCGGAACAGAAACTTCAAACTCCATGATCTCGTCCTGCGAAAGAGTGAAGTGTCTCGCCCTTGTCAGACGGGAAAGCTCGTTCCAAATTGGGAAGGCTCATACAGAGTTAGAAGAGTTTGTCGAGCGGGCACTTTTGAGCTCGATGAATTGAATGGTAAGTCAGTTCCTCATACTTGGAATGCGGAGCACCTCCGTAAATTCTAACAGCAGTATGTAATGTAAATAAAAGAATTAATAAAGTCCAAGGGTTGAGAAAACTCCAAAATTTCATTAAGTTAAAAGGGGATGTACAAAAATAGGCACTACCGGCCTTAGTTATAAGTTGGAAATAAGAAAATCTATCCTAGGGGGTAGGAACCTCCTGGACCTCGCCCTCCTCATCTTCCTAGGCCTCGTCATCTCCCACCTCCCTGGCTTCACCCCTTAGGGATTGCTGTGTCTCGCTCCCTAGAACCTCCTGAGCGCCGGCCATAACGGTGTACTCCATATCCTCTCCAGAGGCGACGGCACCGGATCCTCCTGAGCCACCCCCCAAGTTGAGGCGAGAAAAGTCCACCTCCGGAAAAAGAGACTCGGCCCTTCTCTTGGCTTCATTAAAACCTTCAAGGTACTGGGCAGCTCCTTCCTCCAACAAAGATTCTTCTCTCTCCACGGCCCGGCTGTGAACCTCATCTAGCAGGGACTGGATCAGGTTCTGTTCTGCTGCCTTCCTCCGGTACTCTCCAAGCTCAGCCTTGATCAGTTCAATCTCTTCCCTAAGGGCCTCCTCAGCTTGACGGCAGTGGTCCCTCTCAGAGATAGCATCTGCTTTAGCTCGCTCCGCTGCTTCCAGAGCAGAGGTCAGGTTATGGACTAAGCCCTGGGACTTCTCCAATTTATGTTCAACCTTGGCCAAATGGTCCACCATATCTAGGGCGAGCCGAGAAAGCACTCCAGTCAGGACTCCAGCCTAAAACGAAAAATAGCCTTATAAAAACAGTTGTAGTATGAGAACCAAGGAAATATGGCTAGAGAAATGAAACATTACATGGGACAAGCTGACCTCCACGGTCGAGCAAAGGGCCTCGATTGGCCTCGCCGAAATCTCCACCATATCGCGGAGATGGATCCTCAGCACAAGGTGCTCTCGAGCGACCTTCAGATAGGCGAACACGAAGTCATCCACCCTTAAGGCCCACTGAGGCACAAAAGAGCGGCTAACTCAAGCCCTTCCCTGAACGAAGAAGGCCCTGGAGGAAGGGTGGGAGCGATAGGACCTACCCGCTCTTCAGAAGCTGGAGGCCTCAAGGGACTGCTCACTGGTATTGGCGCCGTGGTGGAGGCCTTAGCCTTTTTCTTCTGTTGCCCCTGTCCGGAACCACTAGCTTCAGAAGCTTTTTTCTCTCACAAGCCATAGACCTGGCCTCGTATCCATCTCCATATCTGCCCAAAGAGTTAACATTAAGTGCCTTGGAAAGAAAACAAAAATTTCTATGAACTAAAAAGCCAAGGGCTACCATGCTCGAAGGTCGAGGGGAGGCTGGGAGGACAGAGGTCGTGCTTATAGAGTTCTTCGTTATCTCCAAGAACTTTGACATCCAGAGGCGCGGCCAGCATCGCCTTCAACGTCTCTTGCTCTCAGTGTAGGAGGTGCGGCCTCTTGCACTAGCCAACACGCTCCAAGCTCTAATTGAGGGGGATGTCGAAGCTCTCAACACTCCGAAGGAAGAAAAAATTCCCCTTCCACCTCTTTATGGAAGAAGGCTTATCCTTCAGTACCCTCTTCCACCGCCTCGAACTTATGATAACCCACCCTGTATGACCGAGTCGGGCTAGCTGGAAGTGGGCTTTGAACACATTAATGTTCATTATCCCTCCAACCTCCTGGCACACGACAATAAATGTCAGGATCAACTGGATCGAATTGGGCACTAACTGACTCAGCGCGATACCGAAGTATCTAAGCACCGAGCAGAAGAACGGGTGAAGAGGGAGCCTAAGCCCAGCCTTAAGCGGATGTTCGTAAACACACAGCTCATAAAGCACCTGGCTCGATAGGGCATCGCAAACCCTCTCCCTCCCCCCTCCGGGACCCTCATATGGTAATCCAGGGGAATTCTGTACTTAATCCTCATCCCCACGAGATTGGCCTCCTCTACAACACTTGGGATGGAGTTCGCTTCAAAAGTCCACTCCTCCCTCTTAATGTCGAAGGCATCATCTCTAATTATCATTGATGGCCAGACATCCTTATCTCTAGAGGACTCTCCATTATCACTCTTTCCATCTCCTCCCTCTGAGACATAGGGCACTAATGTGAGGGCCCTATCCTGAGAGGCAGCCTCTAAAGAAGAGACTTCGTCGCTGGAGGAAACACCCATGGCTTCCTCCAACTCCCTCGACAAATCCCCACTATCTATGGACATTCTACTCACCTAGAAAATCATTTGAGAAAGACTCCTAAAAAGGTCGAGCGCTCTCAAACTATCTTTTACCAAACTTATCTCTTAAAATGCAAGGATGGAAATGAGAAGCAACTCCCTTATATAGAAGCCGGGGCAGCAGAACCGAGAGGAGTTAACTCAACTCTACAAACGAAGTGACGCGCCCTTTGCTATCACCAAGATGTCGTTTCCATACCCCAATGTGACAACTATCATCAAAAGGTGCCCTCTACTGTCACCAATGCGCCGCCATTTAATGTCAGTCGTCATCGTTTGTCGCGCCTACAAAAAGGAAAACGCAATAGGTCTAAAGTGGAGAAAAAGCTCACATACATAAGGAGGAGGAAACCACATGAACATAATTTCTCCAAGTCTTGATCGCTCAGCCAAAGTCTCACCAAGTCCAAGCGTTTAAGCTGCTTGTCAAACGCTCGGACAAGTTCTCTAGATCCGAGTGTTCAAGCTTCTTGTCAAACGCTCGAACAAGTTCTCTAGGTCCGAGTGTTTGAGCTGCTTGTCAAACACTCGAGCAAGTTCTTCAAGTCCGAGCGTTCGAGCTGCTTATTAAACGCTCGGACAAGTTCTCTAGGTCCGAGCCTTTGAGCTGCTTGTCAAACACTCGGACAAGTTCTCCAGGTCTGAGCGTTTGAGCTGCTTAGCAAATACTCGGACCAGTTCTCCAAGTCAGAGCATTTGAAACTTCTCCCCAATTTTGCCAAGAATCAGGATTGTTTCATCGAAACAAGTGTAAAAGGCAAAGATATCATGCGAGACAAAGATTGAAAGAAAGATATTTTATTAATTTAAGAAGTTGCAGCTAACGACCTTGAAGTACAAGGAAAATATGGCCCTAACGGTCTCGAAGTACAAAGGGAAAACTGAGACACCAAGCTTTTTAGGTAGTCCAATACACAAGCTACCTCACCCTCTTAGTCTTCCTCGGGCTCCCTTCCTGAGCTTGAAAGCTCTCACCTGCCATAAGCAGCTTTAGGCCCACGGGACCTCCTTAACCGCTCCCGCTCGGAATCTGGAAGAGGTCCTTGACCCCACTCGGAATCTAAAAGAGGTCTTGGCTCCTGCTTGGAATCAAGAAGAGGTCTTTACTCGTTGAGCAACATTCCCCCTCCAGAATAGGCCCTACAACCCTTTTGGCTTTCATAAATCCCTCAAGGAACTGCTGACTCCCCTTCCTCTCCGGGACCACCACCATCAGAATTTTCTACGTCAGAACGTGACCCCTCAGTCAGAAGGTAAGGCCAAACCCCTCTCAATTCTCGAAAAACTAAACTTGTTTCAGTTTAAAAGAAAATATGTCAGAGACTTCTTTTTATAAGAAGGGAAAACACATTCAACGAGGGGATTTAATGCAAAAAAAATGAAAAAAAAAATGAGACTTTACTGTTTCAAGGCCACTCACACTTCTCCAGACGATTTTTCACTTCCTGAGAATAACGAATCGGCTCCCAAGGACAGCCATCCAAATGCAAGTTTGACTCACGCGAACATCTTCAGCTCCATTAAAAGCTCATGCCACACAATACTTCCTTAAGTACATAAATATACTTAAGGAAGTGGGGGGCCTGTGATGTGGCCCAAAATACTCCAGCCTAGTGAACTCTCAGGCCCAACAAGACACTTTAGCCCAGTGAATTCCCTGACCCAACGAAATACTCTAGCACAGAGAACCCCCAGGCCCAATAAACCTGCACATAGGCCCAGATATCACCTACAGGGCAACTATACGCGTCGAGCTCTCTCAACATGATAAGGAATACGTGGAATGGATAGGTCATGCTTTCGCCACGTCAAAGTGTTGTTTGTAGCCCTAACTCTTCTAAAACACACTATCACTCTGACACACACCACCCTGAAACACGTCATTAGCACCTAATCTCTGCAAGCATAAGTGGTTCCCACATGGGACACACCTACTCAGGGGACTATAAGAAGGCAGAGATATGAAGTCCATGGGTTAGATTTTCACACACTCCTGTATAAAACACTTGATTTACTTTAAAGCTTAAGCGCTCGGTTTCGCCCTACCTCAAGTTCTGACTTGATCATCAGAGTGCCCTTCGAGGTCTCCCCCTCTCTTCCTTCCGAGGGTCTTTAGTTCACCACTGTTGCTTATGCAGGCATTGTCAGCATCCCATCCATGTCAGCACCCTGGCCATGTTAGCATCCAGGCCGCATCAGCACCCTGGCCACGTCAGTATCTTGATCACGTCAGCATCTACAATTTTCGACATCAACACCTCTGGACTAAAAATTTTATTAATCAATATCATCAATTATTTTCTTACTATTTTAATCCCGAGACTTTCCGATAGGTTCCACCATGAAATACCAAATCAACATGGACCAAACTACATTTGCTGATTGACATGGTTAAAAATTTTAATTTTAGTAAATATTAAAAAAAAAATTATTTTTCTCAGGACTCCTTAATCCTTTTTGTCTCACCTACATCTACCCAAACAGCCATCTTTCTTAGAATAAATTGCAGAGAACCCTTCCTCTTGGCCAAAACAACAAGAAAAAGAGAAATTTTCTTTCTTCATTTTCTTGCTTACCAAATAACCAGAATTATGGGATAAAATTTTTATCCCTCTTTTTTTTCTTGGCAAATGCCACCCTGCCAAGATGACTTCCTCTCCCATCTAAACAAACTAAGATCACGAGATAAAAAAGGCAGCACAAAAACAAACAAACCCAGATCGAAAAAAGATTGTCAGAAGTGTATGAAGATGATAAAATTTGGGGTTTCTTAATAATAGTTGTTTCATATTTAGGGCCTTTTATTGTCTAGTTATAATTAACTAAAACTCTCAATTTACACATGTTAGCTGTATTGATAAGTTTATCTTCGTTTATGTTGGGATGAATGATCTGTATACTGGTTACTCCTTCAAATCTAAGAACAATGGAGATAAGAGGGAAATAGCAACAAACTGATCTTTTTCATGGCAGGTACAAGAATCTACAAGTCAAAGAGATCATCTAAAATCAAAATGATAACAACAATAAGGCCAACATCATTAAATTCAACTAGAGAAAAAAACATTACCTTATGCAAAGTTATGTTTCCATTTCGATCAAAAGCTATGACCTCAAACACAATAACCAAATCACCAACTCTATTAAACCAAACCTGGTCACAAATCCTTTGTAGATTTAGGAAAACTGGCTCGAAAGTAGCACTTGAAAACCCTTAACCATTGCGGCGAAACTCGCCATACCTACATTGTTACTGTTGATGCCAAAGAACGGTTGGTGCTGACCTGGCCTAGGAGTTGATGTGGCTCGGCTGCTGATATGGCTCGGGTGATGATATGGCCTGGACCATGCACAAGTAACAAAGGTGAACTAAAGGCTCTCAGAAGAAGGGGAGGGGAAGACCTCCAAAGGCACTCCGAAGCTTAAGTTAGCAAGGGCTTAAAGGAGGAACCGAGGGCTCAAAGAGAACCGAAGGCTTAAATAATTGGAGTGTAAGTAAAGGTTTGTCTGAATATGAGTCGGTGAAGTCCATACCTGGGCTTATTTATGGCCTTCTACCTGTGGAAAGGCATTGATTGCCTGCTTGGAGAACGGCACACCGTAGGGTGGCGCGCCATAGGGCGGCTTCAGGGTGGTCGTGGTAGGGTGGCAGTAGGGTTGTGTGTGCAGGCGGCTGCGCGTTGTAGGTTGGTGTGGTGGCTGTAGAGCGGCGTGCAGTAGGGGAGGTCCAGACATAGGTCTGTTGGGCCATCCTTTATGGGTCTGGAGATTCTACCAGGCCAGAGAGTTTACTAGGTCGATCATTGGGTCGGAGCATTCTGTTAGGCCTGGGGCTTACTTGGGTTGGAGTATTCTGTTGGGCCTGAAGCTTACTTGGGTTGGAGTATTCCGTTGGGCCTTGAGATTACTCGGGTTGGAGTATTCTATTTGTCCTGGAGTTTACTCGGGTTGGAGCATTTTGTTGGGCCTGAAGCTTACTTGGGTTGGTATGTTTTGGACCATATCACATGCCTCTCACTTCCTTGAGTACATTTATGTGCTTAAGGAAGTATTGTGTGGGATGGGCTTTCAAATAGAGCTGAAGAGGCACACGCGAGTCAAACCGATGGTTAGGTAGCTGTCCTCAGGATCCGATTCGTCATCTTCGGGAGGTGAAAAGTCGTATGAGGGAGGCAAAAATGTCATCTTGAAACCGTAAAAGTCTCATCTTTTTTCGTTTGTTGCATTAATTCCTCTCGCGGAACGTGTTTTTCCCTCTTATAAAAAAGGGCTCCTGACACAATTTCTTTTTAAATTGAAATGAGTTTGGTTTCTTGCGAGGCTTGGCTTTGCTTTCTACTTGAGGGGTCACACTCTGACCTAGAAAGTTCTGATGGTCTTGTTGTTGAGGAGAAATGGGGGTCATCAGTTTCTTGAGGGATTTATGGAAACCAAAGAGGGATACGAGACTACTCTAGAGGAGGACCGTGGCTCAACGAACATGGACCGCTTCTTGATTTCAAGCGGGGGTCAGGACCTCTTTCAAATTTCGAGCGAGGGCAAGGACCTTTTCCAGATTCCAAGTAGGAGCAGTGAAGGTTCCTTGTGCCATGAGCTTCTCGGTTCTTTAAGCTTATTGGAACCGAAGAAGAAGAGGAGGGCGGCCATCCTCAAAGGAGTACTACTGGTTCATTTAAAGCCAGGAGGGGGGCTGTGTCTCTGGATGGTGGGCTTCTTGGGCCTCAAGCTTCTTGGAACAGAAGAAGAAGAGGGGCTGAAGAGGTCCCCTAGGCTTGGGGCTGCCTCTGGCAGGTGAGTGCTTTTAGCCTTAGGAGGGCGCTATGAAAAAGGCAAAGGGGTTAGGACAGCTCGTGTACTGGACTGCCTAAAAAGCTTGGTGTTTCGGTTCTCTCTTTGTACTTCGAGGCCATTAGGGCCTTATTTACTTTGTACTTCGAGGTCGTTAGTTGTAATCCTTTGGATTAATAAAATATCTTTTTCTTTCAATCTTTGTCTTTGTATGATATCCATACTTATCAAATAAAACGAACTTTATTTTGGGCACAATGTGGGAGAAATGCTTGAACTAAGAGAAGTCTTAGCCGAGTGTTTCGACAACTGTCTCACGATGCTCGGACATACAAAAATTTGGCCGAGTGTTTAACACGGCTCGGTCTTTGGAGGAACTTGGTCGAGCGTTTGACAATCAGTTCAAATGCGCAGACCTAGAGAAACTTGGCCGAGTGCTTAGGCAAGGCTCAGACTTTGGAGAAAACTTGGCCAAGTGTATGCAACGCAGCACGCTCAGACTTTGGCGAATACAACCAAGTGTTGGGCAAGGCTCAGACTTTGGAGAAAACTTGGCCTAGCGTATGCAACTCAGCTCATACGCTCGGATTTTGGAGAATGTTGGTCGAGCGTTGGGCAAGGCTCGGATTTTAGAGAAAACTTGGCCGAACGTATGCAACGCAGCTCATATGCTTGGACTTTAGAGAATACAGCCGAGTGTTGGGCAAGGCTCAGACTTTGGAGAAAACTTGGCCAAGCGTATGCAACATAGCTCATACGCTCGGACTTTGGAGAATACAGCCGAGCATTGGGCAAGGCTCGAACTTTGGAGAAAACTTGGTTGAGTGTATGCAACGCAGCTCATACGCTCGGACTTTGGAGAATACGGTCGAGCGTTGGGTAAGGCTCGAACTTTGGAGAAAACTTGGGTGAGTGTATGCAAAGCAGCTCATAGGCTCGGACTTTGGAGAATACAACCGAGTATTGGGCAAGGGTCGGACTTTGGAGAAAACTTGGCCAAGTGTATGCAACGTAGCTCATACACTCGGACTTTGGAGAATACGACCAAGTGTTGGGCAAGGCTCGAACTTTGGAGAAAACTTGGCCTAGTGTATGCAACGCAGCTCATACACTCAGACTTTTGAGAACATGGCCGAGTGTTGGGCAAGGCTCAAACTTTGGAGAAAACCTGGTCTAGCGTATGCAACGAAGCTCATACGCTCAGACTTTGGAGAATACGGTCGCGTGTTCTTCAAGGCTCAGACTTTGGAGAAAACTTGGCCGAGTGTATACAACGTAGCTCATACGCTCAGACTTTGGAGAACATGACCGAGTGTTGGGCAAGGCTCGGACTTTGGAGAAAACCTGGCCGAGCGTTGGGCAAGGCTCAGACTTTGGAGAAAACTTGGCCACAGCTCATACGCTCGGACTTTGGAGAATACGGCCGAGCGTTGTTCCAGGCTCGGACTTTAGAAAAAACTTGGCCGAGCGTATGTAACGCAACTCATACGCTTGGACTTTGGACAATACGGTCGAGCATTGGGCAAGGCTCGGACTTTGGAGAAACCTTGGCCGTAGCTCATACGCTCGGACTTTGGAGAATACGGCTGAGCATTGTTCCAGGCTCAGACTTTGGAGAAAACTTAGTCGAGTGTATGCAACGCAGCTCATACGCTCGGACTTTGGAGAATACAGCCGAGCGTTGGGCAAGGCTCGAACTTTGGAGAAAACTTGGCTGAGCGTATGCAACGCAGCTCATACGCTTGGACTTTGAAGAATACGGCCGAGTGTTGGGCAAGGCTTGGACTTTGGACAAAACTTGGCCGAGTGTTTGCAACGCAGCTTACACGTTCAGACTTTGGAGAACTTGGCCGAGCGTTGGGCAAGGCTCGGACTTTTGAGAAAACCTGGTCGAGCGTATGCAATGTAGCTCATACGCTCGGACTTTGGAGAATACGGCCGAGCGTTCTTCAAGGCTCAGACTTTGGAGAAGACTTGGCCAAGTGTATACAACGCAGCTTATACACTTAGACTTTGGAGAACATGGCCGAGTGTTGAGCAAGGCTCGGACTTTGGAGAAAACCTGGCCGAGTGTTGTTCGAGGCTCGAACTTTGGAGAAAACTTGGCTGAGTGTATGCAACGCAGCTCGTATGCTCGGACTTTGGAAATACGGTCAAGCGTTAAGCAAGGCTCGGACTTTGAAGAAAACTTAGCTGAGCGTATGCAACACAGCTTATACGCTCGGACTTTCGAGAACATGGCCGAGTGTTGGGCAAGGCTCAGACTTTGGAGAAAACTTGGCCGAGCGTATGCAACGCAGCTTATACGCTCAGACTTTGGAGAAAACTTGGCCGAGCGTATGCAACGCAGCTTATACGCTCGGACTTTTGGAGAATACGACTGAGCATTGGGTAAGACTCGAACTTTGGAGAAAACTTGGCCGAGCGTATGCAACGCAGCTCATACGCTCGGACTTTGGAGAATACAGTCGAGAGTTGGGAAAAACTTGAATTTTGGTGAAAACTTGGCCGAGTGTATGCAACGCAGCTCATACGCTCGGATTTTGGAGAACATGGCCGAGCGTTGGGCAAGGCTCGAACTTTGGAGAAAACTTGGCCGAGTGTATGCAACGCAGCTCATATGCTCGGACTTTGGAGAAAACTTAGTCGAGTGATCAAGACTTGGAGAAATTATGTTCATGTGGCTTCCCCCTCCCTGCTTACGTGGGCTTTTCTCCACTTTGGGCCTACTAAGTTTACCTTTCTGTAGGCATAACAAATGGTGACGGCTGACAAGATATAACGGCGCAGTAGTGACAGCAGAGGGCATGTTTTTGGGATAGCTGGCACATCGGTGTCTGGAAACGGTGCCTGGGGAATAGCAAGGGGCGCATCCTGACATGCTGAGCTAATGCCCCTCGTTATTGCTGCCAGAGTCTTTATATAAGGGAGTCCCCCCTCACTTCAATCCTCACTTAGCATTTTTTAGAGCATAAGTTCAGCATGAGATAATTTGAGAGTGCTCGACCTTCTTAGGAGTCTTCCTCAAAAGCTTGTCTAGGTGAGTTAGGATGTCATGTGGTAGCAACTTTAGCGGGGCTCTGTCGAGGGAGTTAAGGGAGGTAGAAGGTGCCTCTTCTAGTGGCGAAGTCTCCTCTCAGGAGATGGTCCGTAGGGGCGAGGATCTTGCCCTCGTGCCTTATACGAAAGGTGGAAAGGAGAGAGAAGATGGAGAGTCATTCGGGGAGAGGGATGTTTGGGCGTCAATGACCATTAGGGATGATGCCATAGATACGAAGAGAGATGAGTGGATGTTCGAAGCAAACTCCATTCCAAGTATGGTGGAGGAGGCTAGTCTCGTGGGGACGAGGATTAAGTATAGAATTCCCCTAGACTACCATATGAGGGCTCTAGAGGGTAGGGAGAGAGCCTGCGATGCCCTTTCGAACCAGGTGCCTTATGAGCTGTGTGTTTACGAACACCAGCTTAAGGCTGGGCTTAGGTTCCCTCTTCACCCGTTCCTACGCTCGGTGCTCAAATACTTCAGTATCGCGCTGAGTCAGCTGGTGACCAATTCGGTTCGGTTGATTCTGGCTTTCATCGCAGTGTGCCAGGAGGTTGGAGGGGTCATGAATCTTAATGTGTTAAAGGCCCATTTCTAGTTGTCCTGGCTTGGCCACTCTGGGTGGGTTGTTGTTAGCTCCAGGCGGCGGAAGAAAGTTTTGAAGGAGAAGCCCTCTTTCATAAAGAGGTGGAATGGGGGTTTTTTCTTTCTTCGGAGTGCTGAGAGCTTCAACGTTTCTCTTAATTGGAGTTTGGAGTGTGTTGGCAAGTGCAAGAGGCCGCACCTCCTACACCGAAAGCAGGAGATGTTGGATGCAATGCTGGCCGCGCCATTGGACATCGAGGTGCTTGGAGACAACGAAGAACTCCACAGGCGCGGCCTGTGTCCACCCAGCCTTCCTCTGAGCTTCGGGCACGGTAGCCCTAGGTTTTTTAGCTTCAGAAATTTTAGTTTTCTTTCCAATTCATTAATGCTTTCCTTTTCATGCAGATATAGAGATGGCTGCAAGAGCTAGGCGCATGACTTGTGAGAAAAAAAGGCTTGCGGAAGCTGGTGGTTACGCGCAGCCGTAGCAGAAGAAGAAAGCGAAGGCCCCAGCCGCCGTGCCAATGCTGGTGGGCAGTCACCCTAGGCCCCCGATTTTTGAAGAGTGGGTGGAGTTGGTCGCTCCCACTCCTCCTCCGGGGCCATCTTTGTCTAGGGAAGGGGCTGGGTTGGCTCCCCTTTTCACTCCTCGGTGGGCCTTAAGGGTGGATGACTCCATATTCACCCACCCAAAGGTCACTCGGGAGCACTTGGTGCTGGGGATCCCTCCCCGCGACATGGTGGATATTTCAGAAAATCCCAATTTGAAACGAGTTTTCCCGTGTGGCGAGGATGGGCTATTTCACTCTTCCGAAGGACGAGGTCTTGCAGCTTGAAGTCCTTGAGTCAAACCCAGGAGTTATAGTATCGGGAGACCCTCTACTGGTAGGCAGCCAAGCGGATTTGGGCTTTGTCCCGGGCTTCGTCGACCAAATCTGCATTCATCCTTAATCCTTCTTCATTGATGCTTGGTTCAAAGCATTGTACTCGTATTGATGGGACTCCGATTTCAAGAGGGATGACGGCCTCTGATCTGTATGTCATGAAGAATGGAGTTTCTCCTGTTGGCGTTCGTATTGTTGTCCGATAGGCCCAGAGAATATTGGGGAGCTGATCAGTCCACTGCTTATCCGCCTCATCAAGTCTCCTTCTGATTCCTTGGATGAGAACCGGTGCTCGATGTGGAGGTCATCACAGAATGTCTTGAACCGGGAGCTATCAAACTATTTTTCGTTGTCGGTGATCAATACCTGAGGGATCCCGAATCGGTATACTATTGACTTCCAGAAAAAATTCCTGGTTTGGTGATCCGTGATGTTGGCCAATGGCTCTGCCTCAATCCATTTAGTGAAGTAATCGATGGCCACGATGAGGTGTTTCTTCTGTCCGGTAGCCGTAGGGAACGGGCCGAGGATGTCCATCCCTCACATAGCGAAAGGGAGGGGACTGGTGATAGAGACAAGAGGGTTAGCAGGGCGGTGCGATTTTAGATACCATCGTTGATAGTTCTCACACTTTTTGACCAAGTCAGCTGCATCATCCTTCATTTTGGGCCAGTAGTACCCTTGGCGGAGAACTTTGAAGGCTAAAGCCCGAGCTCCCAAGTGATTCCCGTACATTCCTTCATGGACTTCTCAAAGAGCATAGTCGGCCTCCCTCGGCCCGAGGCATCGCAGGTACGTCATTGTCAGAGCCTTTTTGTACAATTGTCCTTCCATAAGGGTGTACCGAGAGACGCGGGAGATTAGCTTCCTGGCTTGATCCTTCTATTCTGGTATTGTGCCATCCCTCAGATACTGGATGATTGGATCCATCCATGTTGCTCCCTCTTCTACCAGCATGATTGGAGTTTCGTCTATACTTGGGATGGAGAGAGTTTTCTGGTAAACAGCTCGGCTTGGCACCAGGAGCTGGGAGGAGGCTAGGTTGGCCAAGGCATCTGCCTTGGAGTTTTCGGCTCGGGGGATCTGAGTTATTTGGAACGTCTTGAACATGATGGCTAGCTCCTTTACTTTGTGAAGGTATTGGGCGAGCTTCTCCCCCCTGGCCTCAAACTATCATTTTACCTGACTCACTACCAACTGAGAGTCGCTGAACGCATCCAGAACTTCGACGGCCAATGCTTTGGCCAATCTTAGACCAGCTAGGAAGGCTTCGTACTCCGCTTTGTTATTGGAGGTCTTGAACTCAAACCTTAAGGCGTACTTGATCGTAAAGCCTTTTAGACTACAAAGGATGAGCCTTGCCCCACTCCCTAGTAAATTTAAGGATCCGTCTACATGGAGGGTCCATCCCAAGGAGGGTCCATTGGTTACAGATGCTACAGATTCATCTGAGTCTATGGACATGGTTATCTCTACAATGATGTCGGCTAGAGCTTGACCCTTGACCACTTGTCGGGGTTGGTAGCTAATGTCAAACTCTCCCAGCTCTACTGTCCATTTTATCATTCTCCCAGCAACACTCGGATTATGCAAGACTTGCCTTAAGGGTTGATCTGTCAAGAGAACAATGGTGTGCGCCTGAAAATAAGGTCGGAGCTTCTGTTCAGCCACTACTAGGGCATATGCCATCTTCTCAATAGGAGGGTACCTCATCTCAGCTTCATGGAGAATTCTACTGACATAGTAAATGGGCTTTTGGATGCCCGCTTCTTCCCTCACCAGGACAGAGGCCACAGTGCTTTCCCCGGCTGACAAATAAAAGAAAAGCTCCTCACCCAGGAGCGGCTTGGTCAAGAGCGGTGACGAACTTAGATACTTCTTCAAACTTTCAAAGGCTTCTTAGTAACTCTCGGACCAGGAACAATTTTTCGCCTTCTTGATGGCTTTAAAGAAATGAAGGCACATTTCCGCAGATTTGGACATGAACCGGTTCAGGGCTGCGACTCTGTCGGTGAGCCGCTAGATTCCTTTCACGGACTTAATGGGGGTCATGTCGAGGCTGGCTTTTATTTTCTCCAGGTTGACTTCTATTCCTCTCTGGGTGACCATGAACCCTAGGAATTTTCCTCCGGTTACCCCGAATGCGCATTTGGATGGATTCAACCTCATGTTATGCTGGCGCAATACTCCGAATGCCTCTTCAAGGTCGGAGCAATGATACTGTGCTTTGGGGCTTTTGACCAGCATGCCATCCACATAAACCTCCATATTTCGTCCTATCTACTCCTTGAAGATCTTGTTTACCAGCCTCTAATAGGTCACCTCGGCGTTTTGAGCCCAAAGGGCATGACTCTGTAGTAGTACAGCCCTCGATCAGTGATGAAGGCGGTCTTGTCCTGGTCTGGTTTATGCATGAAGATCTGATTGTAGCCGGAGTACGCATCCATGAATGAAAGGAGTTCATGACCTGAGGTGGCTTCTACCATCTGGTCAATCTGAGGAAGGAAGAAGCTGTCCTTTGGGCAGGCTTTATTTAAATTGGTGAAGTCGATACAAATGCACCACTTGCCATTGGTTTTGCGGACCATCACCACATTAGACACCCACTCAGGGTATCTTGCCTCCTTGATAAAACCAGCTTCCAGCAGTTTATCTACTTCAGTGTTGATAGCCATCTGGCATTCAGGGGCAAAGGTCCTCTTCTTTTGGACGACCGGCTTGTACTTGGGGTCCACATTCAGGTGATGCTCGATAGTTCTTGGGCTGATCCCTGGCATATCCGAGGCCAACCAGGCGAACAGATCTTTGTTTTTCTAGAGTAGGGAGAGGAGCTCTTTTTTGTGCTCTTTGGAGAGGTTTGCGCCTATTTGGACGGTTCGGGCGGGGTCTTCTCCGAGGGGTACAGAGGTCAACTCCTCGACAGATCATCCTTTAAGTGTCCTCATCTCGTCCCTAAGATCTTCTACTTCGAGAGGCAAGGCCTCAGTCCTCTTCCCTCATTTGACAGCGTTTAGGTAGCAGGCCCGGGAGACTTTCTGGTTTCCTCTGATCACCCCCACACCTTTACTAGTGGGAAATTTGACTTTCAGGTGATAGGTGGAGACAACGGCCTTCAGTTTGTTGAAGGTGGGTCGACCGATGATCATATTGTAGGAGGAGGGCTGCTTAACTACCAAGAAGGTGGTCTGTACTGTGGAGGTCCTTGGGGCTGTTCCTGCAGTTACTGGGAGGACTATGTTTCCTTCAGTGAACACTGGAGATCTGCCGAAACCATATAGGGGGGCCGAGGCCGACTCTAGATGCCCACCCTTTAGTTTCATGCTTTGGAAAATGTCGTGAAACAATATGTCTGCAGAGCTTCCATTGTCGATCAGGACCCATCGTATTTCATAGTTGGCTACTAAGAGAGAGACTACCACTGCATCGTCGTGGGGAGTCTGTACATCCTCTAAGTTGTCCTCCGTAAAAGAGATCACTGGCTTTGTTCTCATTCTCTTGTGGGGATCGCTGATGGATGCTACGGCCCTTACATATGCTTTACTACTCTGCCCAGAACTACCTCCCGCGGTTGGGCCTCCGCAAATTGTTTCGATGATGTGGGTGGTTGTGGCCACCTCCCACTTCTTCTGACTGGGCCCTTCTTGCTCAGTCTTAGGGTTTTTTTGCGGGTCCTGCCTCTCTTGTTGTTGGGGATAGGGACGTCCAACATCTCTTCTTGGCAGCACAGGGTCATCCCTTCTCCGGGGTCCGGTAAACTCCTTTAGGCATCCTCGATTGATAAGAGCTTCGATCTGTTCCTTCAGGTCATGGCATTCCTCAGTGTCATGACCATAGTTCTTGTGGAATTGGCACCACCATCTCTGATCCCCCCCGAGATGCGGCTTCCTAGGTGGCCACAGGAGAACGGACTTATTTTGGAGCTCATGAGGACGTTGGTCCTGGTGGTATTGAGTGGAGTGAAGTCTTCAACCCAGGGGTGGGGTCTTTACCTGTTCTCCTGGTGGGGTCTCTTGACTGTCCCCTTCTGGGGGTCGGGATCCTTTCTCTTCTTCTCATCTTCTCCTTCTCTCTCTCTTCTGAAGGCTTGGTTATCCTCTGCTAGCATATACTTCTCAGCTCAGGCCAGGATCTCATTCATGTCTCTGGGCGGGCGCCGAGTCAGTTTGGAGCTGAAGATGCCAGACCTCAATCCGTTTTTGAATGCCATTACCTAGACATTTGGGTTGAGGTCAGGAATCTCCCATGCTGCTGTATTAAACCGGGATATGTAGGCTCGAAGCCTCTCCCCTCGGTGCTGGATAATATTGAAGAGGCTCTCTGAAGTCTTCTAGTCTATTTTCCCTTTGGCTCACTTAAAAAGTTTCATCTTAAGATACTTACTAGTTTCTTAGCATTTTATTTTTCACCATTTATATGTCTTTCTATAGTTAGCTACTAGTCATATGTAGTCTCTTCGTTAAATGCAATGTTAAGTTAACGGTAGTTTTAAAGTTCTTTCCTTTAGTTTAGTACCTTAATAACTTTTATGTTCTCTAAGTTAGAAGTTTTATTTTAAGTTATCATTAATTACATGTGAACTTTATTTCTTTAAGAAGAATTTTAGGCCCCTTGGTCCTTGTTAATTTTTGGCCCCCTTTGGCACATTAAAAATGTTACTAGTTACTAGTTACTAGTTATTTTGAATCTCATCTTTATGGTAGTTTAGTTTAAATATATTTAGCTTAATTCCTTTTTTTTTAACTCGTCTAGTTTAAAATAGCTTAGTTTAATTCATTCAATTTAGTCTTCAAGTTCAATTCATCTAGTTTAAAATAATTTAGTCTCAATCAATCTAGTTTAACTTACATAATTAATCCACCTAGTTTAAATGCACGCATTTTAATTTACATCTCATCCATATTTTGCAAGTAGTTTTAATATTTTTTTCTTCATAGTCAAAGCAATTTATTTCCTTTATATACTTACTTTGCAACATTACTTTAAAATTAATATTTGGTGTTACTTTGTTTGAATAAAAATTGTAAAATGTGTGCTTGGTTTTATTAGTAGTGTATGATAATAATACTTAAATCAAAATTTCAATTAATTTCCTTGAAACACAAAGGACTAGACTTCAGTATAGGTAAGAGAGAGAGCTTTAAATCCACACTCTTTTGCACCAAAATCTCTCGAGCTTTGGAATTTCTCACGTAGACCAATGACAAGGGATTTGAACCCCTTCAAGGTCAAATGGCGGCTCCTTACCCATCATCCTTCCAAATCAATAGATACCCAATCAAAAAACTGATATTTCTCAGTAACAAACTTGTACTTGGCACATTATTTGGACCCAAATTACCAAAATCATTATTACCTATTTTGAAAACATGAAATTCTAAAATTCTCAAAAAAGGGTAAAACAAAAGAGAAAAAAATATTTACAGCCTATTCTCAAAACATGAAATTCTCAAAGAGAAAAAGGAAATTAGAAAACAAGAAAATAGTAGATTTGGAGTAGAAAAAGCTAGAAAGCTTACCTTTTTCTTTTGAAGTAGATCTGAAGCATATCCAAAGCCTTCTCTCCCTAAAATTGTATCATCCAGAAGTAATGCGAAAAAATGAGTAACATAAAATCAACATGAAATACAAAAGAATCGAAGAAGCCAGGGAGCTATTATTCGATGAATTTGATTTTAAACATAAGCTAAAAGAGAAAAGGGGAAAAAGAAGCATAGATGATACAAAGGAATCGAAGAAGCCAGAGAGCAGTTCTTCGTAGGAGATGTTCTTCCTATAGACGTATGCATAAAAAATAGAAATCAAGAAACATAAACTGAAAAGAAAAGGGAAAAAAAGCATAGATGATACAAAGAAATCAAAAAGGCCAGGGAGCTATTCTTCGATGAATTCGAGGAGTTGTTCTTTCTATACACGCATGCATAAAAAAAATTTATAAAAAAAAGACAAATAACTGTAAGATGAGCTTACCTATTCTCAAATTAAAAAAAAAACAAAAATTATTTACAGTTTATTCTCAAAATATGAAATTCTCAAAGAGAAAAATGAAATTAGAAAACAAGAAAACAATAGAATTGGAGTAGAAAAAGCTTGAAAGCTTACCTTCTGCTTTTGAAGCAGATCCGAAGCCTTCTTTACCTGAAATTGTATCATCCAGAAGTAATGCGAAAAAATAAGTAACACAAAATCAACCTAAAATACAAAGGAATCGAATAAGCCAGTGAGTTGTTCTTCGATGAATTCGATTTTAACAGAAGCTAAAAAGAAGCATAGATGATACAAACGAATCGAAGAAGCCATATAACTGTTCTTCTTACACCATGGATGCATAAAAAAAGAAATCAAGAAACATAAGTTGAAAAGAAAAAGGGAGATACACGCATGCATAAAAAATAAAACAAATAACTATAAGATGAGCTTACCTATTGCTTTTGGAGCAGATCCAAAGTAGATTCGAAATAGAAACACGTTAGAGGAAGAAATCAGTTAGAGGATTATATAGATAGGAGAGATGAAGTGCCGGATTAGGAGTGAAGTTTCAAATCGAGTTAAATTAGTTACTGGGGGTGTTTAAATTTGATTCTTCATTATAAATGGAAGCAGAAAGAATGCATGTGTGGGAGTTGAGACTACATTAGTGCAGACGTGAAGTGTGGGAGTTAAGGAGTGGGTAGAGATTATAAAGGGGCTTGAGAGATCATGGTGGGAGACTGGAAAAGTGGGGTGAGGTAGAAGACTAGTTAGAGGAGGAGTTAGGTGTATGAGAGTGCAGAGAGAACGTGGGTCTGGGAGTTAAGACTAGGTTAGTGGAGACGTGAAGTGTGGAAGTTGAGGTGTTGGTAAAGATTGTGAAGAGGGGGAGTTATTTTGGAACGGGGTTGAAAGATCATGGTGGGAAACTGGTTAGAGGAGGGGTGAAGTGTGTGAGAGTGAAATTCCAAATGTATACTTGATAACACATAAATTAATAAATTTATAATGGTATTTTCATATTTTTAGAGTGGAAATTATGATTTTAAACGTGGTAATATAAAAATAAATAATTATACAATGGTATTTTCGTCTTTTACAGAGGAGGACACCAAAAGGATGCTCTGGCTTTATTAATAGTATAGATAAATATAAAATATATACATACTTAAAAGACTAAATGCTAAATTCCTAAAATCCAAACTCTAACTCCCTTAGTCACTCACGAACTTAGTGTCGCACCGCGCTCATCAAACACCGGCGAGTCGCCTCCTCTCATCTAGTAAGATCTCGTTCTCTCTTCTCTAATATCATCTTTTTTTTCTCTCTTTCTGTTACTTAGTCAATATTTCCCTCAAACGCAGGCCGCTGCGCATAACACTGCAAGTAGCATCACGCTAGTTTGACGCCGACCAATTACCTCCTCTCATCTAGTAAGATCTCATTCTGTCTTATCTGATCTCTAATCTTTATAATTGTATATGTTTCTTTTCTAGTAGGTCTTTATATGTTTAATCTAAAATGTATATGTTTAGCAGCTCTTTATATGTTCCATCTCATCTTCAATCTAAAATTTATATGCTCCTTTTTTTAGTAGCCCTTTATAGTAATTAATTTTTTTTCTAGATAGCCATTTTTTTCATTTTTCCTCTTTTTCTTCTTCTCTTTTAGTTTTTTGTTTTCTTCAATGCCTAACCATGTTTTCTATTTTTTATTTTCTTGCATAATAGATGGACTCCATGGCTGATAATACTAAAATTACGACAGAAGGTCAAAGGAAAAAATTATGCCTTTATTCTTACTTCCACTCCAACGACAGAATATGGTGATAATTCATTAAAACCACCTCTGCCTAAGCCGAATGCTTCAAAGGTGAGTGATTCTAAGAAAAAGATCATATTTATGGGGTATTTTACTAAACTAGATTCTAAAGATAAAATTACACTCAAAGCTGTTTGTAATTGTTGCCGACATTTAATTGGTTATGTAAGCACAAAGGATATAAGTGCAATGATTAATCACTTTAATATATGTAAGAATCAGTATAATTGACAATGTGGACATGAGTCAAAAGGAATTAACCAAGTACACTCAAAAGAGTGTTGAAACATGAGTCATCACAACTTCACTTGTTGTGAACGTTTGACCAAGAGGCTTGTAGGAAGCAGTTGCTAGGTGATAAGTGCTTCAATATCCATATTTAAGTCCCTTAATTTACATTTGTTAAGTTCTTAGTTTGTGCTATTTCATGTTATTTTATTTCCTTTCTGTGTTTTCTGTGTTCTTTTAGGTTTTTGGAGAAAATAGAGCATTATGGAATTATCTGGCTTAGAGAGCAAATTTGGAAAAGCTGGAAGCTACCTAGTTTGATCGAGCACAGAGACTCGCGATCGAGCACAACAGCACTCAAGTGCCTAAGCCAAGCATCGAGCACACCTGTGCTCGCGCGCGCAAGAAGAAGGCTCGAGCTTACCAGTTTGTGATCGAGTGCACACGTGCATCGATGAATAGTAAAAGCGACAGAACCTATTTTGGAAAGTAGGGTAGGGTTTTGTTTTATGGTTTTCAGATGTTTCTAAACTTTATAAATAGGCTTGTAAACATAGAAATAAGGGGAAGATTAGCTAGGAGAGATTTCGCAGAAGAATTGACGACTCTTCAAGGAAGCTCTTTTGGGTTTCTTCTTTCCTTTATTTTACTTTATGAAGATGTTTAACATCAAACTCATGTGTAATTAAACTTTTAGTAGGGCTTGATTGAAGTCCTGATTATGTTTACTCAATAATTCAATATTGGCACCTTTGCAATAGCTATATTATGATGCTTAACTTGATTAATTCTTGTCTTCTTGAATTCCTCATATGTGTTTGCCTGATTAACATATGCATGTCATATGGACTAGTTAGTTAAATCAATTTGGATGGTTGAGTCCTCGGTTTAACAATAGTAACAAAAGAAATCCACGTCGGGTTCTTGGGTTAATCAACATGGGAAACTGGGGGTATATACCATGCCCTAGGCCTCGTGTGTTTGTTGATTTCCACTTATATTATGCTTTCTTAAGGAACAACTTAGTATACATCATGCTAAATCCTTTGAGAAAGAAAAGAGTTAGAGTATACACCATGCCTAACTCGTTGCTTAGGGAAATCAATAGCTTAAGGAGCCAAATTAATCTTCTTTTTAAGATGAAACTTTTTAAGTGAGCCAAATTAATCTAATCTATTTTTAAGGTGGTTTAAACACATGAAACATGCTAACAATTTATTTTGCAAAAAGTAGAAGCTTAACCAACCGACTTTGGCTAAGGAAAATTTCCACTTGCAGTGATTATCCTCGAAGATCCTTGTGCTCTTGTGGACTTAGTGAAGTTAGAAGAATGATTGCAATGAAGATTAGAAGACCAAAAAAAAGGTGGCTAAAAATAATGAAAAACTCTCACTAGTTCTTCTTTTGTGTTTCACTCTTTGCTCTTTTCTCACCTTTCTTGAACACTCTCTTCTCTTTTGTTATATTCATCTCTTTGATCTTCCTACTCTTCTCTCTTTTCTCACTTCTTTCTTTCTCTCTTATTAAGAATTGAAAAATTATTTTTCTTATGTTAGCAAAAGGGGGGTATTTATAGGAGGAGTAAGGGTTGGCCAAGAGATTAAAAAAATTAAAATAATGGGTGAAAATAAGGTTCATGGCTGGTCATATAGGGAAGGGAAAAAATAGTTACAACTTTTGAGATGAAAAATGTGTTTCACTTTTGGGGTGTAATGGTAGGGCTAGAGAAGTGAGATGTGGTAAGCCAATTGAAAAGTGAGAGGAAAATACTTTTAAGTGGCTGGACATGGGGAAGAGGGAGAGGTTTCTTTGAGGTGAAAAAAAGTGAAGAAGAAAGTTTGCAAAAGGTGAACAAGAAATGACATTTTAGAGTGTTTTCAATAAAGCAAAAGCAAAAGCAAAAAATGTGAGGAAAAACTCTCCTTGCTTTGGATGACCAAAGGGGGTAGAAAAGACACAATTTTCTTTGGTTTTTGATATATAACAAAGTGGAATTGATTAGGGGAAAAAGGAGTGCAATTACAAGTCAAAAAAAAAAAGGAGAAAAAAGCTTCACATTCTAAAAAAGCTGTTCTTTTTTAGGTGCTGGTTTTGGGTATAAAATGTGATTTTTTGGGTAAAAAAAGTGTTATTTAACATTTAGGAAATGGTGGAAGATTAATAAGGTAATGTCCAATTAACTAAGCAAAATGAGAAGAAGAGAAACTCATTCTTTTTGGTACATATGACTGTCCAAAAAGGGAGAAAAAATCAGCTACTTTATAAGTGCATTGTTGTTGCTTTTTAGGTGAAAAAAATGTAGTATTTGGTAAAAAAGAAGATGAGGGAATCTATGAGGGAGATATGAGTTCAACAAGCAAAAAGAAAGTGAAAATTCTTTATTATGGCCAGCCACATAAGGAGAGGAGAAAGATATCTTTTTGGTTATAAAAAAATAACTTTTACTTTGAGAAAAGTGAACCAACCAAGGAGTGCCAAGTAGAGGGTGAAATTGAAAGTTCACCCTTAAAAATTAAAAGTTTTATTGGGCTTGAAATTTAGGCCAAAAGTGTTTGGGCTTAGGAAAAATCAATGGGCTTTAGTAGGTTTTGGATTTGGTCAAAGTTTAAATAAAGACTTTGATCATGGATTAGTTTAATCAAATAAGGTCCAATTGATTTAAATCCAAAGTGAATTAAATGGATTGAACAAAGGGTGTTGCAATTACTCCTATTTCCCAATTAAATCCATACTTACTCAGTTACCAAGTTCGATCACATTAGGATCAAAGATTTATCATAGTAATCCACGCATTTTCCGTTCAAAAATTTTGGAATAAAATGGGGTAGACACACATGCACTTTGGTCTCTAATAGATAAATGAACCCAGAAATAACCACACAAATCTAACACTAATATTGCCTAAGATTTAAACAATCAATCAACCAAAAAAAAATAAAAATAAATAAAGTAATAAAGTAATAAATTTGAGGCAAGATAAGTTTAGATTTATCTACCTGTAAGAGTCATCAGCTTGGGACGTCCTCTTTCGTGATCAGATAAATTCTTTTAATCCCATTTAGTGGTTCTATTAATTCTAAGCAGTAGTACTATGGTTGCTAATATTGTTTCTTTTAGATGTATTCTCAATCAATCAGATCGAGAGCTTTTGATCACTTATAAAGCTCTCTTTGTCTTTTTTAGCTTTCAAGGAGTACTTATTGTGAGTTGTGACGAGAGTGTTTTGGGATATTCTCTGTTTTTTTTCATTGGTTTTCTTTTTTTTTTTTCAGTGAAATTGGCTGATGATGTCCTTGGATTTGGTTCTGTTGAACTGTATATGAAAAAATTTCTCATTCTCAGGGTAACTATTTAATTTCGAATTACCATTTTCTGATTGAGTTAATATTGTGGTGTTCATTTAACCAATTTATTAGAGAACATATAGAAACAAGAGGGAATGTTTCATAAAGGAATCCATTTAGTAAATTTCCTTTACTTACAAACTTAATCTTCAAGAATCTGGGAAAGTCTTCTCTGAACATATAAATCTTAGAAAGCCTTGTTATCATGACTTGATTTGAGTAATATAATGGGAAAAAATATTCATATCACCACATGTCATTTATTTATTTTTTTTCCAGATAATTCATAAGATTTAATGGGCTTAAGAGGTGGATAGAAAAATAGGTTGATGGTGGTTTCAACTTCTGTGTGTCACCACTGGGAATTTAATTATTTCGATTACATTAAAGAAAATAGAATTGTAGTCCCTGTTTTTTTTAGAGTTAGAATTGTACTCTCTGTTTCTTACTTCTGAATGCAGTTATGTATGTTTTGCAATTACCAATAAGACAATAAAATTTTCATTGACTTTCCTATATTTGAATTGAGTAATTGCAGTCTTATTGTTTTTTTCACTCTTATGACGTGCAAAGTTTTGTACTACTATTCTTTTGATTCTTTTATACCATTTAATAGTTCTTTTTCTCATTGTAACTGATACTGGTCGAATACAACATGTTTGATCCACTAAGAATATGTCTACTTGTCAAACTTATATTTGAAATTATATGCGTTCTTCGTCTTATCTGTTAGTATGATTAAATATACATCTTTTGTATCATTATGAGTTAAATGTTCTCTCATTTATTTTTATGATCTTTATTCCATTTTAGATTGATTTTACTTCTTTTGTCTTTGGTCATTTCGTTAGCCAACAATAATTGATACAGGTTGGTGGCTACACACAAGTATTAGAGGAAGACTTGACATTGATATTAAACAACCTATATACGATTTTCTTTATGATGATTCCTCATGCATGCTTTTCATCTTCCCTCTGTTTTACATTCTCTTTATTATGATTCTTTTTTTCTTTCAGTGTCATTTAATTTGTTGTTGGATGATTGTTTTTGTAGAAATTGAATCTCTATTTTTGGGTTATCTACCATAAGATATTCGATGGGTTGTAATATTTAGTTATACTTTTTTTTATAATATTCGCTCTCAAGATGAAATCGGGATTGTGTTCGGAATGATGCTCTTCTTTTTAATATTCTTATATTCTATTTAGATCTTCGGATCTTTTGCTCTTTCCATTGAGTAGAACCTGATAGGATACGGTAGAGATGCATTCGATTATTAGTTAAATCCAAAGGTTAGAGAAGCCCATTTTCATAAGCAAAACTTTGATGAAAGTCTAGGACATTTTGTCATAGTCTTTACTGTGATCAATTTTTAGAGCTACAAGTCTTACTTTCTCTTTCTTTTGTATTTTAATATTCTTTGGAATTTCATTTGCAAAAATAATAATATTGTATGAAATGGGCAGCTATTTGACAAAAGCATTTTGCATAGGAGATATTATTTCAGCCAAAATGATCTTAAGTCCGTTCACAATACACATTGCACAAATCGATGGGCCTCAAATCAGCAACCACTTGGGGGTATTTGGATTTCGGAATCAAATCAATTATGGTCTTATTCAATTATTTGAGCCGATGACCTGAATGAAGAAAGAAAGGGTTGCTCTACAAACATCCTAACCAACTATATCCAAAAAAAGTTTGGTAGAATAACGCAAGGGTTCCATAAATTCCACGACCTTTTAAAGGACCCATTTTGGGCAAGAGCACACTCAAACTCTTGCTGCAAAAATGGCCTTTCAAACTCAATTTTATGATTGCCAAAAAGTTTTAGGAAGTAGACTCCTTGAAGCTCATGCCAAATATCAATCTTAATGAGTTCATGAAGGCTCCAGAAAAGTTGAGTAATAGTGGTGAAAAGCCATCTTAACATCCTTTGTGTCTTGAATCCAAGTACCAGAGTCCTGTCTAAGTTGAAAATTGTTGTTTTCAACTCTTCTTGAACCCATGGCATGGAAAAACTCAGTATTCTTTCTCCTAGGGCAGTCCATTTCACTTTTGATCTTTGTTGTCAATAGGTTTTTTACTCCTCTATAGGTGTTGCCTTCTTCATTTTCAGTACTTCAATGTGCTAATTTGTCTATCAGTTGTAGTCCATTCTCTACCTATGATTCCATCAGTTTTATTGAACAAGAATATGGCGGCAATGTTTGTCTTCATCCATCAAGCTTGAATTATGTAAATCAGCAATCATAACTGATTTTCCCTGAAGCCTACCATATGCAAGAGATGATACCGTCTTATTGTTGAATTTTTCCCTTTTTTTGCCATTGAATGCCTACAAAATTTATCAATCTCATCATCATTTTTGAAAATTATTTATAAAAATATAAATGTTATGAACATTAAAAAAGAAAAAAAAATAATGTAACGTAGAATACATGTAAAGTTCCTTATAGAACAGAAACCAGAAGCATCTTTGAAGTATACCTAATAGAACCACCATATCCAATCAGAAAAGAATGGAGGAAAAAAGGAAAGAATTAAAGGAAAAGATCAGAGAATTTTTTTCAACTCAATTCTAATGAATTGTGAATACTTTTATTTTTTTCTAGGAAGCTTGTTATGATTATCTTGATATATCTTCTCCTATATTGACAATAGTACATTTTTTGTACAAGATTCTACAGTTTGATTTATCTTCAATAATAAATTTAATTGTACTTACCATGAGTTTGTTTAAATTAAACGCATTTAACAATACCAAATCAAAATTTGGAGCTTCAAAGAGAGCATTGGAGAAATTAGTCTAGAAGACGAAGGGAGATGATGACTGTTAAGCAAAGAGAGTTACAACTTGCACGTCATCATATTGTCTACCATGCAATAAGACAAAATATAGGTGATGGACAAATACCAGAAAACGATGAAGTTACATCAGCCATTGTACCTGACTCTATTGATCAGGAAGTTGCAACCAACAATAACAATGCACACAATTCTATTGTTAGCAGCAACTATAATGAACAAGCACACTTAAATGAACCTACACAAGTAGGACATTCTATGAGAGCAACAAGTACCAATATTGGAGAACATCAAAATTTAACTGATGTAGAGCACAATGGTATGTACTAATTTCAACTTTTTTATAATGTGAAAATGTTTTATTTTGGAGGGAGCCTTCATTATCAGGTAGGCTTATTTCCCCATTTTTGACTTCATTGGGAAATTATTAGGTAGGAAGGTTGTAACACATTATTCATACGATAACTTAATAATGATTGTCCACGTTGGATTATTAATCTACATCATCTATATCTTGCGGCAAGCTCCACCCATCAAATTCATAGAGTGATGATGGTATTATTAGATGACATGGATTAGTAATCTAATGTGCATAATCATTATTAGGTGGTCATACAGATAACATGGTATGACCGTCCTTACCTAATAATTTTTCAACTTCATCTTATTAATTGAAAAATCAATAAGTGATTACAAAATCAAATATTTATCTGAAAAATTGAAAACATAATTAAAAACAACAAATCAGTGCACTCTCAATTAAATGTTCATAATTTTAATTCTTAGTAAAAGAAAATTTTCAAACTCTTATTGAAAAGGTTTGGAGGAAAATCAAAGAATGGAAGGAGAAATTTCTTTCTAGGGCGGGTGATGAGTGCCAAATATTGCATATTTTGGCCCCTTAATTTACATTTGTTAGCTTAGAAATTTGTTATTTTGAGTTGTTTTACAGGTTTACAAGCTTGGAAAGGAGTTTCACTAAATTGCAAGAATTGCTCGTACAGATCAACCATTTTTGAGGATTAAACTGTATTGATTTAGGAAGAACCAGGAGATGAGCCATATATGCTTGGAAAGATCCGGATGTCTAGTTTCTGGGGAATTTTATGGATCAATAAAATGATTTTTCTAGAGAATGTTATGGCAGTTTTAGTAGACAAACGTCAAAGAGCAAAAGCTGGAATCTACAGTATCCCACATCGGATTGGAAACACATTGCACTTGTGATGTTTCCCTATATAAGCCTCTCTTTACTTCATCTTTAGTGTGCAATCCAAGTGCCATTTTGGTGCAATTTGGAGGACTTCTACTAGCATTCTGGTGGATCTCCAAAGGCTTTGCTACCACGAGGGGAAGCGCCGCCCAACAGTGAGTGAAATTTCTCCCCATGTATAGTCAGTTTTTAATTTACTAATTTTTTTTAGTTTAATGTTTAGTACTTTTATTATGAACTCTAGTTTCATGATTATGAGTGGCTAAAATCTTCAACTAAGGTTGAAGATGAAGTCTCGCTGTTGTTTGACATAATAGTTTCAGATTTGTTTATACAATTCTGATTTTTTTTTTAGTATAAATGTTCTGTCAATTATTTGAGTAAAATCTTATGACTGATTGCGTTTAAATTGTTCTGTTGGATATTCCATGTGTTTCAACTGATGGATACATCAAATTTTTTTTGATTAAATTGGATTTCCTTTGTGATTTGTTAAAAGCGGATACATTGGATGCTTTTGGTTTAATTTGGATATTTGTTGTTTTTTGTTTTAAGTTGGATTTATGGAATGTTTTGATAGGCTATTTTTAGAACATGAAGATTTATGCTTAACTTTGGTGGGGTGGATTCAGAAACCTTAGTGTCTTTATTATTAGTTTTAAATCAATTTAGTTTAGTTTTTATTTGTTTTGCAACATATAATTCAAAACTCGGAACTAGGTTAAGATAAGTTTAGTTTAGATAAAATTACATTTTCACAACGCAATTCCCTGTGGATTTGACCTCGTACTTGCACAACACTATATTGCAAACGACTCGTGCGCTTGCGAGTAATTTAAAACTCACAACAAGTATTTGGTGCCATTGCCGTGGAATTGTTTTGTTTGTGAAATTTTTGTCTAAATTAATTTTATTTTTTTACTAGTTTAGTTAGCATTTTTGTTTTGTTTTATTTTATTTTATTTTTTATTTTTTATTTTAATTTTAATTTTAATTTTACTTTTAATTTTATTTTAGTTTATTTGCATTTGCCCAAAAATAAAAAAAAATATAAATATAAAAAAATATAAAAAAAATGTAGATGAATCCAACACCGGTTTCACAGTCTTTAGAGGACGCCCTCAAGGATTTCATGAAGATGACCAGCCAGTCTATCAATACAACCAATACATTCAATGTTAATAGTTGTTCTATCTGTGCTAGTCCTATGCATTTAGCACAGAATTGTCCATCTACGTCGGCTTTTATCGAGTATCCCATGGAATAAATGAACGCTTTTAATGACTATTTGTAGCAATCAAATGGACCTTACTCTGAGACGTACAATCTAGGGTGGCGGAACCACCCTGATTTTTCATGGAAGTAGAACCAACTGATAAATCAGGGAGGAGCCCCTCATCATGCTCACAATCAATACCCTCCCGGATTTCCTCCACCAGTTCCAAGTTATGGTTTCTCAGCCAATTCAGCACCATCACCCGCTTACCAAGCTCCCACTAAAGCGCCAGCATCGGTTTCAAAGTCATTGGAGGACGCCCTCAATGATTTCAAGAAGATGATCAGCCAATCCATAAGCGAAGCAAGGTGTGCGCAAATAGTAAACACCCAAGTGATTGCTAAGATAGAGAGTCAAATGGATCAAATTGCAAGTCACTTGGGTGAAGGAGAGAAGGGAAGGTTCCCCAGTCAACCTGAGCCTAACCCGAAGGAACAGTTTGCGGTGGGATATTCATCAACTCCTATGCCCGAGCAGGAACAAGTGCAATTTATTGTCCCATTGAGGTCTGGGAGACAAGTGGACAATCAAGTGGAAGAGAACCCAGCTATGCAACAAGGGCAAGAAAGTGGCAACAAGGAAAAGAGAGATGCTGAGCCATCTACAGCCACACCTATTATTAAGGATCTCTCTAGGTCGTTTGTATCTAAAGCACCTTACCCTGAGAGATTACAAGCGCCCAACAAAGGAGGGGAGTCTGAGGACATTCTGGAGGCATACTTTGCTCAGTTTGGAGAGGATTTGGATTTAGATAAGTTACTTGAGCAAGCGACTGCCATTTTAGAGTCTGCTCCTCAGAAGAGTAGTGAGACAGAGTAGACTGTGGATGAATCCTGCAGTGAGGACCCCTTAGAGGCATACTTTGCTCAGTTTAAAGAGGATTTGGATTTGGATAAGTTGTTTGAGCAAGCAAATGCTACTTTGGAGTCTGCTCCTCAGAAGAGCAGTGAGATGGAGGAGACCACAACACTTGAACCCCTTAAGAAGGAACTTAAGCCTTTACCAGACAATCTTAAGTATAAGTTCCTAGGTCCAGCAGATTCTTTGCCTCTGATTATAGCTTCAGATTTAGTTGATGCTCAAGTGGATAAATTTTTGGACGTTTTAAGAGAGCACAATGAAGCTATCAGCTGGACTATTGAGGATATCAAGGGGATAAGCCCCTCGGTGGTGATGCACAAGTTACATTTGGAGGAGAATGCCAAGCCATCGAGGGAACCACAAAGAAGGTTCAACCCAGCTATACAAGAGGTTGTGAGGACTGAAGTGATAAAGCTGTTGGATGTAGGGATCATTTATCCAATCTTTGATAGCAAGTGGGTGAGCCCGATTCATGTCATGCCGAAGTAGGCTAGATTGACGGTAGTGATAAATAAAGACGACGAGTTGGTTCCAACTCATGTGCAATCAGGATGGAGAGTGTGTCTAGACTACCGTAAGTGGAATGCTACCACAAGGAAGGATCATTTTCCACTCCCATTTATTGATCAGATGGTGGAGCGTTTAGCTGGGCACGATTACTAATGTTAGTTCTTTCCATATTATTCATACATTGGGGCCAATGTGTAGTTTAAGTTTGGGGGTATGGGAGACACATTACACACACTTTGTCCTAATTTGTTGTTGTTTTTCTTCAATTAAAAAAAAATATATAAGAAGGTAAATGCATGCTCATGTTATTTTGAAATTTTAGTTGATCTAAACAAATATTGTGATGTGATTTCGTTGGTGAGCCTAAAATTTGAACACATGATTTGATGATAGAGTTTTAAAACTTTGTTACTTACTTTGGGCATTTGAGAATTCACATGTTTGAGCCAATCTAACACGAGCACATTAGCACATATTTGTGTGAGGTATGACATGCGATTTCAATGTGTATATTTCCTTGACTTAACTGAAACTGGATGACTTGTGGGATTAACACTTGGGCATAAAAAAGCATTAAAAAAAAGAAAGAAAAATAATAATCATCATCAATAAACTTTTCACTGAGTAACTGGACCTCTTGCCTCAGTAAGCAGTGAGTGTTCACGTCAAAAGGTGGGAATTTTATTCATAGTGATCATTGCGAAATTTTCTGCCGAGTAACTGGACCTCTTTCCTCAGTAAGCAGTGAGTGTTCACGTCAAAAGGTGGAAATTTTGCTTGGTAGCATTAAGGACAGTTTAGTTTCGTAGCCTTTTTGACTCGAGTTAATAAGTCCTTAGGGGTGTCTTTACACCTAATGCCCTAAAACCATCTGGTTTGGGAGTCGTTGACTCAACACTTGATACATGGGTCAATTAAAAAGCTTAAGGGAACTAAACATAGCAGAGCCTTACATATAAAAAAAATAAAATAAAACTATGCCATCGCTGTTCATTCTGATGAGAAATTATGTGAATCTTGAGACATGGATATATTGTACATTGAAATTATTTGGAAACCTTATCTGTATATACTAATTCACTTTACGTTAATTCAGGCTTGTGATGTCTTAGCCTTCCTCTTGTAAGTAATTAGGTTTTAAAATTCCTATTCATTGCGAAGATGGGTTATATTTTTTAAGCTTGCTCATGAATGAATATCATGGTTTTGAGTGCTCCTTAAATTTTTGGATACCATGAGTGATGAACTTATCTTTATGTTCTTTGTTTTCCATTTAGTTTGATTATTTATTTTGTTTTGCTAAGAGACTAGCAAAATGTAAGTTTAGGGGTATTTGATGAGTGCCAAATATTGCATATTTTAGCCCCTTAATTTACATTTGTTAGCTTAGAAATTTGTTACTTTGAGTTGTTTTTCATTGTTTTACAGGTTTACAAGCTTGGAAAGGAGTTTCACTAAATTGCCAGAATTGCTCGTACAGATCAACCATTTTTGAAGATTAAACTGTATTGATTCAGGAAGAACCAGGAGATGAGACATATATTCTTGGAAAGATCCAAATGTCTAGTTTCTGGGGAATTTTATGGATCAATAAAATGATTTTTCTAGAGAAAGTTATGGCAGTTTTAGTAGACAAAGGTCAGGCTGTGCATGATTTCAGCGTGACAGATCAGCCATTTTTGAGGATTAAACTGTATTGATTCAGGAAGAACCAGGAGATGAGCCATATATACTTCGAAAGATCCGGATGTCTATTTTCTGGAGAATTTCACTGATCAATAAAATGATTTTTCTAGAGAAAGTTATGGCAGTTTTAGTAGACAAAGGTCAGGCTGTGCATGATTTCAGCGTGACAGATCGGCCATTTTTGAGGATTAAACTGTATTGATTCAGGTAGAACCAAGAGATGAGCCATATATGCTTGGAAAGATCCGGATGTCTATTTTCTGGGGAATTTCACGGATCAATAAAATGATTTTTCTAGAGAAAGTTATAGTAGTTTTAGTAGACAAAGGTCAAAGAGCAAAAGCTGGAATCTGCAGTATCCAACATCGGATTGGAAACACATTGCACTTGTGATGTTTCCCTATATAAGCCCCTCTTCACTTCATCTCTAGTGTGCAATCCAAGTGCCATTTTGGTGCAATTTGGAGGACTTCTACTAGCATTCTTGTGGATTTCCAAAGGCTTTGCTACCACGAGGGGAAGCGCCGCCCAACAGCGAGTGGAATTTCTCCCCATGTATAGTCAGTTTTTAATTCACTACTTTTTTTTAGTTTAATGTTTAAAACTTTTATTTTGAACTCTAGTTTCATGATTATAAGTGGCTAAAATCTTCAACTAAGGTTGAAGATGAAGCCTCGCCGTTGTTTGGCATAATAGTTTCAGATTTGTTTATACAATTCTGATTTTTTTTTTAGTATAAATGTTCTGTCAATTATTTGAGTAAAATCTTATGATTGATTGCGTTTAAATTGTTCTGTTGGATATTCCGTGTGTTTCATCTGATGGATACATCAAATTATTTTTTATTAAATTGGATTTCCTTTGTGATTTGTTAAAAGTGGATACATTGGATGCTTTTGGTTTAATTGGGATATTTGTTGTTTTTTGTTTTAAGTTGGATTTATGGAATGTTTTGATAGGCTATTTTTAGAACATGAAGATATATGCTTAACTTTGGTGGGGTGGATTCAGAAACCTTAGTGTCTTTATTATTAGTTTTAAATCAATTTTGTTTAGTTTTTATTTGTTTTGCAACATATAATTCAAAACTCGGAACTAGGTTAAGATAAGTTTAGTTTAGATAAAATTACATTTTCACAATGCAATTCCTTATGGATTCGACCTCGCACTTGACAACACTATATTGCAAACGACTCGTGCGCTTGCGAGTAATTTAAAACTCACAACAAGTATTTGGGGCATAAGGTGTTATTGAAATCCATAGTTCAATCTATCTCTACCTATGCTATGAGTTGTTTTTGTCTTCCAATGTCTTATTGTGATGAGAATCAAAAGTTAATGAGATGATTTTGAGGAGGACACAAAGATGATGAAGATAAGATCCATTGGTTAAGATGGGAAGAATAATATAAATTATAGGATGATGGAGGTTTGGGTTTCAAGAACATGCAGTCTTTCAATCTACCCATGTTTTCAAAGTAAGGGTGAAGGCTTATTATGAATTACGATTCTTTATTATTCAGGTTTTGAAGGCTAAATATTTTCCAAATGGGAATTTTTGGAGTCCCAATTAGGCCATGTGCATTTGGGAGGCAAAATGAGTATTGAATTTAGGTTTGTGTTAGCGCATTGAGAATGATAATTTTGTTTGCATTTGGGAGAATCGTTGGTTGACTATGCCTTCTACTGTTAAAGTGGATTCTCTTAAACCAGATGGTTGTATTTTTCTTATGGCTTTAGAACTCATTGATAAGGTGGTGAGGTGGTAGAAGGATGGGATTTTGAGGGCTTTGTTCCTTGATCACGAAGCTGCCATGATTTTGCAAATTTCGGATGGTAATTGTGTTGATTAATTAATTTGGCCTATAATAGTTCTGGTTTATTCACGGTTCGTAGTGCTTATAAGTTGGCTGTGGGAAATATTTTTTCAAGTGGTCCTAGTCTGATCTCAGATTCTCATCATACTATTTGGAAATCTATATAGAGGATTGATGTTTCTAACAAATTTTGAAATCTTCTTTGGCATGATCCAAAAGATGGGATTGCTATCATGGCCAATCTTTGATACAAGCACGTTATTCCAATTGGATGTGTAAGCTTTGTATCAATGGCAAGGAATCAGTGTTTTATGCATTATATGGTTGTGAGACAGCGATAGAGGTGATTCCAAGGGTAAGAACTTCTTGCAGTTGCTCACTGATCTTATGGACAGATTAAATGTTGTTGATGTGGTATTTTTTCCTATGCTCGCATGGAAATTTTGGTAAAATAGGAACAAGGTGTTGCATGGTGGTGTGAGTACTAATGGGGTGGCGCTGGTTCAGCATACATGTTATTAACTTGAGGAATTCTCAATTGCTAGAGTGCTATTGTAGCGTTCTGGCATGCATGGTGGGATGGTTCTAAGGGTGGCACAACAGTTCCAAGGGTGGTCGCAGCCGAACTCAAGTTTCCTAAAAATTTACATTAACAGTGCTGTTTTTGCATCACATTCTCTGATGGGGATGAGGGAGGTAGTTCGAGATGAGTTCGACCATGTGTTGGGTTTAATGTTGGTAGTGTTTTCCCTCCATCAAGAGGTTCCCATGATTGAAGCAAGGTGATGGTTGAAGCACTATGGTTTACATGGAAAGTGGACTTTAAGAATATTGTAATTGAGTGTAATGCTAGTGTGGTAGTTTTTGACATGAAGTCCAAGGATATCTCTATGGCTAGCTATGGCAATTTGACCTTTAAAGCTTTACAGTAAATAACATGCTTTCACCATTGTTCTTGTCAGCATACTTGTAAAAATCACAAGAATTAGGTCATTTAGGTTGTTCTCTCTCTGAACCTAAATTTTGGTTGGAAGATATTCGTAAAACTGTGTGTCCTTTTGTTTATGCAGATATTTCTAACTCTTTCTCTAGTTCTTTATGAAATTTTTGTGGTAATAAAAACAAATGTTCATAATAGACAAGGATCGGGTCAAATATTTTGATAGATATCTATATCTATCGTAAATTAAACTAACATAATTTTGAAAAAAACAATGCTAACAGATCCACTCTATGGCATGAGCTCCTAATTTTGAAATTAGAATTCACTTCTCTTTGGAGCATAGGATGAGACTTTAATGTAGTAAAATGTTGCAAAGTTAAAGAAAAAAAGTGCTTGTTTAGAAGCATGGCTTAACTTACTCTTTCTTTCAGATCTTTGTGTTGTTGATGTCATCTTTGAATGGCTCTTCCATTACTGGTTCTGTTAAATTCTTTAAGGTGTTAGAAGAGCACTTGAAATGTCTAATAGTGTAGGGATTTTGGCTCAAATCCCCATTGGAAGACTTCTAATTGGTTTGAGAAAGGTAGTTTCTTATTTTGCAATTGCTTATTCTAGTAGAAGTACTAGTAGTTTCTTATTGATAGTTACTTATCCTAGTAGAAGTAGAATTAATTTTTTAGTAGTATTAGGAAAATTTTCTCTATATAAAGGTGGTCTTAGAGAAGGTTTGTGACATACTCATAATTCCAATATATATTGTAAATAAGAGAGGTTGACAACTAAAGCTAAGATGAGAACTTTGGGTGTATTGGAGTTTTGGTTGTCAAGTAGAGAAAGCACTTACAACTAGAGCTAGGTTGAGAGCTTTGGTTGTATTGTGACTTTTAGGTTGTGAAGTAGTGAGATTTTAGCAACTTTGCTCTTCCTAAAGTTGTAGTTGAAAATTAATAAAGTAATGAATTTGTTGGTGGACATAGGAAAAGAGGTACTCAAACCACATTAAATTGTTGTGTTCTTGATACTTATTTGTTTTATCTAGTTAACTACTATGGTTGTGTTTTTTGCCTAAAATTTGAGTGAAAAGATTTTAGAGGTAAAATCCCAACAAGTGGTATTAGAGTTGTGGTTGCGATGGTAAAAACACTAAAGATAGGTAAAATTAATATTGAGTTATTTGATAAGGAGAATGATTTCTCTTTGACAAAGTTTCGTTAAAGACGCGTTGATGCGACAAGGGCTCTACAAGACGATTGAAGAATCCAAGCCACAAGAGATGATGAAGGAAGTTTGGATGGATAGAGAGGTTCCCATAGCACACCCTGAAAGAAATAAGTTGAAGAGTCCAAAGTGTGTTTAAGAATAAATAATCATCCATGAATATATCAAGAGATGGGTTTGCTTTGAAAAGTAAGGTAATGAGATGGAAAGACCAAGAGGAAGGATCGCACCAACCAAAGAAGAAAGCCAAATTTGATGATAAAATGGAGAATTTGAGCCATTGTGGAGATTTATTGGGATTTTGGCTCAAATCCCAACAAGGAATACTTTTAATTGGTTTGAGAAAAGCGGTTTCTTATTTTGTTGTTGCTTATTCTAGCAGAAGTTCTAGTAGTTTCTTATTGGATGGTTACTTATTTTAGTAGAAGTAGAAGTAATTTTCTATGTTGTTGTTATTTTCCTAGTAGTATTCTCAAAATCTTTCCTTTTACCTGGAAAGGGCCAGCAAATTAAGGCTTGTCTCTTCACTCAACATCATTCATGCAATTAATAAATATCTTACATCACCTCTATTCTTATAACATTACCGTTTTGCTCTTCTTTTTTTTTTTTTTTTTTGTGTCCACAAGTAAAAACAACAAAAATAGTTTAAAGGAAAATAATTAATGAAAATCACATCAAAAATAATATAATTGAGGATAAGCATGAAATGGCATTGAAGTACTGAAGACAAAAGACCTTTGCTTTAAGCTCAAAATTGTTTAAATTTAATAAAAAATTGTGGAGTTTTCACAGTGATCGATGAGTTCTACCTTTTATATTTGTTATAAACAATTTTTTTAAAGTAGAGTTTGACCTAACAGTCTGTTTTTTGAAAATTAAAATCGTTTTAGAAGTTTGATGAGAATCAACAAGCACCATTAAAGGATCCATTGCATGTTAGCAAGATCCAAGAAGATCAAAGAAGCACTTAATGGGCTGATTCAAGAGATTTGGGCTGATTCTAAAATGGGGCATTCCAAGCTTGGCCCAAAAGGAAGATGAAGGCATAAAAATTTAATCCAAGCTATTGATGGGACTAATCTTGCTTAATTGGGCATAATTTCCTTAGCAATGGCGTGGATTAATGGCTTTAATTTCCTTAGAAATGGCATGGATTAATGGTTGATTATGGCTTGAGTGGGCGTGAAATTAAAAGGAGAAAGTGGCTGATTACTTTCTAATTTCAGACCAATTAATTGGCTGATTAACTTTCCAGTTCTATACCAATTAATTGGCTGATTGACTTGCCTATTTCAAACCTTCTTTAGGCGTGTTTTCTTAGTCTTTTCTTTATCTACTTTCTTATTTTGGAACCAAGTTAGTTTCCTTTTCCTTATAGTGGGCGTGTAGGGCTAAAAATGTAATAAATAGCATGCACTCATTGTAATGTAGGAATTGAATAGAAATCAAAGAAAACGTGAGGTTTGTTCCTTCTATTGGTTCTTCAGAAAACTTGTGAACTTATCAAGGGTTCTTCCTTGTGGCGTTCAAATTTTATACCTTTAGTTTGTGATTCAATTACAATCATTGGGTCGAGGTTTGTTACTTTATACCTTCGGTTTGCGTTTCATTATAAACGTTGGGTCGGGATTTTTTATCAAAAAAATATGAATTTTAGCTTTCTTGGGCAAGTATTCCAATATTGTTTGTTGGGTCTTAAAGCGTGTCAGTTAAGGTTCGCATCAAAGTTAGTCAAACATATTAAATAATCTAGCTAGGATTCAATATTATATGTGTGTTTTGGCTCAAATCTCATAAGGAAGATTTTTTATTTGGTTTTGACAAGTTTAGCCTTTTGATTTTTTAGTTTTTAGTTTTAGTAGTATTATTCTTATATATATATTTTTTTTACGAATTTAGTAGTACTAACTATCATAGAACGTGTGTTGCATGTGATAAATATTGTGTATGATTAATTTTTATTAATTTTTTTGATATAAATTAAAGAATAATGTTCGAATTATCTCTTAATGTGTGCTTATATGACTTGTAGGCTTTTGCGTTTTGTCACAAAATGAGCTAAATGTTGGTCTATCAAATGAGATATAAAAAGTGCCCAATCGATAAATCTATTTATAGTGGATCTAATACTCTAATATGTCTGCTAGATAATATAGGCTATAGTTGATCTTTGGGCTTTTGATAGGTGGGCCATTGGATCACTATATAAAGTATAAGCTAGGTCCCATTTTCAATTCTCAACCCTAGTTACATCATATTCTCTACAGAAATTAGGGTTAGATGCCCCATTGAAGCTAACGTGCCAAAGGAGAATAAGGAGTAGAAGTATATATTGCTTAACCAAGGATTATTCCTTTGATCGATTGAAGATTCTGCTACACACTAAAGATGGAGCTAAGGATCTAATGTCCATATTATTTACTTTTTATCTATAGATTAGGTGTTCTCTACTCATCTATGGATTCTTGGGGATTAAGGATGTTCATATTAAAATCCTACACGTGGTATCAGAACCACCATAAAGTGGGTTTAGAATCCTAATTAAGCCTCAATCGATTAATTGAATAAAGTATAAAACCCTAATTAAGGCTCAATCAATTGATTTAATAAAGGCTTTTAATTCTAGCAATAAAGTTAATAAACTTGATTGATTTATATGATGGGTGATGCTAATATAAGGGTTAATTTGCATGTTTATGTGAATTGATTCAATGTTTGCAGAAATATGTTTCAGAGATTTTGATTATGTTGATTCAATTGATATATTACTACTTATTTGGTTGAATCAATAGTGTTTATAAGGATTATAACACATAAGAATCAATTAAAACCCTTAATTATTGTTTCAATATAAAGAAAATTAGATTTAGGTGTGAAAAAACGTGAAAATAAAAAATAAATAATAAATAATCAGGCATCGAGTTCATAGTTGGCTATGCCTTGGGTGTAGTCAACTATGCTAAGGGAATGTCTTGAACAAAAAACTTTTGATAGTTGACTATGGGATTCTATAGTCGACTACCAACCCGTATGAAGAAAATCCCAAAGCTACAAATGTCTTCAAAGTTTCAAACTCAAATTAATTATGGAATTGTGGGCAAATCATGAAGTAATCATGATATCATGTGCTGATAGGATGTGTGTAAGGAATTATGATGTAATTATGGGCCATAATTTTGGACTTTGAAGATTGGTCTTCTTCAATATCAGTTATAAGCAGAGGCATTTAGTAGTCGACTACGCCTTGGCATAGTCGATTACCACCTAAAGGTTTTGGACAAAAAGTTCTTATTTTGTCCTATTTTCACATAAAGTTGTTCCAATTTAATTCCAAATCAACCCAAAACCATTAATAAGTTAAATAAGTTATAAAAATGTAATTAACATGAAAATGTGACATTATAATAGAAATGCATCAAGGAATGCATTTCTTAGAGTTAATATCATATGATTGAATTGTGATCTTAAGGACATAATTAGCCCAATGTCTATGAGGTTAAGATCATATCAAGTAATTAAGGTGTTGGTAACATAAAGTATATCTCGGTATGGGAGGTTTCATAGATCTAGCTGAAATTGTAGCCGCCAAAGTGGTATTTTTCAATTAGATTTGTGGAACTTCGGTCCTATACGATAATGGGATGTCTCTAATTCTAGTATACCGGTCATACACTCAAATGTGGTGGTCACATAAGGAGCATATGGCTGAGAAGTGACTGACCTAAGTTGTCTATACACCTAAAGGTGGTAGATTTCTGTAGGTTGGAATAAATTTTCAAGGCCACTTCTATGTGGAAAGGTTTTATAATTGCATGTCATGAATTCTTCTCAAAGGTGTTTACATGATGATCTATGTGAACCAGTGTTTTCAGAGGCGAGGGCGTTGGGCAAGACGTTTTGCTTCAATGAGGCGAGGCATTGGGGCGTTTTGAATAAAATAATATTAATTAAATTATAAAAATATTAAAAAATTAAAATAATGTAAATTAATTAATTATCAATAAACTTTACTAACTTAAAACCTATGAAAAAATATTTATCAAAATATTTTTACACAAATATCAAACAATTTGATGAAAATTTTAATCACATATGATATTAGACGTACGGTATCGTTTGTTGCATATGTATCTATCAATTTACACTATGGTCCTCCAACATAGTGGTTTCATTTGTAATGATGTCCAGTCAAAATGTTGAAAATTTAAAATTCTGACCTAAAACGCTGAAAATCCGGGTAAGTCTTTTGAATCTTTTGGGGCGTTTTGAAATTTTAATAAAATAATATTAATTAATTAATTAGAATAATAAAATAAAAATAATTTAATTTTTAATTAATTAATTTTTATCAAAGTTTAATACTTTACTAACTCTCTATAGTCTGATAATTATAATTTTATAAATATTAATATATATTTATATATAAATTATATGAAGTATAACTTATATTTCTATATTGTTGTAATTTGTAAGTGATTAATTAAATAGTTTGTAATTATTATTAAACTAGATAACATGTATTATATATTTATGAAGTGTAATAATATTACACCAAGAGTACTAGCTCAGTGGTTAAGATCTATGACACTTTAGGTTATGGGTTCGAGCCGCAGGGAAGAAGACTTAAGGAGGGCTACCAAAACTTGGTTAAATAGGCTGATTTCATTTAACCCAAAACGACCTCGTTTTGAGGTTGCAAAATAAAAAAAATAAAAAAAATTACACTAGGCGTAAGCCCTGGTTCGCCCATACCCGAAAAACGAACGCCCAACAACAGTTTCGCCCCAACTTTCACGACTCGAGGCTTTTTTCCCCGTTTCGCCCCTTTTAAAACACTAGTATGAACTCTCAAAAGATGTAGTTGTTTATGGTTTTGGAATACATTATTATGCCACGATTTGCAAATAAAGTTACGTTGTTTAACTAAATAAATCACTCTTAATTAAAGTCACCTATACTGTCAAGAACAATAAGGCAACCATAGAAGTTCTGATTGGTTCAAATTTCATAAAGTAGAAAAAGAAATGTGTAGTTTGTCATAAGTGATAGCACACATAGACTTGGCAATGAATAAGGACAAGTCTGAAGAATTTAAGGATAATAGTTCTCATTTAGTAATAGGTTAATGAGGCATGTATTAAGTTTAACCATATATGTCTGCTAACTATTAAGGGATCTGTTCTAAAGCATCTATTGAGTGGATTGTTATAATGAAAAGATATCGAGTGTCATTGATTGCTAAGATAGGTTCAATTCTACATAAGTTAAATTCCAAAACGTATGACGAAGAAGGGTATGTTTGGAAGTACATCATTAAGATAGTATTTTTTTTTTCAAATCAAATGAGAAATCTCATATTGCTTTACTTATTTCCAAAACATGTATTAAGAAATGCAAGATGGGTAAATCTAGTGCTTCTAAAATATCACACCTTCAATTCGTGGATGAAACCATTATTTTATGCAGAAGGGATTTGGAAAAAAATCAAAAAGATGAAAAGAATCTTAAGATATTTCAAAATTTTGTCAGGTTTTGAAGGTAAATTTTCTTAAGAGTTCATTGGTGGGGATTGGTAAGTGCAACAGTTATATTCAAATGTGGGCTTTTGAGATTAATTGCAAATGGGAGAAACTACCAGTGAAGTATCTCAGGTTTATACTTGGTGTAAATCTAGGAGCAAACGAGACATGGAGTCATATCATTGAGATGCTAAAGGAAGTTAACTAATTAGAAGATGAGATATTTATCCTTAAGGGACATATTAATGTTAATCAAGACAACATTAAACAATCTATCTACCTATTATATGTCCTTATACAAAGTTCCAATTGGAGTTGTTAAGGAATTTGAAAATAATCAGAGGCAATTTCTATGGGAAGAGAAGAGAAAACTTCATACAATAAATTCGGAGGAAGTTTGCAGGAGCAAAAAATGTGGACGTCTGGGATAGGAATAATTCAATCTAAAAATGTTTCTCTTTTGGGAAAATTCATGTGGAGAATGTGACAAGCTTTAAAAAAGTTATGGAAGAAAGTCATAGTTGAGAAATATGTGAATAGTAACAATGCATTATGGCCTATTTGGAGGAAGCATAGTAATCTTTCGAAAGTGTGGAATGGTATTGTATCAGTGGGCGAACAAACAGGATATAAAGAGACTTTTCAAAATGGCTTTAGGTGTGCAATAGGAAAAAGAAAGAGAATAAACTTTTGGAAGGAAAAATGGATAGATAACTTAATCATAAATAATGAATTTCCAGTAATTTTTGCACTTGTAGTGATTAAGGATGATCGAGAAGCGAAAAATTGGTGTTTGCATAATCAAAAAATGGCTTTAGGGCATAAAACTGAAAAGATCTTTGTTTGGCTGGGAAAATCAACAATGGGACAACTTGATGATGGTGATAAATGGTGTAACTTTATATAGAAGTAAAGAAGATAGATTGGTTTGGAGGCTTAATGTGGATGGAAAATATAGTGTAAATTATTTTTTGTAATGCATTAGAAGTTAATCATGGTGGCAGTTAGAGGTAGAAAATGAGATATGGATAAGTTTAGCTCCACCAAAAGTGGAGGTTTTTTGTTGATTAGCTCTAAAAAATGGGGTTCATATTAGAGAATTGTTGATTAAAAGAAAGTTTTTAATTGAAAGTGAAGGGAATTGTGTATTATGTAAGGAAGAGATTGAGTTTGTGGATCACCTCTTTACTAATTATGTGTAGAGCTAGAAAACTTGGTGTTCATGTGTAAGGTGGTGGAATGTGGAATGGGTGCAGCCAAAAGGGATTAAAGAGGTTTTTTTTTGTAGTGAAAAGGATTGTGTCCAAAAGCAAAAGTATCAGTTATTTGGGATGTGATGTTCTATGCTATAGTATAGTCCATTTTGCTTAACAGGAATGAAGTGTTGTTTCAAAATAAAAAAGTATCGATTGCAAATTTGATTGATTTGATAAAGGTTAGGCTAGTGTGGTGAGTTCAGGCAACAGGGAAGGACGTTGGAATGGAGATAAATGAGATGTTGCTAAATATTGGTGAGTGTAAGGTGCAAGAGTCAAAACTGTAGAAATACAAAAAGATTTTTAATGAAATTCATAATGCAGTGGAAGGCTTGGTACAAGTGATTTTCCAACACAGAAACAAAGAGGCAAACTTCATTGCGAACACATTAGCAAAAATGAGAGTAGAGAGAACAGTGGATATGGAGGCTTGGATATTGAAGGAAAAATATTAATCTTATGGTGACGAGTTAATGTGAGAATATTTCATGAGTTTATTAGGTAGAGAATTTTTGGAAGCTTGATATTGAAGATAGGTGTTCGTGAACCTCTGCTTTTTTAAAGGTAAACAAAGTTGTTTAATGATGATATCGAAGGAAAAATATTAATCCTTATGGTGACGAGTTAATGTGAGAATATTTCATGAGTATATTAGGTAGAGAATTTTTGTAAGCTTGCCATTGAAGATGGGTGTTCGTGAACCTCTGCTTTGTTAAAGGTAAACAAAGTTGTTTAATGATGTTATGTTTCAAGAAGGGTAAACTACATTTTTAGTCCTTCGGTATACATGATTTCCTATTTTAGTCCCCCAATTAAAAATTTTACTAAATCATATCACTAAATATTGATTTCGTCATATTTTGGTTCCCCCATTAACTTTTCGTCGAATCTAGACCGTCAAATGCTATATCAACATGCTTTTTTGCTTGATGTGTCACCCTTGGAATATATATATATATATATTGAAACTATAAAGAAATGTTAGAAATAATTCCTCACCACATTGCCTCACGTGTTTGCACTCAAATTATATCACTCACACTCTTGTTTCACTCTTAAATTGGTTTTTTTTAATATATTATTCTCACATTCTCTTGCCTTTTTGCACTCGTAGCTTCCCCTTTTCACTTCTTTATTAAACTAATAAACTTGATAAAGAAATTCAACTTGTAGTATTTAAACCAATACCGCAAGAAAATATTATAGAAATAACAAAGGAAAAGGATAAGAATCATATTTTTTTTTGGAGAGAGAACTGAAACTAAAAAAGTCACGATTCAAGAAAAATTAACTTTGATAAGTACGGTGAATGATAGTTCAGTATCACATTTTTTTTCTTCCCTTTTTTCACTTTTTTTTCTTTTCCCCGTTTTTTATTTTCTTCTGGGTGCACAACACAAAAACAACAACAAAGAAAAAAAAATGAACACAAACGGAACAAGATAGGATGATAACAAGAAACGAAAGATAAAAGGATAGTAAAGCTGATTTTTAGAAGCTGGTTCTGATACCAAATTATGCGAACCTCAACCGATATGCTTTGAGACCCAACAAACAATATTAGAATACTTGCCCAAGAAAGCTAAAATTCAGATTTTGATAGAAAACCCCGACCCAATGTTTATAATGAAACACGAACCGAAGGTATAAAGTAACAAACTTCGACCTAATGATTATAACTGAATCACGAACCAAAGGTATAAAGTAACAAACCTCGACCCGATGATTATAATTGAATCACAAACCGAAAGTATAAAATTTGAATGCCACAAGGAAGAATCCCTGATAAGTTCATAAGTTCTCTGAAGAACCAATAGAGGAAGCAAACCTCACATTTTTCTGATTTCTATTCTATTGTTCATTACAATGAGTGCATGCTACTTATAACCCTTTAAACCCTACACTCCACTAAAAAGGAAACTAACTTGGTTACAAAATAAGAAAGTAGATAAAGAAAGAACTAAAAAAAAACGCTTTAGGAAAGTCTGAGATACGTAAGTCAATCAGCCAATTAATTGGTATAGAATTGAAAAGTCAATCAGTCAATTAATTGGTCTGAAATTAGAAAGTAATCAGCCACTTTCTCCTTCTAATTCCACGCCCCTCAAACCATAATCAGCCATTAATCCATGCCATTGCTAAGGAAATTACACCCAATTAAGCAAGATCAGCCCCATCAATAGATTAGATTAAATTTATTACGCCTTAATCTCCCTTTGAGCCAAGCTTGGAATGAATCGTTTTAGAATCAGACAAAATCTCTTGAATCAGCCCATTAAGTGCTTCTTTGATCTTCTTGGATCTTTCTCTAGTAATTGGCCCAACTAGAACATGCAATGGATCCTTTAATGGTGCTTGTTGATTCTCATCACTTTTTATAGGGTTTTGGGGGTGAGGCGGCCCTTTCACCCAGGGCGGTGATGACATGGAGGTCCAGCTGTGTGGGCAATGATGTCCTAGAGGCCCAGCTGTATTGTCCTGGGTCATCCACATGTTTACCTTGTTGTCTCGTTTTAAGGGATGTCCAGGTGGAGGTCTAGTTGTGTGGGCAATGATGTCTCGGAGGCCCAGTTGTATCGTCCTGGGAGGTCCACGTGTCACCTTGCTATCTTGGTTAGGGGCTGTTCACGTGTCATGTCTTCATTGGGCATGTGTTTTTTTAGCAGTATCAGAGGCCCCCCATTTCTTTAAGTATATTTTGTGTTCAAGGAAGTTTGGTAGGGTTTGATCTTCAATAAAAGGGCGATCAATTTTTCGAGCCTTGGAGCTGCCGAGCCGAGTGTGTATGGAGCAATCCATCTGTTTGGCCTTGGAGCTATTGGGTCGAGCGTGTGTAGAGCAATCCATACGCTCGACCTTGGATACTTTGGTCCGAGCATGTGTGAAGCAATCCATATACTCGGACTTGGAGCTATTGGGCCGAGCGTGTGTGGAGCAATCTATCTGCTCGGCCTTAGAGACTTTGGTCCGAGCATGTATGGAGCAATCCATATGCTCAGACTTGGAGCTCATTAAGTTGACCATGTGTGGAGCAATCCATCTGCTTGGCATTGGAGATTTTGGTCCGAGCATGTGTGGAGCAATCTATATGCTCGGACTTGGAGCTCATTGAGCCAAGCATGTGTGGAGCAATCCATTTGCTCGGCCTTGGAGACTTTGGTCTGAGCATGTGTGGAGCAATCCATATGCTCAAACTTGGAGCTCATTGAGCTCAGCATGTATGGAGCAATCAATCTGCTCGGCCTTGGAGACTTTGGTTCGAGCATGTGTGGAGCAATCCATATGCTCGGACTTGGAGCTATTGGGCCGAGCGTGTGTGGAGTAATCCATACGCTTGGCCTTGGAGATCATTGAGCCGAGCATGAGTGGAGTAATCCATTTGCTCGGCCTTGGAGACTTTGGTCCGAGCATATGTGGAGCAATCCATATGCTCGAACTTCGAGATCATTGAGCCGAGTATGCATGGAGCAATCCATCTGCTCGGCCTTGGAGACTTTGGTCCTAGCATATGTGGAGCAATCCATATGCTTGGACTTGGAGCTTATTGAGCCGAGCATGTGTGGAGCAATCCATCTGCTCGGCTTTGAAGACTTTGGTATGAGCATGTGTGGAGCAATCCATATACTCAGACTTGGAGATTATTGAGATGAGCATGTATGGAGCAATCCATCTGGTTGGCCTTGGAGATTTTTAAAGTTCTAAGGAGACTTTTGGGCTTCCTGTCTCTTGGGCCCATAAAGAACGTTTTTAGGCTTTTTGGGCTTCTGGGAAACCTTGTTTGGTTTGTGGGTTTGGGCTCTCTTTGGGCCCAATTTCCTTGGGTTTCTTGGACTTTTTTGACACATGGCTCGTGTCAATCTTCATTAAATGCTTGCAGCCATTTTTACAAGAGTGGCGACGCTCATTTAATGATTGAATTCATTGGGAAACAAAACGGCAACTTTTGGGGACCTAAACGGCGCCTAGGGGAATAAAATGGCCCCTAGGTTTAATCATGTGTCATTTAGTTTGCGGACTCTTTGGAGAGCGTAAAATTAGCCTCGAGCTTTTGAAACGTCTTTCTCCCCATCCATTTTGGCTTTAAATTTCTTCGTTCCTTGTGCTCTCTCTTCTTATATAAGGGTGGCTTACTTCCATTCTTTCTCACTTCAATCTTTAATGAGTTTTTGGAGAGAAATTTGAGAGCACTCAGCTTCTTCTAAAACATTTTTTGAGAGTTTGAGAGCTTCGTCCTCATCCTTGAATCTAGAGTGTTTTGAGGGTTTTTATCGTTGTCTTTGAATCATGAGAGCTTGGCGCCTTAATATTTCCTGGTGGTTGTCTCGGCTTGGTGGTTTGGTGCGAGTTCTTGGAGGTGTGGTGTGGTAGAGTCGCTGAGGAGGGATTTCAAAGAGTCCAGCTGAGGAGGGAGTTTGAATCCAATTCACTTGGACTTTGGTGAGTTTCCCTAAATTTTACTTTAATCATGTCTTCGTTTGATAGTTTCCAAGACCAACCAAGTAGCACTAGTGGTAGTAGGAGGAGTAGTAGTGGTAGTAGTGGTAGTTTTGAGGACACGGGGTCGGCCACGTCCTCCTCCAGGAGTGAGACCCTAGAAAGGGCTGTTGTTAGGGAGGGGCCCTTGGCGATGGTGCCTTTTATCCCTATTGCGGAGGAGTATGAAGAGGACTCCTCCTCTGAAGATGAGGCGGACGAGGCCTTGGCCGACATCAGGGGTCCTCGATTGTGGAGGAGAGGGAAGAATGGGAGTTCGCGGCTAACGCAATCCTCTGCCAACATAAGGAAGAAGACTTGAAGTGATTCGAACATCGTACCACATCCCGTGCGAGTATACTGTCCGACAGGCCAGGGTAAGGGAGAGGGCTTGCGATGCCCTTCCTAGCCACGCGCCTTATGAATTATGCGTGTATGAACACCACATGAGGGCCGAGCTACGCTTCCCCCTTCACCTGTTTTTCTATGCCGTACTCATGTACTTTGATATTGTGCTATGTTAGTTAGTGCTTAACTCGGTACGGCTGATGATGAGAGTTATAAAATGCATCTTTACAGTACTTAATTGTTAGCCTTTTAGGGTTGATCTAGGTTTGAATTGCACTTTTATACCTTAACAACTCTAAAGTGTCATTCTGAGATCATTGATCTATTTTAATGCATTTTCAGGTACTTTAAGTTCAAAAGAGATGGAAAAGCTATCATTGCTTGAAGTACAATGACTCGATGAACACCGGAGTGAAGGTTCACAAACACTTGGAAAGGAGTTTCACTAAATTGCCAGAAGTGCCCGTACAGATCAATCATCTTTGCAAATTAAACTGTATTGATGCAAGAAGAACTAGAAGATGAACCATATATTCTTAGAAAGATCCGGAAGTCTATTTTTCAGAGAATTTTATGGCTCATCAAAATGATTTTTCTAGAAAAAGTTATGGCAGTTTTAGTAGACAAAGGTCAGGCCTCAAGAACAGCACCCAAAAGAACGAAGAAAGAAACTTCAGTGAGAGGTGCACCTCCCACTAAGGAGAAGTGCACCCTCCAGCATTGAGAAGAAAAGCCAAGAGTGAGAGGTGTACCACCCACTAAGGAGAGGTGAACCCTCTAGTATTGAGAAGAAGAAGCTTCAGTGAGAGGTGCACCGCCCACTAAGGAGAGGCGCACCCTCCAGCCTTGAGAAGAAAAATCAAGAGTGAGAGGTGCACCGCCCAATGACCAGCACCACACCGGCAAGAACCATATCCCTTGCACCCCTCCTAGCACCATGGCATGGATAGGGCAGCGCCACACCCTCCAGCAAAGCACACTCTCAGACCAAAGTGAGCGTCGAGGCGCCCAGAAGAGAGAGGTGCGGCACGCACACGGTCTCCTGACCTAATTAGGACTTCTAAGTGACAATTTTGAGCCCAAAAATACCCTTGAACCCTTGTACTATAAATAGATCACTTAGGTTTGAAGAAAGAGGATTCAAAAAAATCAATCAACATCTTGGAGGCTGGACAAAGGTCCCAAGACTCAAGAAAGAGCCCCATGGCCGACTAATCTCCAAGCAAGGCGAAGGGATGAATCCGTAGGTGTAGTTGTTCTTATTTTCTTTTTTTGATTTAGTTGTAATATGGATTTATCGTTAAACATTATTATGATTTACTTTTCAATTTAATTAGAAGATTTCTTCTTAATCTGGTGATTGCATCTTTCTCCCCTATATAAGTCTAGTCATGCTCTTATTATGTGATGTTGTTGAGGTGTGATTGAGTCCGGTAGATTTCTCTTATAGATTTTTCCATTACTGCAGTATTGTCATCATGATATATTGTCATTTCTTGATAATCTATAAGTTAGGTCAGGTGTGCTTGAAAGTAAAAAGTATTTCATAACAATTACATTAGGGTTTACACATGCGCTTTAATTGAATATTTGCTGATTGCCTGTTTGGGATGTGAAACTTGCAATCGAGATAAACAATTAAATCAATATTAGAATGAGGCAACGAACCTAGAGAGAATTCTCGGAATCTTGTTGTTTCTTTATTATATCCATCAATCTATCTACATAATTTTCACAAAATTCAGATTCTGTCATTTGATCTTTATCGTTTGTGTTGAGGTTCACACCTTCTCTTGTAGTTATCTTGTTTCCCTGTGGAATCGACACCCCAAAGTTGTACTACAATTACCGCGTTATACTTTGGGCGTAATCAAATTTTGGCGCCATTGCTGGGGAAACACGCTTAAGAACAAGGAAGATTGTCAACTTTTGACATAACGGTAGAAGAGTTGTAAATAGTTTTTCTTTTCAGCAGCTGTAAAGGTGGTAACTTCGTTCCTTCTTTTAGCTTGCTGCATTATTTTTTTATTTTTTTTCCTTCTTTCTTTTTATAGTATTTTTTTTATTATTGTTCTTTTTTCTAAGTTTTGATTTTCCAATTTTTTTTATTTATTATTATTCTGTTTTATTTATTTCCTCTCTGATTCATTTGGTGCATGATTAGACCGAGAGATTTGTGAGATAGATTCATTAGAGGAACCGAACTAGAATTACCCTCTCCTTCCATGTCCGTTAGTGAAACCTCGTTAAGATCAAACCATAGTACACCCCCATTAGAGAATTTAGAGGATTTTAACATGGCCGATAACCCTAATAAGAATGTTGTTAGGACACTTCAGGATTACCTCCACCCTACACGCATAGCCACACCATCATGCATCATATTTCTAGCTAATACTCGCTAACTAGAGTTTAGAATAGGGATGATGCAGTTACTCCCTACATTTCATGGCACGGATAATGAAAACCCATATGTGCACATTAAAGAGTTTGAGGAAGTAGTTGCGACTTTTCATAGTCAAGATGAAACTCATGACATTATGAAACTTAAGTTCTTTCCTTTCACTTTGAAGGATAGAGCTAAGAGTTGGCTATACTCACTTAGACCACGATCTATTGGGTCGTGGACTGAGATGACTCTAATTTTCTTTAATAAATACTTTCCCCAACATAAGACCAATACTTTAAAAGACAAATCTCCACCTTTGCACAAAAGGATAGCGAGACTTTGTATCAATCTTGGGAGAGATTTAAGGAGTTATTGAGTATGTGTCCTCACCATGGGTATGAAAATTGGCGCTTAGTGAGCTATTTTTATGAGGGACTTACATATAGAGAGCACCAATTTGTAGAGATGATGTGTACTGGTGAGTTCTTGGAGAAAGATCCTGATGAGGCCATAGAGTACCTCAATGAGCTTGCTGAAAAGCTCACACTTGGACTGGACCTAGTGCTACTAAAAGCACAAACAGGTCACGACTTGTAGGAAACCAAAGTGGTGGTGGAATTTACCATCTTAGGGAAGAGGATAACCTTAAGGCCAAGGTTGAGATGCTCACTAGGGAACTAGAGGTATTAAAAACTAAGAGCTCAAAGCCAACACAAGTAGCTAATCATGCAGCGTCTTTGAAACTATGTTTTGTGTGTGGCGGGGTAGATCATCTCGCCCAAGAGTGCCCCACATTTTCTAAGATGAGAGGGATGTATAAGGAACAATGTAATGCCTTAGGCATGTATAAGAAGCCTTTGGCACTCTTCTCTGATACTTATAATCTGGGATGGTGAAATCACCCCAATTTCAGCTGGAAGTCTGAAAACCAGCAGCTTGCACAACCCCCTGCACTATGTCTTAAACCATATCATGTACCTGTATCTTCTAGGAGTCCTTTAGAAGACACTTTACATGCTTTTATTGAGGCACAGGGGAAGACTAATCAAAGGCTTGAATCTTTAATTGTGTAAGTTGTTGAAGAACATAAGGATTTAAAGAGCCAAGTGTCCAAGTTGATGAACTACTTGAGTGTGACTGAGCAAGGTAAGTTCCCTTCTCAAGCTCAGTCCACACCACATGGTCAACACCTAGCACAAAAGACTTTGAAGGAGGTGAATGTCATTGAGACACTAAGTGGTATGTCCTTACACATCCCAACAAAGAAAAAATCAGAGGATGTGGACGAAACCTACCAAGCATGCATGATTGACTCATTCATGGAAAAGGTCCAGAACCTTAATCCATTGGAGTCCACCTTCATCCATGGCTTCACAAGAGCATATATCGAGCCAGAATTTATGGATGTTACCGATGATATCCTTGAGGCCTTTCCAAAGCATACGAGCATCGAATTTGGCAGTGAAACAGTGGCTGGTGCATTCAACCTATGTTTTTCAAAGAGGGAATAAAAGTGTCTGGCTGAAGACGTAAAACTTAGTGCTAATAGGAGGCAACCCACAACATATCCTTTTATTTTTACTGTTTTTCATATTTCTTTTTCTTATTTATTATTATTATTTTGCTGTTTTCCAGTTTTACTTTCGTATTTCTTTTTCAAGGACAAATATAAGAAACAGTTCAAATGGTGGAGCACAATTTTCAGCTTCTGTGCACATTTGGCTACAAAGGGAGTTTCCTTTACTCTTTCTTTTACATTGAGGTCAATGCAATTTTGAAGTTAGAGGTGGAGGAAATGCATCTCTTTGTTTACATATTCTTTATTTCCATATTTTTTTTTTCTTTTGAACTGCTTGGTGTCATTTTCCCTTTTTGTTTGTTTTTAGCATGCTTTGTGTTAAGCCTTAGAGTTTATTCACATGCCAATGATATGAGCCTAAATTGAGATAACATATAGCATTTAGAAGAAGTTAAATCTTACTTTGGTTTGAAATTAATTTAAGTATCAATCTTCACTTGGTTTGAGACTCTAGTTTGCGGTAAGAATGTATGATTAGTCTAAAACATTTAGAGAAGTTTTATGTGTGATTGTTTTGTGAATACTTTTGCGGTCTCGACAAGCTCTAAAACTTATTTGATAATCACTTAAGGCGAATTTCTAAAATGCACACTACTTAGGATACGATATAGGCCATTTTTGAACCGTTTGGGCCTTTCAAACTTATCCTTGCTATATCTATCACTAGTCACCTGTTTGAGCCTTTTTCTCGAAAAAAAAAAAAATTGAGCCTTGTTTCTTTCGAAAACCCATTTACTTACCCTTATGAGCCTAAAAATATTTTATCCTTATCCTTCTTTTAAAAGAACTTAGTTATACACACTTATTGAGAAAGTACTAAAGAGGAGTAAGGATGGAAATATGCAAAAGTATATTACTACCATAACCCAAGTACATTAAAGGAGATAAGTTGGGGGTGGTGGAAAAGAAAAGAAAAGAAAAGAATGAAAAAGGAGATAAATGGTCTTATGCCAAAAATACAAAAGAAAAAGAATGAAATATAGCAAAGAAAAAAAAGAAAAGAGAAGGAAAGTGATGGCTTATTAAGAGAAAAGCTCTTATAAAAATGTTTGAAAGAGTTGGGTGTTGAAGTAAGGTTATCCAGTGCTTAAAGTGGTTGTGTTTATTACTTTTACTTGTTAAATCCTTCCCGTTCTTTCTTAACCTTTACTTTAGCCTAACATTACAAGCTTATTAAAGACCTATTGATCCAAGGTGGTGTGATTTTTCTACAATAGTGGAGTGATTAGAAAAATAAGCCTATGGAGCTTGTTTTTGTGATTGATGTCACACAAATTAATTTTTACAGGCCAAGACTTGTATTCACGAATCTTATGCATAAAATCATCCGGATGTTTGGATTAATGGATTGTGGTAAGATGGATGTTAAGAGTCGATAACAATTTTAAGATTGATGTTTAGATAACTTTTGGACTTGGGTGAAATTTAATGATTCTATGTGCCGTGTGTTATGTGCGATTTTTGAGACAAAAGTGAATTACCCTTGGTTTAACATTAACATTGCTTTATTTTGTTTTGACTTCTACCTTAGAATTCATCTGTTATTTTTTCTTGAATTGCAAGGGACTAGCAATAAGCTAGTTGGGGGTTGTGATGAGAGTCATAAAATACATCTTTACAGTACTTAATTGTTAGCTTTTTAGGGTTGATCTAGGTTTGAATTGCACTTTTATACCTTAACAACTTTAAAGTGTCATTTTGAGATCATTGATCCATTTTGATGCATTTTCAGGTACTTTAAGTTCAAAAGAGATGGAAAAGCTATCATTGCTTGAAGTACAATGACTCGATGAACACCGGAGTGAAGGTTCACAAATACTTGGAAAGGAGTTTCACTAAATTGCCAGAAGTGCCCGTACAGATCAATCATCTTTGTAAATTAAACTGTATTGATGCGAGAAGAACTAGAAGATGAGCCATATATTCTTAGAAAGATCCGAAAGTCTATTTTTCATTTTTCTAGAGAAAGTTATGGCAGTTTTAGTAGACAAAGGTCAGGCCTCCAGAACAGCACCCAAAAGAACGAAGAAAGAAACTTCAGTGAGAGGTGCACCGCCCACGAAGGAGAGGTGCACCCTCCAGCATTGAGAAGAAAAGCCAAGAGTGAGAGGTGCACCCTCCAGTATTGAGAATAAGAACCTTCAGTGAGAGGTGCACCACCCACTAAGGAGAGGCGCACCCTCCAGCCTTGAGAAGAAAAAGCAAGAGTGAGAGGTGCACCGCCTAATGACCAGCACTGCATCGGCCAGAACTACATCCCTTGCACCCCTCCTAGCACCACAGCATGGATAGAGCAGCACCGCACCCTCCAGCAAAGCACACTCTCGGATCAAAGTGAGCGCCGAGGCGCCTAGAAGAGAGAGGTGCGGCGCGCGCATGGTCTCCTGACCTAATTAGGACTTCTAAGTGACAATTTTGAGCCCACAAATACCCTTTAACTCTTGTACTATAAATAGATCACTTAGGGTTGAAGAAAGAGGATTCAAAAAAATCAATCAACATCTTGGAGGTTGGACAAAGGTCTCAAGACTCAAGAAGGAGCCCCATGGCCGACTAATCTCCAAGCAAGGCGAAGGGATGAATCCCTAGGTGTAGTTGTTCTTATTTTATTTTCTTGATTCAGTTGTAATACGGATTTATCGTTAAACATTATTATGATTTACTTTTCAATTTAATTAGAAGATTTCCCCGTAATCCGGTGATTGTATCTTTCTCCCCCATATAAGTCTAGTCATGCTCTTATTATGTGATGTTGTTGAGGTGTGATTGAGTCCGATAGATTTCTCTTATAGATTTGTCCATTACTATAGTATTGTCATCATGATATATTGTCGTTTCTTGATAATCTATAAGTTAGGTCATGTGTGCTTGAAAGTAAAAAGTACTTCATAACAATTACATTAGGGTTTACACATGCGCTTTAATTGAATATTTGCCGATTGCCTGTTTGGGATGTGAAACTTGCAATCGAGATAAACAATTGAATCAATATTAGAATGAGGCAATGAACCTAGGGAGGATTCCCGGAACCTTGTTGTTTCTTTATTATATCCATCAATCTATCTACACAATTTTCACACAATTCAGATTCTGTCATTTGATCTTTATCGTTTGTGTTGAGGTTCACACCTTCTCTTGTAGTTATCTTGTTTCCCTGTGGAATCGACACCCCAAAGCTGCACTATAATTATCGCTTTATAATTTGGGCATAATCAGCTGATATTGGCCTTTATTTGCATCTGCTCGAAAGTGATGAATCTGGATGTGTTTAAGGCCCACTTCCAGATTAGTAGACACGGCCAGGCCGAATGGGTGGTGATCAGTACTCAAGCCAAAAGAAGACTACTGAAGAAGACTCTGTCCTCAATTAAGAGATGGAAGAAGTCATTCTTCTCCATCTAGGCCGCTAAAGATTTCGACCTTCCCCTTTCGTAGAGCCTGGATCAGGCTGGGAAGTGCAAGAAGCCGAGTCTTCTCCCACACAAGCAGGAGACGGTGGACACTATGGTGGCTGCGCTATTGGATGTAGAGGTCCTCTACGACAAAGAGTAACTAGCAAAGCACGACCTTTGCCCCCATGCCCTGAGCTCTCCACTGAGAGTGGTAACCCCGCGCCTTTCTCCTTCATTTCTGGTTTACTTTTGTACTTTCTTTCGTTTTGCGTTGGGCAGAGATTGAGGCTAGGATGAGAGCCAGGGAGCAGGTGAGGAGACTCTCTTTAAAGAGGAGGAGGGCTGCTGCGATCGAGAAGCAACTAGCCTCAGGGTCGAGGGCCAAGAAAAGGCCTCGAGGCCCGTCCCCTACTCCGATCTACCTGGGGAGTCCCCTGCGGTGCTCCCCTGAGCTGTAGACTGTTCCGATCACTTCTGCAACCTCGATGGCTTCTGCGACCCCAGTACCTTCTGTTGCTTCAAGCCCTTCTCGGGGTGCTTCTTCCTGGGCGATGGTCTTCAAGCCCAATTGGGCCATGAAGGTCGACGACTCCGTCTTTGTGCACCTCTGGGTGGCACGGAAGCACCTGATCATGGAGATTCCCCTCGTGATATGTTGGAGCTATCGAGGAGGTTAGTCGAGGCCCTCTGCTCCGCAGCTGAGGCTCTTTGGTCTCAGGTATGACATTTTTTCCTTAACTTTTGAATTTTTCTCCTTTCCCTTTAAGTTTTTAATAAATTGACTAACCATTCTTTGTTTGGTTGCAGTCGAGCATCCTTCTGGGTGTCCTATCTGCCCTGTACTTGGACACGGTCGAGATGCTGGGCTGAGCTCAGCGCAAACTGGATGAGAGCACTGAGTTCGTCCAACAGCTGCAGGGGTCGCTGGACGAGGCCAACTTGGCCAGGATGGAGGCCGTCTGGGCGAAGGACACTGCCTTTCAGGCTAGGGTCGAGGTCAATCGCTAGAGGGATGATGTTGTTCTAAAGGACCAGAGGCTGGGCGCTGAGGCTGAGGCCCTCACTCAGGCAGCTGTGGAGGAGGCTTTAGTGACCTTTCGAGACTCTGCCTCTTTTCAGACTGCGGTTAATCTGAAGAGAGGTTGGTAGTACCTTGAGGGCTTCTTGGAAGCCAAGAGGAAGGTCGAGGCGTTGTACCCCGAGGTTAACTTCTCGGGCCTCGATCTATTGGATCCCAAGGAGGACGAGGAGGCTACTGTTGCGGAGGCCGAAACAGGAGCTCCTGTTGAGAATGAGGTGACTGCTCAGCCTGAGGTCGAGGTTGAGGTTGCCCCGGGCCTAGATTAGGCTTTTTTGTTTTTCTTTTTGTAATTCAAGGCCGTTAGTGCCTTTTTTGTACTTTTTCGATAAGTTTAATGAAATCTTCATTTTTCTCAAACTTGGTTGTTTATTGCACTTATTCATTACAATTTTTCTTCATTTGAACTTCTTTTGTGGCTTGGGCCTCAAGGGTGGGTCTATTAGTAGAATTGTCTGAGATGTTCGGCATTCCAAGTGCGTGGAACATGTTTCCCACTTAGTTTTTAAAGCTCAAAGGTGCTGGGGCGACACTCTCTTTTGATGTGGTAGGGGCCTTCCCAGTTAGGGATCAACTTCCTTGTTTCTCGTGGGTGAAATACTTCATTTTTTCGTAAAACGAGATCACGGAGCTGGAAATGTCTGCCTCATACCCGAGAGTTGTAATACCTGATGGTTCGCTGTTGATAGACGACTAACCGAATTTGAGCTTTATCCTTAGCTTCATCGAGGAGATCGGAGTTTATGTGGAGAGCCTCATCATTGCTGCTGCTTTCAAAATTTTGCACCCGAAGCGAAGGCACTCCGACTTCCAAGGGGATGACGGCTTTGGAACTGTAAGTCATGAAAATGGGGTTTCCGTAGTGGGTGCTTGAGCCGTGGTATGATACGCCCAAAGTATGTTTGGCAAATGGTTCGTCCACTGTCTGTCTGCTTCATCCAATCTCTTTTTGATGCCCTGCAAAAGGTCTTGTTGGTTACTTTGGCTTGCCCGTTAGCATGTGGATACTCGATGGAGGAGAAGCGGTGCTCGATGTGCAGTTCGTCACAGAATGTCTTGAACCAGGTGTTATCGAATTGCTTGCCGTTGTCTATCACCAGTACTTGGGGAATACCAAAGCGGTATACTATTGACTTCCAGACGAAACTCCTGGCCTGGTGGTCAGTTATACGGGCTAGTGGTTCGGCTTCCACCCACTTTGTGAAGTAATCTATTGCCACAATAAGGTACTTCTGTTGGCCAGGTGCTCTGGTGAAAGGTCCGAGGAGGTCATCCCCCACATGGCAAAAGAAAGTGGGCTATTGACAGAAGTGAGGGGATTTGCCGGTCTATGGGAGATAGTAGCATATTGTTGGCAATTTTTGCACTTTTTCACCAATTCTATTGCTTCTCCTCATATTTTGGGCCAGTAGTAACCTTGGCAAAAGATTTTGAAAGCAAGGGCTTAACCCCCAATGTGGTCTCGCAGATCCCTTCATGAACCTCTCGGAGGGCGTAATTGGTCTCAATCGAGCCTAGCCATTTTAAATAGGGCGTTGTAAGACCCTTTTTGTATAGTTGATCATTCAAGATTATGTACCGTGCTACTTGGGAGATGATTTTTCTGGCTTCGTTCCTTTCACCCGGGAGATGGCCATCTTGCAAATACCGAAGGATAGGATCCATCCAGGTTTCCTTGCTAGCGATGGGAAGCACAACAATTTTGTCGATGCTGGGTGTGGTGAGCGTCTCGAGGTAGACAACCCACACAGATTCAGGCTATCTAGAGGAGGCAAGCCTGGCTAGGGAGTTAGCTTTTGAGTTTTTAGCTCGGGGAATCTGGTTGATACGAAACATTTTGAACTTGGCGGCTAGCTCTTTTGCTTTCGTTAAGTAGCAGGCGATTTTCTCTCCTCGGGTCTCAAACTCCCGATTAAATTGGTTCACCACCAATTGGGAGTCATTGTACGTGTCTAGGGCATCTACGGATAATACCTTGGCCATCTTCATTCCAGCCAGCAAAGCCTCATATTTAACTTCGTTGTTTGAGGCTATAAATTCGAATCTTAGGGCATACTCGATTGTAAAACCGTCCGGGCCGCTCAGGATGAGCCAAGCGTCGCTCCCAGCATCGTTGGAGGATCTATCGATGTGGAGCGTCCACCGAGGGACTAGCTTGGTTTGGTCGAGATCCGGGGTAGGATCCTCTTGAATGGGGAGAGTGATCTCCACAATAAAGTCGGCTAAGGCTTGGACTTTGATGGCTGTGCGAGGCCGATAACGAATGTCGAACTCCTCGAGTTCAACAGACCATTTGACTATTCTACTAGAAACATCTGACTTGTGGAGCACTTGTCGAAGGGGCTGGTCGATCAAGAGGATGATCACGTGGGCTTAGAAGTACGGTCGAAGCTTACGGGCCATGATTAGGAGAGCATACGCCATCTTCTCCATGGGAAGATACCGGGTTTCAGCATCATGGAGGACCTTGCTCACATAGTACACAAGTTTCTGGATGCCCGCCTCCTCTTGAATTAAGACGGAGGCCACCACTTCGTGTTTGGCCGAGAGGTCTAGAAAAAGTTCTTTGCTGGCAACGGGTTTGGTAAGCAAGGGGGTGAACCCAAGTATTTCTTCAGCTCATCGAATTCCTCTTGGCAGTCCTTGGACCAATCGAAGTTCTTGGCCTTTCTGATGGCTTTGAAGAAGGGGAGGCACTTTTCCGCGGATTTTAACATGAATTGGCTCAAGGCCGCTATTCGCATCGTTGGACCTCCCTCATAGTCCAAGGTGGTTTCAAGCTGAGGACGACCTCTATATTTTTGGGGTTCACCTCTATGCCCCTTTGGGTCACCATGAAGCTGAGGAATTTTCCTCCGGTGACCCCGAAGGCTCACTTAGAGGGGTTCAACTTCATTTGATGGCTTCGAAGGCTTCTTTTAAGTCATTTTCATGGTCCTTAGCTCTGACACTTTTCACTAGTATATTGTCCACATAGACCTCCATGTTTCGATCGATGATCGATCTACTCTCGAAAGATTTTATTTACCAATCTCTGGTAGATGGCTCCAGCGTTTTTCAAACCGAAGGGCATGATTTTGTAATAGTAAAGTTCTCTCCTAGTGATGAAGGTCATTTTCTCCTGATCGAGCCTATAAATAAGGATCTAATTATACTCAGAATATGCGTCCATAAAGGTCAGTAACCCGTGCCCTGACATTGCATCGACGAGTTGGTCGATCCTTAGCAGAGGAAAGCTATCCTTCGGACAGGATTTGTTCAGGTTCGAGAAGTCGATGTAGATCCGTCATTTACCACTGGACTTTTTCACCATCACTATGTTGGATTCCCAGTCTAGGTAGTCCGCTTCCCGAATGAAGTTAGCAGTGAGCAGCTTATCTAACTCAGCCTGGACAGTGGCTTATCGCTCGGGGTGAATGATCTCTTTTTCTTGATGATCGGCTTATGGTTTGGGTCTACATTCAACCGGTGCACTATTACTGTCGGGCTGATTCCTGGCATGTCTGTAGCTGACCAGGCGAAAAGATCCTGGTTTTCTCAGAGGAGGGCGAGTAAAGGTCCCCTAAGAGCCTCAGGGAGGTTGGAACCTATCTGGACGGTCTGAGAGACATCCTCACTAAGGGGAATTACAGTTAACTCCTCTACCGACTGACCCCTTGGATTCCTCCCTTCGTTCCCAATGTCATCTAATTCGAGTGGGAGAGCTTCCGCCCTTCTGCCTTCTCTCACCGCGCTAGGATAGCAAGACCTGGAGATCTACTGGTCTCCTTGAATCTCGGCTACACCTTCTTTAGTGGGGAATTTCACTTTCAAGTGATATATAGAGACGATCACTAGGAACTTATTGAGAGTAGGTCTGCCGAGGATCATGTTGTAGGACGAAGGCTGTTTAACGATTAGGAAAGTAGTTTGCACTGTGGTTGCTTGTGGGGCCGTCCCTGCAGTTATTGGGAGAACTATGCTACCCTCTACAAACACCGGCCCCTCGAAAAATGGTAGAGTGGGGTGGAAACTGGCTCCAATCGAGAGTCTCCTAGTTGCATTTGTTGGAAGGCGTCGAAGAATAGGATATCGACCGAACTCCCGTTGTCGACCAGGACGCGCCTGACCTTGTGGTTGGCTACGAGAAGGGAGATGACCAAAACGTCATCATGTGGGGTCTAGACTCCCTTTAGATCCTCATCCATAAAAGTGATGGTCATATCTGTCTTCCATCTCTTGTGGGGTCCGGTGACCGAGGCTACTAACAGGGCATAAGTTTTTCTGCAGTGACCCGAAGTGCCCTCGGCTGCGGGCCCCCACAGATAGTTTTAATGACCTTAGCCACAGAAGACTCTGGTTTTTTAGCTGGGCTCCCCGCGGCTCGGCCTAAGACTCTTCCAAGTAGGTCCTACCACTCTATCCCGACTGAAAGGGCGCTCAGGACTCCTTCGGGGCCGTTTCCTGAATTTTTTCGTTCGGGGCATAACAAAATCTTTTAACTGCCCCCTGTTGATGAGGGCTTTTATATGGTGTTTCAGTGCTTGATAATCTTTGGTGCCGTGCCCATGGTTCCTGTGGAACCGGCACCATTTACCTCGGTCCTTATTGGGGGCCACTACAAGATCGCCTTATCCTGGATTTACATCAAGACGTCGGTCCTGGATGCATTGAGAGGGGTGAAGTTCCTGAAAGGCCTGGGGACCCTGGGCCTATCCTCGCGGAAAGGTCGTTTGACAGGTTTTCGACAGGGACTGGCAGGGCCCTTTCTCTTTCTTTCTACGTCCACTTCCCATTTCTTTTGGAAGGCCTGGTCATCTTCTGCTAACACATATTTCTTGGCTCGGGCCAAGATCTCATTCATGTCACCTGGCGGTTGCCTGGTGAGTTTTGAACTGAAGATCCTCGATCTTAGCCCATTTTTGAATGCTAGCATCTAGATGCGGGGATCAAGGTCAGGGATGTCTCAGGAAGCGGAATTTAACCTTAAGATGTAGGCTCGGAGTTTTTCCCATTTAACTAGACGATGTTGAATAGGGACTCCGAGGTCTTCATTGGTCCTTTACTATTGAGAAAATGCGATGCGAAGGCGTAGCTTAGTTTTTTGAACCTGCGGATACCCCCGGTTTCAAACAAGAATACCACGTCCCGGCTACTTTCTCAAGTGTCAGGGGAAAAGCTCAGCACATTATGGGATCGTAGTGTCTGTGGAGCGTCATCGTGGTTTTGTAGTGTTGAAGGTGGTCCAGGGTGTCCGTGAAACTGTTGTAAGGTTTGATCTGGGGGGGAGGGGGGTCTCAAGGACTTCCTGAATGAAGGGAGGGTCCTGAACGTTGAGCTCATCCATGACACTATGCTTACGGCCCTTGAGCGCTTCGTTGATCCGTCATTCCATGTCCTCTATTTGCTTGCCGAGACCATTACTGCTTCTAGATGAAAGGCTCTATTTGGATTTGGCCATACGGGTTGGGGAGGACTCAGCCGTCGATAAGGAGCCCGCGGCTGGCCGAGCCTGTGCGTTGGGGTCCTACCGAGATGGCATAGAAGAAGGCTGGCAAGCCCCATAACTAACCTCGGCAGCTAGGTTGGCCACTAGTTATGAGAGCTCTACGAACTGTGCTTGGAGCATAGCCATGTTGGGATACATATCAGATTTGGAATAGGATCTTGACTTGGACTACTGGGTACGGGTACTCGCCCTAGTCGCTTCTTTATCAGTGTCCCTTGTGGCATTTTTAGGTGGCATGGCAACAAATGAGTTTTTTAAACTTCTTCGCTTTTACTATTTAGCGAAAGATGGTAGATTTCCCACGGACGACGCCAATCTGTTGCTGCCAAAAACATGCTGCTGAACTAGACATCAAGCTCGGGGGACCTACACGGGAGAACATGATAAGCTGAGAGGGACACCAAAGGGGATGCCTCCGAGGATACTCCGATGCTTTTATTAGTAAGGGGTCTGAAAGTGTGGAAATGATAATATTCTCGTTTATTTTTGTCTAGAATAAAAAAAAAAAAAACTCTTCTTTAGAATGCTCACTTGAGTCTTTTTATAGGGTTTTGGGGGTGAGGCGACCCTTTCACCCAGGGCGGTGATGACATGGAGGTCCAGCTGTGTGGGCAATGATATCCTGGAGGCCCAACTGTATTGTCCTGGGTCGTCCTCGTGTTTACCTTGTTGTCTCGTTTTAAGGGCTGTCCACGTTGAAGTCCAGCTGTGTGGGGGCCCAGCTGTATTGTCTTGGGTCATCTGTGTGTCACCTTGCTATCTTGGTTAGGGGCTGTCCACGTGTCATGTCTTTGTTGGGTGTGTGTTTTTTTAGTAGTATCATAAGGTAAACAACAATCAAAGTGATTGCATATTACTAGCAAGTAGCAATATAATTAGTATTAATTATGAGATGTTCTCGAAAGCTTTTATTATAAAAAAAAGTGAAAGCTTTATACTTTATCTTTATACACAAATTGAGCCAATTTCATTTTTTCAAAGAATGAATTGAGCTTATTTGGATCAATAAGTAATTGTAGCTAAGTTTACTCTTTTAGAGTTGATGTGTGCAGTAAGTCTTATATATAGTTGATGTAGGGGAAAATTTCTCGTCCAATGATATTGTGACATGTGGTAACCTCTAAGGAAAAAAATGGTAATTTTACGATTCAGATAGATCAACCAATCAAATCGCCACACTTGGCAAATAGCATAATGATAATTTCACACCAATGTCCTATACTTCTGTGATACTCCAACTTATTGATAAAATATTATTTAAACAATCCAGCTTATGGATAACTCTATGAGAATTTCATTCCTATCATGATACTTAGTGATTACTCACTCTTCTAATCGGATTCTACTCCAAAACGCTATATAAAGGGGCTCTTAACATTAAAAGGTACATTCAATCAATATACACAACTATTTATTTCTCCTAGCTCTCCATATTTCCAAAAACCCTATTCCAACTTAGGTATCGGAGAGTCCTCCGGAGGCACACTCTTTCGATCTTCCAGTGAATTTTAGGATTTCTCATTGTTTCATGTGTAGGTACCACATTTTGGCTCTTCAACTTCTTGGCAGACTTTTGGCATCAACATATTGGCACTGTCTATGGGAACTTGATGAGAGTCATGAAATGCATCTTAATAGTATTATTTATTAGCATTTTAGGGTTAGTCTAGGGTTGAATTACACATTTATACCTTAACAATTCTAAAGTGTCATTCTTGGATCATTGATCTATTTTGGTGCACTTTTAGGTGTTTTGGGTTCAAAAGATATGGAAAAGCTATCGTTGCTTAAGGCACGATGATTCAATGCATACTGGGGTGAAGGCATGATCGTGGAAGGAAAAAACTAAGAGAACCAAGGCTGTGCGCCACAGCCTGGACCAGATGAGCTGTGGCCTCCAGAACCATGACAATTTGAGAAAGAATCCTGAGCCGCGGCCTGGACTAGTGTGCGCCGCGGCCTGCTAGTGTGTGCCACGGCCTGGACAGTCCAAGCTGCGGCCTACAGAACCTTCACAAAGCTAGAATCATGGTGGAGCTGCGGCTTGGATTGGTGTGCGCCGCAGCACAAGCACGATGCCTTGTTTCCTAATTAGGGTTTTAATGATAGTTTAGACCCAAAAATACCCTTGAAATTTTGTATTATAAATAGATCACTTAGGGTTTGATAAAGGGGAGGTTTTGGAGGCTGGAAACTGAAAAGAGAGCTTGACATTCTTCTCCATTACGGTGTTCAAGCATGAGCCCCATAGCCAACTAATCTCCAAGCAAGGCAAAGGGATGAATCCCTAGGTGTAATTGTTCTTATTTCATTCTTGGTTCAGTTGTAAGGATTTATTGTTAAACATTGTTATGATTTACTCTTTGATTAAACAAGAAGAATATAGATCCATGTGACAGCTGAAATTTATGTTCTTCTCTAAGAATTTCTCTTAATCCGATGATTGCTTCATTCTCCTCCATATAAGTCTAGTCAAGCTCTTCTTATGTCAAGTTGTTTGGATGTGATTGATTCTGGTAGATTTATCTTATAAGTTTGTCCATTACTGCGGTATTGTTATTGAAATATATTTTCGTTTCTTGATAAATCTATAAGATAGGTCATGTGTGCTTGAATCGAAATCAATGAGTGATTTGTAGCAATTACATTAGAGTGTTAATGTACTGTGATTGAATATTTACCGATTGCTTGTTTGGGATGTGAAACTAGCAATCTAGATAAAACCAATTGAATCGAGATTGGAATAAGGCAACGAACTTAGGAGGGATTCCTGGAACCTTGTTATTTCTCTATTGAATTCTTCATTATATTTACACAACTTTCTCACATTATTTCATTATCAAAACTCAGATTCTTTCATTTCAATTATATCATTCGTGTTAAGGTTTACACTTTCCATTGTAGATTGCTTTTCCTCGTGGGATCGACACCCCAAAGCTGTGCTACAACTACTGTGTTATTCTTTGGGCATAATCAAATTTTGGCGCCGTTGCCGGGGAGACGCGCTTAATCAACAAGGAAGATTGTCAACTTTGAGACAAGACGGTAATATTTTTTTTTGCTTTCTGTTTTGATTTTCTAATTTTTTTCTGTTTTATTTATTTACCCTCTAATTCCTTTGGTGTATGCTTAGACTGAGATATTCGCAAGGTAGATTCATTAAAAGACCCAAAATAGAGTTACTGTCTCCTTCCACAACCGTTAGTGAAACCTCACCTAGATCAAACCATAGTGCACAACCAAGTGAGAATTTAGAGGATTTTATTAATATGGCCGAAAATCGCAATAAAAATGTTGCTAGGACACTTAAAGACTACTTGCACCCTAGCCGAATAGCCACACCATCTTGTATCATATTCCCCCCTAATGTTCAATAACCTGAGTTTAAGTCGGGCATGATCCAATTGCTACCAACCTTCCATGGGTTTGAGAATGAAAACCCTTATATCCTTATTACGGAATTTGAGGAAGTAGTAGCTACCTTTCAAGGTAGGGCTGATATGGTAGACACCGTCAAACTTAGGTTTTTCCCCTTTTCACTTAAGGAAAAAGCCAAGGTTTGGCTGTACTCGTTAAGACCTAAGTCTATAGGTAGTTGGGATGAGATGACCCGAGTTTTCTTCCAAAAGCACTTCCCAAACCATAAGACCAACAACCTCAAGAGACAAATCTCAAACTTTGCACAAAAGGAGAGTGAAACCTTATATCAAGTTTGGGAACGTTTCAAGGAGCTTTTGAATTCTTGTCCACACCATGGGTATGAGAGTTGGCGGGTAGTTAGCTATTTCTATGATGGACTCCTAAGTAGGGAAACGCAGTTCATAGAAATGATGTGCAATGGGGATTTTCTTTAAAAAGATCCCGACCAAGCCATAGATTTCCTAGATGACCTATCGGAAAAAGCCCACACTTAGACATGACCGAATGCCATGGAAAGTACTAGGAGAAATTATCCTACTGGAATTTATCAACTTAAGGAAGAGGATAGCCTTAAAACCCGTTTAGAGGCCTTAACTATGGAAATTGAAGCCTTAAAAACCAAGGATGCTTAAGCCTCCAAACCTGTTGCTAGGGTAGAGTCCCATGAACCTTGCTTTATGTGTAATGGGGTAGATCATGTAGCTAAGGATTGTCCAGCTTATTTTGAGATGAATGGAGAGGGTAATGCTGTAGGTATACCATTTAGGAAACCAGACTCACACAACTCTAACACATACAATCCCGGTTGGAAGAATCACCTTAATTTTAGTTGGAGATCCGATATGCAACCTCCTACCCAATCTAGCACCCATTGGAGATCCGATATACAACCTCATCCCTACTCTAGTACCTAATGGCAACCAGAAGCAACCTCATCTAATGCACCTCAACAATCTTTACCTTTGGAAGATATATTTAAGTCATTTATGCAAGTACATGCCAAGAGTATGGAAGAGCAAGGCAAGATAAATCAACGGTTGCTAGAGGAGCAACAAGCGATCAAAGAGGAACAAAAGGTGATAAAGAGTCAACTCACCAAGTTGACTAGTTTCTTGACGGTTCAAGAGCAAGGTTGTTTTCCTTTATAGCCACAACCTAATCCAAGGGGACAACATATGGCATAAACCTGCAATCTTGATAATCAAAATGTTAAAAAGATTAATGCCATAATCACCCGTAGTAGTAAGAAAATTGATGGACCCACTCTACCATCCAACTTGATTCCTAACACCGTGAGCAACAAGGATGAAGCCCCCAAGGAACAAGATGTCCATAATGATTCTTTGCCAGTGCCTTTCCCTCAAGCACTCCTTAAACCTAAGGAGAGAAATTCAGCATTAAAATGTGAGATTCTTGAACAACTTCAGCATGTTAAAATTAACCTCCCTCTTCTTCATGTTATAAAACAGGTTCCCAACTATGCTAAAGTCATTAAGGATCTATGCACACTCAAGAGGAGGCACAATGTGAAGAAGATGGCGTTCTTAACGGAGCAAGCAAGTGCAGTGATTGACAGCAAGACACCACCCAAATATAAAGATCCGGGTTGTCTAACGGTGGCTTGCCAAATTGGAAACAAATCTTGTGGCCAAGCATTGCTAGATTTGGGTGCTAGTGTGAACCTCATGCCATACTCCATGTACTTGCAGCTCGGTCTAGGTGAGATCAAACCAACCTCTGTGGTACTTCAATTAGCGGATAGATGGGTAAGAAAACCAAGAGGTATTGTGGAAGATGTTTTGTTGCAAATTGATAATTTCTATTATCCTGTTGACTTTTTGGTTTTAGATACCGTTTCCATTGTGAATACGGAGTCAAAAATTCCGTTGATACTTGGAAGACCATTCCTTGCCACCGCTAATGCCCTCATTAATTGTAGGAATGGTCTAATGAGATTATCATTTGGAAATATGACTCTAGAGGCAAATGTTTTTCGAGTCTCAGGGCAGCCACATGAAGAGGATGAGTTCATTAAAGATAATTCTAACTCTTTGGAATTCACTCCTAATAATTTTGAGTTCGATGATTCTTCAATTTATCCCTATACCGTTAATGTTGTTGATGTTTTTGGTAAGTCACAGGGATTTATTAAGAAATCATGGCAACCATGCTTTGAGGAGTTGCTTGAGAGAAGTCACATGGATGCGAGAATCACATACCCTACTGTTGATAGTAAATGCGAAACACCAAGAACACTTGAGTCACATGTGGTGGACTTTAAGTATTCCTTGCCAAAAGACTAGCACTGAGGCCACTGAGTATGGAGCCTCATCTTCAGCACCACAATGAGGCCAGTAGTGATAGTGGTGCAACGTCTGGCTGAATACGTAAAACTTAGCGCTCATGGGAGGCACCCCATAGGATATCCTTTCATTTTTATTGTTTTTCATATTTCTTTTTCTTGTTATTATTAGTATTTTGTTGTTTTCCAGTATTATCTTCGTATTTCTTTTTTAGGGACAAATATGCGCATTAGTTCAAATGGTCGTGCACAAATCTCGGCTTCTTCACACTTTTAGTTAAAAAGGGATTTTCCTTTACTTGTTCTTTCACATTGAGGTCAATACAATTCTTAAGTTGGGGGTGGAGGAAACAAATTTCTTTTTCCATACCATTGAATTGCGTGATGTCACTTTCCCTTTTTTGGTTGTTAGGATATTTATATAAAAGAAATAAATATGTTTTGTGTTAGCCTTGGAGTTGATTTACATGCTAATGATATGAGTTTAATTGAGATAGCATATAGCATTTAGAAGAAGTTAAATCTTGCTTCGGTTTGAGAATAAATTAAGTGTCGATCTTCATTTGGTTTAAGACTCTGGTTTGTGGTAAAATTTCATGATTAGTCTAAAGCATCTAGAGAAGTTCCTAGTTTCTACTATACTTAAGAATTTGGCCATCATGTCCTCCAAGTTGGACTTTTTTCTTGAGGTGGGTATTCAAGAGGAGGTTGTTTCGCATTGCTTTGATTCCAAGACAAGTTTGGGTGATCCCTCCATCCCGGATTATAAGTATTGCTGTAAGGATTGTTTTGCCTATGAAAATTTGAAACAAAGTTAGCTTGTTCAGCAGATGAATTATTTGCAAACTGATTACCTGCTTGACGGTTACTGCTATGGTGGCCATTACCACCACACAATTCACATATTGCATGTGTAGTAGGATTAAGTCCATCTATATTCTTGGCGAGAGTCTCCATTTGTGCTACTAGAGCTGTAATAGCATCTATATTGTGCAATCCCGAGGCTCTGTTAATAGGTAACCTTTCAATTGGCCATTGATAAGAATTTGTGGCCATCTCTTCTAGCAATTCAATAGCTTCTTCTGGAGTTTTTCTCATGATAGTGCCACCTGCAGCTGCATCAATCATGTTTCGGGTTGTACTGGTTAGACCGTTATAAAAACTTTGTACCTGCATCCAAGTGAGCAACTCATGATGAGGACATCTTCTCAAAAGGTCTTTAAAACTTTCGCATGCCTCATAGAGTGACTCCTTATCAACCTGCAAGAACATAGTAATTTCATTACATAACTTTACAGTTTTTGCAGGAGGAAAGTATTTCCCTAAAAAAATTTGTGCCAATTCTACCTATGTCGTTATGGATCCTGTTGGCCAAGAAGTCAACCAGCTTTTTACTTTATCCCTCAGTGAAAATGGAAAAAATCTTAAGCGAATTGCATCCTCCGATACTCCATTATGCTTAAATGTGTCGCACAGTTCAAGGAAACTCGCCAAGTGAACATTTGGATCTTCTTGCGATAGGCCCCCAAATTGCACTGAATGTTGAATCATTTGAATGATGGTGGGCTTAATTTCGAAATTGTTCGCTTGTATAGGTGGTCGTCGGATGCTAGATTCAACACCATCCATCTTTGGCATAGCATAATCCCATAGTGCACGTTGCACCTTTGCATTGTTCCCTTCTGCCATTGTATTAACTGTTACTGACGCTGCTCTTCTCAAAGCATGAAAAGTGCGCTCAATTTTTGGATTAAGTTCTGCAAGCATTCTCCCACTAGTACGTGTCATTCACTACAAACAAAAACCCTGCAAAATAGACTTAAAAACCAAATCAACAAACTCTAAAATTAACTAGTAAAATCACAATAAATGTAATATTTTATTTCAGTCCCCGACAACGGCGCCAAAAACTTGATACGATAGAATTGACACTAGCAAGTGCACTAATCGTTCAAGTAATAAAATGATGAGTAAGTATTATTCCCAATGAGGATTGAATAGATAATACAAAAATTATGACTCAACTCTTACCGTTATTTGAGCAAATGAATAATTGTAGGAGAAGAATTTGCTAAAACTTAACTAAAGGAAAAACAGATGACAATAGTAAATGAAAGGAAGAATTTCAAACTTTGGAATTAGATTCCTATAAACTAACATGCTAAGGACTCGAATTTGTTGGAAATCACCTTGACAAGATGCCCAGGTGGTGATCTTCCAAACACCCAAGTCTAGAATGACTTGTAGAAAGAATTTCAGCAATCGAACACAAGAACAGAAAATCAAAGAAAGAAATAAGATAAGCAATTTGTTATCGAGGTTCGGCAATGTGCTTACGTCCCCGTGAGTTCCTCTGAACTCTCTGCACTATCTCAAATGGTTCTTACAAGTTACAACAATCCCTTTCAAGAAGCTCAAGTTCTTGAAGAAACCAAGAAGAGAAGAAAGAAGATTACAATGCTCTCTCTCTATACTACTCTCTCTTCTTTGCAACCAGCCCTCAATACAAAGAGTCCCTCTTGTGTTTATGTCTCTCACACAATTCTCTCTTGTATTACAATTGATCTCAAAGTGTGTCTTGTATGTGTTGTATTTTATATGTGAAAAATGAGGCTTGGGAACCCCTTTTATAGCCTTTCACTTCTTGGACATTCTTGTGAATCAATTTTCACCCTTTGATCATGATCTCCACTTAATCATAGCCCTTCATCACTTCCCAAGTGGTGCTGTGTGTTTTAACCTTGTACTCATGCACTTAAAAGGGTCTTAAAATAGGCTATCCATGTGTGCAGCCCTTTGCCTAACGCCTAGGCGCTCAACAGGGGGTGTCATGGCACTGGGCAAGGCACCTTTACACACCTTCTGGATGCCATGGTGCTGGTTGCTGGGCACCATGGCGTTGATGCGGTCCTTCAGCACATCATTTTGAATGCCATGGTGCTGATGCTGGGTGCCATAGCACTGATGCAGTCCTTCAGCACACCATTCTGGATGCCATGGTGCTGATGCTGGGCGCCATGGTGCATGCTGATGCTGCTGCTGTGCGCACACTTCCCTGATTGTGTGCAGAAGTGTGGACACTAGTGCGCATGGCCTTCTCTTTCTCCAAATTGATGCACACACATGTGTGTAGTCTTCTAACTTGCTAAAATTTGATAATCCACCTTTGGTTTGGACTTTAACCATTTTTAAACCATGGTTGGACCTATTTAAACCTTAGACAAATAACAACAATCTCTACCTTTGTCTAAGTGTTCAAAAGACCTGAACCATTGTGCAGAAAGCTTCGGGATCCAACTCATCCTGAGTCACCAATTAACCAACTCCAATCCTAAGTAATTCAAGGTAATGATTGAACTTACTTAGAGGTAGAACTTTAGTACCCAAGTCCGCAGGATTTTCTTCCGTGGCAACCTTGTCCACATGGATGCATCCTTTCGTAACATTTTCCTGAATGAAATGATACCGAACATCCATATGCTTTGTCCCCTCATGGAACACTAGATTTTTACACAAGTGCAAGACACTTTGACTATCCAAAAATACCACAACCTGCTCACCCAGTAGCTTCAATTCTTCAAGCAACCCTTTGCACCAGATAGCTTCCTTGATGGCCTCCGTAGCAGCTATGTACTCAGCCTCGGTTATTGAGAGTGCTACCACTGGCTGCAACTGAGCCTTCCAACTTACACAACATCCATTTAAGTTGTAAAAATAGGAGGTAATTGATCTCCTTTTATCCCGGTCTGCTCCATAGTCAGAATTTGCAAACCCCTCAAGGCAGATGACATTACCCCTCTTCTCATATACCAGCCCTACTTCTAGGCTTCCCTTCAAATACCTCAGCAACCACTTCATCCCAAGCCAATACTCCTTTTCGGGATTACTCATAAACCTGCTGAGAACACTCATTGCATGAGCAATGTGAGGTCTAGTGCTTACCATGGTGTACATAACAGAACCAACAACACTAGAGTAGGGGACTTTCTCCATTTCCTTATTCTCTACCTCCGATCTTGGACATTGATCGCTAGAGAACTTGAAATGACCAGCAAGGGGAACCTTGACTGGTTTGATATCTTCCATAGAGAATTTAGATATCATCTTCTCTATGTAGGAAGTTTGAGAGATCTTCAATATGTTTCTCTCCCTTTCCTGGATGATACACATCCCAAGGATCTTTAGTGCATGGCCAAGATTCTTCATCTCAAACTCCTCACTGAGTTGAGCCTTCAATTTATTTATCCTCTCCATGCTGCTCCCAACCAGCAACATGTCATCAACATAGATGAGGATGATCACCATCTCCTCAATCTTCTGCCCCTTATAGTATAAGCAAGAATCATAGTAGCTCCTCATGAAACCCAAGTTGATTAAAAAGGAATCAAACCTCTTATTCCATTGCCTAGGTGATTACTTTAGGTCATAGAGAGATTTCTTTAATTTACACACTTTACACACTAACTCTCCCTACCTTCCTTCCTCATAACCTTTGGGTTGCCTCATGAAAATGGTCTCATCGAGCTCTCCATGTAAGAACACTATCTTCACATCTATTTGCTCAATTTCCCAATCAAATTAGACCACCAATGCTAACACTATCCGGATCGTCTTGTACTTCACAACTGGTGAGAAGATTTCGATGAAATCTATGCCTTCTTTTTGTGTGAACCTCTTCGCCACCAGCCTAGCTTTATACCGGACTTCATCCCCTGGAGTATTTCCTTCTTTAATCTTGTAGAACCATCTACAATCCACTACTCTCTGTTTTTTTGGTTTGGGCACCAGCTCCCAAGAGTTGTTCTTCATCAAAGAGTCCATTTCTTCCTCCATAGCCAACTACTACTTTAACAAATCCTTACACTTCATGGCATCCGTGTAAGTTTCTGGTTCAACCTCTCCTTCTATCCAAGGAGCTGCTACATTTGCATCCGCAAACCCATATCTCAAGGGTGTCTAACCACTCTCCTTCCTCGGTCTCTTGTGAGCTAGTAGTTATTTACTGCATCAACCTCTTCTTGTTCAGCCTCTTCTTGAGTTTCTTGAGCTTCTTGGCCTTCATTCAAGGGCTTTACCTAGTCCGAACCCTCTTGCCTCCTCTGCTCTACCTGAACCGAGTTCTTCTTGATGCGATGCTCCACAACTTCCGGTTTTGTTTGCTCACTAGCCCCTGCAAGGTTAGTTTTCTCTAAGTAGGGAAATAACAATTCATTAAAAATAACATCCCTACTTATAATTAGTTTCATGCCCTCATTTTCTAAAGACCACAACCTATATCCCTTAACCCCATCACCTTATCCTAAAAATACACATTTTCTAGATCTTGGGCTAAGTTTATCCTCCTTTTGATGTGCATATGCAGCACAACCAAAAGTCCTAAGGTTGTTTAATTCAGGGGGTTTTCCACTCCACATCCCCATAGGAGTCTTGAGCTCTAAAGCTCTAGAGGGTGATCTATTTATCAAGTATGCAGCTATAGCTACAGCTTCTCCCCAAAAATATTTTGGTAACCCGGATCCTATTAACATGCACCTAACCTTCTCCATAAGAGTTCTATTCATTCTTTCAGCAACTCCATTTTGCTGGGGTGTTTTTACAACCGTCCTAAGCCTTAGAATGCCATTTAATTCAAAGAATTTATCAAAATCATTATTGCAAAATTCTAAGCCATTATCAGTTCGTAAAGCCTTAACTATCTTACCCGTTTGAGTTTCCAGCAACTTATTTAAGGCATCAGATTTATTTCTAAGCAGATAAACCCACACTCTTCTTGAATAATCATCAATTAAAGACAGAAAGTAAAAGTTGCCTCTCTGTGTAGGTGTCCTAGCTAGTCCTCAAAGGTCTGAATGAATGTAGTCAAGAATCCCTTTGGACTTGTGCACTCCGATGTTGAAGCTGACCCGATGTTGCTTCCCAAAAATGCAACTCTCACAGAAATCTAGTTTTTCTACTTTGTCACCACCAAGTAGACCTTCCTTGCTAAGTGTTTGCAGGCCCTTTTTGCTCATATGACCAAAGCGAGTGTGCCAAAGGGCTGCCTTGTCTATCTCAGCCATCAAGCTTGCTGCTTGATCATTGATTTCTATCTCTCCGATCATCTCGTAGAGTCCATCATTTCTTGCTGCCTTGATCACTACCAAAGATCCCTTGGCTACTTTGATCTTTCCTCCCTCTACTTTGCATGTATACCCCATGGAATCCAACTGCCCCAATGAGATCAAATTTCTCTTCAAATCTGGAAAATACCTTACATTTCGTAGCAGCCTTGTGACTTCATCAAACATCCTCAATTGGATGTCTCCAATCCTTCTCACTTGGCAAGAATTGTCATTCCCCAAAAAGACCTTTCCATTATTGATCTCCTTGAAATTCTTGAACCATTCCTTGTGAAGGCACATATGATAAGTGCACCCAAAATCAAGAATCCACTTTCTATTGCCTTGCCTCCTGCTCACATTTGAGCACACAACAAGCACATCATCTTGCTGTTCTCCTTTGGAAACCAAAGCCCCTACATTGTTGGTATGGCTTCTCCTCTCATGTATCCTCTTCTTACAATCTTTCTTGAAATGGCCCTCCTTGTTGTAGTAGAAGCATATTCTTCCTCCTCTAAGTCTTATCTTGGAATGAGATCTCCCATGGTTCTGCCTTCTACCTCATGATTTCTCCCGGTAGTTGCCAAGGTTGCTACTGCCATTCCGAGTTGTTGGCCTTCCTCTTACGAATAGCCCATCACCACTTGATGTGTCCTTCATCTTGGCTTTGAAATCATGTGCCCTTATGGCATTGATCAGAATCTCCTTTGTCAAAGTATCCCTTCCATACTCAATGGCATTAATCAAGTTATCAAAGCAATCAGGAAAAGAATTTAACAAAATGACAGCCAATTGTTCATCTGGAAAAATAATGCTATAGCTATTCAAATCTTGAACTAGCTTATTAAAGACATCAAGATTATCTTGCAACTCTTTACTAGGATCCATTTTAAAAGCAAAGATTCTTTTAAGAAGATAAATCTTGTTAGGAAGAGTTTTGGTAAGAAATAACTCATCTAGTTTCTTCCATATGACAGCCGGATCCTTCGAGTCTCCGCACTCCCTTGTGACACTATCCAACATGTGCAAGAAAATGTGCTGTAAGCCATCTTCTTCATCTCAGTCCACTGGTCCTTCGTGACACTTACTGGAAAAGCATCATCTTCTCCAATAGCCAAGTCCACTTTCTGTTTCATTAGAACCGCCTTGATCTTCCGCTTCCAAAGGGCAAAGTCTCCCTTTCCATCAAACTTCTCTACACAGAAATTTGAAGCCATCTTTTGCGGACAAGATCCCAGATTTATGCACTACCCACAAATGCTTTCTTCAACCTCAAGAACACAGATCGAAGATGGATCTTAACACCGTTCTTGATTCAACCTTCAAGAACACGACCGGATCTTGTGCATCGACAACAATCCAACATCATATTTATTAATTCAACCATTAATAAAAACATAGCTTCTCTATTTGACACATCACCATGCTTAAAGAAGGAATCAAAGTAACAAAAAGCATTAAGAACAATAAAACACACTCTTTGAAATAAATATTAAATTCTAACTTGTCTAAATAGCAACTCAAGACATAGGTTTAGGATTCATCTATCCTTAACACAAAAATACCTACTCCATAATAATATTCAAGCAAACCAAGTTCATATCATGAAACAGCAACATAACCAAATAAGAATAAAACAACACTAGAGAAGTATGATTAAAAGCTTCAGAGGAGCCTCCAGGAGTGTCTTCAACTCCCCTCTTGTGTCTCGTCTCCTCTAACTCTGTTTTCTGTTTAACAGCCATGCTCCCCGTTTTGTTCAGCTAGGGTTGCTATTTATAATATTCTGAATCTGCAGGCCAGCGCTGCAGCGTCGACTTCCCAGCACTGCAGCACTAGGCACATATCGAACCCTAGCCAGAGCTGCAGCGCCCCACGAACCAGCGCTATAGCTTTGAGTCCCTGTCACGTTCCAACGCTGCAGTGCCCTTGAACCAGTGCTGCAGCTTTGAGTTTCTATCCACTTCACAAATATTGCTATTCCTGCTAGATTCCAGTGCTGCAGCTTTAAGTTTCTGTCCTCTTCACATATATTGCCCTTCCAGCCCTATTCCAGTGCTGCAGCATTGAGTGTCTGCACAGTAAATTCCCAAGACTGAACATTGATCATTCAAATTAACTAAAACAAACTAATAGTAGAATGAAATAAACTAAAAATTGCTAAAAATGCATGAAACACAAATCTAATGCTTAAGATCAACACCAAAAACGTGCCTAAAAGAAGTATAATAACATGATTTATTCAGAGTTATCACCTTTGGTGTCCCAAAACCTAGTAAAGATGTTATCATGTACGAACTTCACAACAACTTTGTGATCATTAGTTTTTGAGGGGACAACCTTGAGATTGTCTAACCACAATCTCAAGAATCATTAATTCCAAATATCCATATTCCAGGTCTATTCTAGATTAAGTCAAATTAAGAAGCATTAAGTTCAGTGGAATTCCTTTAAGTTAAATCTCCCTATTCGGTTACAATTTAAACGTACCACATGAATTTCCTAGAATCCCTATTCGGTTACTTCTATTCCATTCATGGCATGTTTTACCCTGGCTTTTGCATCGACAACAATCCAACATCATATTTATTAATTCAACCATTAATAAAAACATAGCTTCTCTATTTGACACATCACCATGCTTAAAGAAGGAATCAAAGTAACAAAAAGCATTAAGAACAATAAAACACACTCTTTGAAATAAATATTAAATTCCAACTTGTCTAAATAACAACTCAAGACATAGGTTTAGGATTCATCTATCCTTAACACAAAAATACCTACTCCATAATAATATTCAAGCAAACCAAGTTCATATCATGAAACAGCAACATAACCAAATAAGAATAAAACAAAACTAGAGAAGTATGATTAAAAGCTTCAGAGGAGCCTCCAGGAGTGTCTTCAACTCCCCTCTTGTGTCTCGTCTCCTCTAACTCTGTTTTCTGTTTAACAGCCACGCTCCCCGTTTTGTTCAGCTAGGGTTGCTATTTATAATATTCTGAATCTGCAGGCCAGCGCTGCAGCGTCGACTTCCCAGCACTGCAGCACTAGGCACATATCGAACCCTAGCCAGAGCTGCAGCGCCCCACGAACCAGCGCTATAGCTTTGAGTCCCTGTCACGTTCCAACGCTGCAGTGCCCTTGAACCAGTGCTGCAGCTTTGAGTTTCTATCCACTTCACAAATATTGCTATTCCTGCTAGATTCCAGTGCTGCAGCTTTAAGTTTCTGTCCTCTTCACATATATTGCCCTTCCAGCCCTATTCCAGTGCTGCAGCATTGAGTGTCTGCACAGTAAATTCCCAAGACTCAACATTGATCATTCAAATTAACTAAAACAAACTAATAATAGAATGAAATAAACTAAAAATTGCTAAAAATGCATGAAACACAAATCTAATGCTTAAGATCAACACCAAAAACGTGCCTAAAAGAAGTATAATAACATGATTTATTCAGAGTTATCACCTTTGGTGTCCCAAAACCTAGTAAAGATGTTATCCTGTACGAACTTCACAACAACTTTGTGATCATTAGTTTTTGAGGGGACAACCTCGACCCATTTAGACATATAATCTACACCCATAAGAATATATAAATAACCAAATGAGTTAGGAAATGGACCTATGATGTTAGTACCCCACACATCAAAGAGCTCTACTACTTGAATGTTTTGCAATGACATCTAATTTCTAGAGGAGATGTTACCTGTCCTCTGGCATCTATCACAAGAACTACAAAAACAAAAAGCATCTTTAAACACATTAGGCTAATAGAAACCAGATTGTAATACCTTAAGTGTTGTTCTCTTGGCTCCAAAGTGCCCTCCACATGCAAGCTGATGATAATGTTGTAAAATGCTCATGTGCTCCTCCTCTAGAACACACCGTCGGATGATCTGATCAGGACAAAATTTGAATACGTATAGCTCGTCCCAATGGTATTGCCTAGACATAGACATCAACTGCTTTTTTTCTTGACTAGACATACTTGGAGGAAAAGTCTTAGTTGTTATGTAATTAACAATATCTGCATACCAAGGAAGTTTGACATCTATTGCAAATAACTGCTCATCTGGAAAGTTTTCATTCAAGGGAAGCTCATTTCCTTCTTCATCATGAAGTAACCTGGATAAGTGATCCACAACCACATTCTCACTACCCTTTTGTCCCTAATCTCAAAATCAAATTCTTGTAATAATAGTACCCATTTGATCAATCTAGGCTTAGCATCTTTCTTAGCAAATAAATATCTCAAAGTAGCATGTCAGTGAATACAATAACTTTAGATTCAGTAGTAGAATAATTTATCTGAGCATCATTTAAAGTTCTAGAAGCATAATAGATAGCATGAGGTACCTTATTAACTCTCTGACCCAGAACAGAACCCAAAAGCAAAATCATTGGCATCACACATGAGCTCAAATGGAAGGTTCCAATCAGGTGCCATCATAATTGGTGCAGATGTAAGTAATTTTTTTAATTTGTTGAAGGCAATCATGCACTCTTCTGTCCATACAAACTTAACATCCTTAGTCAACAACACACAAAGAGGTCTGAAAATGTTTGAGAAGTCTTTTATGAATCTTCTATAGAACCCTGCATGCCCTAAAATACTTCTCACACCCTTAACTGATGTAAGAGGAGGTAATTTAGAGATGATATCGATTTTTTCCTTGTCCACCTCAATGCCCCTGCTGAAAATAACATGACCCAAAACAATACCTTGTTGTACAATGAAATGACACTTTTCCCCATTCAACACTAAGTTACAGTCTTCATATCTCTTAAGGACAACCTGCAAATGGTTAAGACACTCATCAAAGTTAGAGCCAAAAACACTGAAATCATCCACAAATACCTCGATGAGTCTTTCCATAATGTCTGAGAATATGCTCATCATGCATATTTGAAATTTGGCAGGTACAATACATAACCTAAATGGCATCCTCCTGTACGCAAATGTGCCAAAGAAGCATGTGAAAGTGGTATTCTTCTAGTCCTCTAGTGCTATAGCAATCTGGTTATAGCCACTACCCATCTAGAAAACAGTAATGGTTATGATCTGCTAACCTATCTAACATTTGATCGATAAACAACAAAGGGAAGTGATCTTTCCTGGTTTTCTTATTGAGCTTCCTGTAATCGATGCAGACTCTCCAACCTATGGTTATACTTGTAGAAACAAGCTCATTTTCCTCATTCTTCATCACTGTGATTCCATTCTTCTTAGGCACCACTTGAACTGGACTCACCCACTTACTATTTAAGATGGGGTAGATGATGCCAGCATCCAACAACTTAAGAACCTCTGCTCTGACTACATCCTTCATATGTGGGTTAAGTCTTTTTTGTGCATCTCTAGTCGGCCTTGCATTATCTTCAAGGAGGATCTAATGCATACTCTTAGCTGGACCCTAGATGTCAATAATGATCCACCCTAATGTAGTCTTGTGCTCTCTAAGAACTCTCAATAGCTTCTTCTCTTCCCCCAAACTTAAGTTTGCAGAAACTATCACTGGTAGAGTCTGGTTCTCTCCCAAGTAAACATATGCCAGGTGTTCAGTCAACTGCTTCAATTCTAAATCTAGTGCAGTGACAGTAGAAGGGACAAGAGTTGTATTAGTAGGCACAAGAGTTTCAAAGGGAGGTGTGTACTTACTTGGATAAGGCTTAAGAGCCTCAAGAGAGTGTACGGCCTCAATAATGTCAACATTAACACTTTCACAATCCTGCTCAATGTTAGGCATTGTGAGATTGTGAGTTATGGTAGCCTCTAATGGATCAATGTTGTGTACCTGAAAGACTTTCTCAACAACACTTTGAACCACACAAATATTGAATTAATCATGATTATCATGTAGTAATTTTAATGCATCAAACACCCTAAACTCTATCTTTTCGCCATTTACTTTAATGCTTATAGTGCCCTTTTAACACATTTTTGTATCAATAGTACTCATAAAAGGGTCTACCTAAAATAATGGGCAAAGATGATGGCATAAGTGATTCTTCAATATCCAAAATAACAAAATCAGCAAGCAAAATAAATTAATTTACCTGAACTAAGACATCCTTTATAATACCTCTAAGTCTCTTGATGCTTCTGTCTGCCAATTTCAACATAATTGAGGTTGGTTGAAGTTCCTCCAAATTCAATTTCTCGTAAACCATATAGGGTAGCAAATTGAAACTTGCCCCGAAATCAAGCAAAGTACATTCAAAGAGTTGGTCACCAATCCTGCAAAGAATAGTAAAACTACCTAGATCTTTTAGTTTAGGAGGTAACTTCTGATGAGTGCCAAATATTGCATATTTTGGCCCTTTAATTTAAATTTGTTAGCTTAGGAATTTGTTACTTTGAGTTATTTTTTTCGTTGTTTTACAGGTTTACAAGCACTTGGAAAGGAGTTTCACTAAATTGCCAGAATTTCCCATACAGATCAGTCATTTTTATGGATTGAACTGTATCGATTCAGGAAGAACTAGGCGATAAACCATATATGCTTAGAAAGATACGGATATCTATTTTCTGGAGAATTTATGGCTCATAAATATGATTTTTCTAGAGAAAATTATGGCAGTTTTAGTACACAAAGGTCAGGCTGTGCGTGATTTCAGCGTGGCAGAAGTGATTTTTATGGATTAAACTATAATGATTTAGGAAGAACCAGGAGATGAACCATATATGCTTGGAAAGATCCAGATGTTTATTCTTTAGTGAATTTAATGCCTCATAAATATGATTTTTCTAAAGAAAGTTATGGCAGCTTTAATAGGCAAAGGTCAGGCTGCGCGGGATTTCAGCGCGGGCAGAAGTTTTGAAGGGCATGTGAAGGCTTAAATCCCACATCCCACATCAGTTGGAAACATATTCTATATCCCACATCCCACATCGGATTGGAAACACATTGCACTCATGGAGTTCCCCTATAGAAGCCCCATTTCACTTCATTAAATGGGTGTGCAATTCGGAGGACTTTTGCTAGCATTCTGGGGGATCTCCAAGACTTTGCTACCAAGGGGGAAGCACCACACAACAGCTACGAGTGGAATTTCTCTCAATGTATAGTTAGTTTTAATTTATTTCTTTTGAGTTTAAAGTTATGTTTAGCACTTTAATTGTGAAATTTAATTTCATAATCGTGAGAGGCTAAAACCTTCATCTAAAGTTAAAGATGAAGTCTCGCCATTGTTTGGCATAATATTTTCAGATATGTTCATACAATTATGATATTTTTAGTATTAATGTTCTGTTTCAATTGTATGAGTAAATTCTTATGATTGATTGTTCTTAAATTGTTCAAATTGGATATTCCTTGTGTTTCATCTGCCGGATACGACAGATCATCCAAAGTAAATTGGATATCCATTGTGATTCTAAAGGGATACATTGGATGATTTGGTTGAATTAGGGTATTCGCTGTGATTTGTATAATGGTGGATTCATGGAATTATTTGATAGATTATTTTTATATAGAACATGAAAATATATGCTTTACTTTGGTGGGGTGGATTCAAAAAATTTAGTATCTTTATTATTTGTTTCAAATCAATTTAGGTTAAGTTTATATTTTTTGCAAGATACAATTCAAAAATTTGGAACTAGGTTAAAATAGGTTTAGTTTAGATAAAAATCCATTTTCACGACGCAATTCCCTGTGGATTCGACCTCGCACTTGCACACACTATATTGCAAACGACTCGTGCGCTTGTGAGTAATTTAAAACTCACTACAAGTGTTTGGCGCCGTTACCGGGGAGTTGTTTTGTTTGTAAAAATTAAATTTTTGTCTGAATTAATTTTATTTTTGTACTAGTTTAGTTAGCATTTTTGTTTCATTTTTCTTTTTGCAATTTTATTCTAGTTTATTTGTTTCTATTTGAAATTACCCATAAAGGATAAAAAACAAAATAAATATAAATAAAATAAAAATAATTTTCCAAATTTTGTTGGCCTATTTTGTGAGTATTGTGTTTTCTAGTTTTGTATTTATTTTATTTTATTTTATTCTGTTGTTTCTGCTAGTTAGTTTATTTTATTGCTTTTTGTGTGGTGTATGCTTGGTCGGAGATCCCTAAACTTAGAGTTGATACCTTTAGATCTCGACTTAGAAAGAACTCTTAAGAGAAATAAGAGAGCACTTGTTGAGAGAGAGACAATTGAGATAGGGGACAATTTAAGGAATGCAAATCAATCGGAGAATGTAGAACAACCTAGAGCTTGGAACGTGGACTTCACTACATCCCTTAGGGATTTGTTCGCACCCGTTGCGACTAACTCCCATTCTTGTATAGTGTTGCCACCAACCAATGCTACCTATTTTGATCTAAAGCCATAGTCATTAGAGGATACCTCAAGGACTTCATGAAGATGACTGGCCAGTCCATCAATGCAGCCAATACATTCAATGCTGATAGCTGTTCCATCTGTGCTAGTCCTATGCATTTAGCACAGAATTGTCCATGTATGTCGGCTTTTGTCGAGTATCCCATGGAACAATCAAATGGATTTTATTCCGAGACTTACAATCCAAGGTGGCGGAACCATCCTAATTTTTCATGGAAGCAGAACCAACCGATGAATCAAGGAGAAGCCCCCCATCATGATCACAATCAATACCCTCTCGGATTTCCTCCACCAGTTCCAAGTCATGGTCGCTTAGCCCATCCAGCACCATCACCCGCTTACCAAGCTCCCACTCAAGCGCCAACGTCGGTTTCACAGTCATTGGAGAACACCCTCAAGGATTTCATGAAGATGACTGACCAATCTATCAGCAAACTAAAGAGTGCAACAATAGTAATCACCTAAGCGACTGCCAAGCTAGAGAGTCAAATGGGTAAAATTGCAAGTCACGTGGGTGAAGGAGAGAAGGGAAAGTTCTCCAATCAACCCGTGCCCAACCCGAAGGAACAGTTTGCGGTTGGAAATTCATCGACTCCTACGCATGGGCAGGAACCAGTGCAATCAATTATCACATTGAGGTCTGGGAGACAAGTGGACAATCAAGTGGAAGATAACCCTACTATGTAGCAAGGGCAAGAAAGTGGCAACAATGAGAAGAAAGATGCTGAGCCATTTATAGCCACACTTACTATTAAGGATCTTCCTAGGTCGTTTATACTTAAAGTGCATTACCCTGAGAGATTACAAGCGCCCAAGAAAGGAGGGAAGTCTAAGGACATTCTGAAGGCATGCTTTGCTCAGTTTGGAGAGGATTTGGAGTTGGATAAGTTACATGAGCAAGTGAATGCCATTTTGGAGTCTGCTCCTCGGGAGAACAGTGAGACGGAGGAGACCGTAGCACCTGAGCCCCCCTATAAGGAACTTAAGCCTTTACCAGATAATCTTAAGTATAAGTTCCTAGGTCTAGTAGATTTTTTTCCTGTGATTATAGCTTTAGATTTCGTTGATGCTCAAGAGGAGAAATTATTGGATGTTTTAAGAGAGCATAAGGAAGCTATCGACTGGACTATTAGGGATATCAAGGGGATCAGCCCCTCAGTGGTGATGCTCAAGATACATTTGGAAGAGAATGCCAAGCCATCGAGAGAGCCATAGAGAAGGCTCAACCCAGCTATGCAAGAGGTTGTGAGGACTGAAGTGATAAAGTTGTTGGATGCAAGGATCATTTATCCAATCTCTGATAGCAAGTGGGTGAGCCCGATTCATGTCGTGCCCAAGCAGGCTGGATTGATGGTAGTGAAGAATAAAGACGACGAGTTGGTGCCAACTCGTGTTCAGTCAGGATGGAGAGTGTGTCTAGACTACCGTAAGTTGAATGATGCCACAAAGAAGGATCATTTTCCACTCCCATTTATTGATCAGATTTTGGAGCGCTTGGCTGGGCACGATTACTATTGCTGAGTCTGGCTGAAGACGTTAAACTTAGCGCTCATGGGAGGCACCCCATAGCATATCCTTTCTGTTTGTTTATTATTTTACAGATTTTTTGTTATTGTTTATTTCTAGTGTTTCTTTTGTTTTTCAGTCTTTACTTTTTCGGGGACAACGCGTACTTCAGTTCTAATTTGGGGGTATACTATGAGCCATGCTAGTCCAACTAGCTCTCCATCTCCCAGGTCAGCTCTTTCCATATATTCACATATTGGGGACAATGTGTAATTTAAGTTTGGGGGTATGGGAGACACATTCACACACACTTTGTCCCAGTTCTTTTTTTTATATATTATTGAAAAGATAAATGCATGTTCATAATTGTTTTGAAATTTTGGTTGATATAAACAAATACTGTGATATGATGTCATTGGTGAGCTTAAAATCTTGAACACATGATTTGATGATAGAGTTTTCAAATTTTGTTACTTACTTTAGGCATTTGAGAATTCACATGTTTGATCTAATCTGACACGAGCACATTAGCACAAAATAGTGTGAGGTATGACATATGATTTTAATGTGTATGTTTCCATGACTTAACTGAAACTAGATGGCTTGTTGGATTAACACTTTGGCATAGAAAAATATATTAAAAAAAATTTAATGATCATCAATAAACTTTCCACTGAGTAACTGGACCTCTTACCTTAGTAAGCAGTGAGTGTTCACGTCAAAAGGTGGGAATTTTATTCATAATGATCATTGTGAAACTTTCTGTTGAGTAACTAGACCTCTTGCCTCAGTAAGCAGTGAGTCTTCACGTCAAAAAGTGGGAATTTTGCTTGGTAGCATTAAGGCCAGTTTAGTTTTGTAGCTTTTTTTACTCGAGTTAGTAAGTCCTTAGGGGTTTCTTTACACCTAATTCCCTAAAACCATCTGGTTTGGGAGTCATTGACTCAACACTCACTACATGGGTCAATTAGAAAGCTTAAGGGAACTAAACATAGCAGAGCCTTATAATAAAAGAGAGAAGAAAATAAAACTATGCCATCGTTGTTCATTCTGATGAGAAATTTTATGAATCTTGAGACATGGAGACATTGCACATTGAAGTTATTTGAAGCCTCATTTTATATGCTAATTCACTTTACACTGAGTCAGACTTGTGATACCTTAACCTACCTTTTGTAAGTAATCAGATTTTAAAATTCCTATTCATCGCGAAGATGGGTTTATATTTTAAGCTTGCTCATGAATGAATATCATGGTTTTGTGTGCTACTTAAATTTTTGGACACCATGAATGATAGATTTATCTTTGTGTTCTTTGTTTTTCATTTTGTTTTTTCATTTTGTTTTGCTAAGGGACTAGCAAAATGTAAATTTGGAGGTATTTGATAAGTGCCAAATATTGCATATTTTGGCCCCTTAATTTACATTTGTTAGCTTAGGAATTTGTTACTTTAAGTTGTTTTTCTCGTTGTTTTACAGGTTTACAAGCACTTAGAAAAGAGTTTCATTAAATTGCCAGAATTGCTCATACAAATAAGTCATTTTTATGGATTAAACTATATTTATTTAGGAAGAACCAGGAGATGAGCCATTATGCTTGGAAAGATCCGGATGTCTATTTTCTGGGGAATTTTATGGCTCGTAAATATGATTTTTCTAGAGAAAGTTATGGCAGTTTTAGACAAAGGTCAGGCTGTGCGTGATTTCAGCATGGCAAAAGTGACTTTTGCGGATTAAACTGTAATGATTTAGGAAGAACCATGAGATGAGTTATATATGCTTGGAAAGATCCGGATGTCTATTTTCTGGGAAATTTTACGGCTCATAAATATGATTTTTTTAGAGAAATTTATGGCAGTTTTAGTAAGCAAAGGTCAGGCTGTGCGGGATTTCAACGTGGGTAGAAGTTTTGAAGGGCATGTGAAGGCTTAAATCCCACATCCCACATTGATTGGAAACACATTCTATATCCCACATCCCACATTAGATTGGAAACACATTGCACTCATGGAGTCCCCCTATAAAAGCCCTATTTCACTTCATCAAATGGGTGTACAATCCATAGGACTTCTGCTAGCATTCTAGGGGATCTCCAAGGCTTTACTACAAAGGGGGGAAGCACCGCACAATAGCTGCAAGTGGAATTTCTCTTAAGGAATAGTTAGCTTTAATTTATTTCTTTTGAGTTTAAAGTTTTATGTTTAGCACTTTAATTGTGAAATTTAGTTTCATAATCATGAGAGGCTAAAACCTTCATCTAAGGTTGAAGATGAAGCCTCACCATTGTTTAGCATAATATTTTTAGATATGTTCGTACAATTCTGATATTTTTAGCATTAATGTTCTGTTTCAATTGTTTGAGTAAATTTTTATGATTGATTGTGTTTAAATTATTCAAATTGGATATTCCTTGTGTTTTATGTGCTGGATATGGCAGATCATCCAAAGTAAATTGGATATCCATTGTGATTCTAAAGGGATACATTAGATGATTTAGTTGAATTAGGGTATTCGCTGTGATTTTTATAATGGTGTATTCATGGAATTATTTGATAGATTACTTTTATATAGAATATGAAAATATATGCTTTACTTTGGTGGGGTGGATTCAGAAACCTTAGTATCTTTATTATTTGATTCAAATCAATTTAGTTTAAGTTTATATTTTTTTGCAAGATACAATTAAAAAATTTGGAACTAGGTTAAAATAGGTTTAGTTTAGATAAAAATCCATTTTCACGACGCAATTCCCTGTGATTCGACCTCGCACTTGCACACACTATATTGCAAACGACTCGTGCGCTTGTGAATAATTTAAAACTCACAACAACTTTCTCAACAAAACCGCGCTTACCTCCTCTGTCAATGCAACTTTCTTATATTCCTGAAACTTTCTTTTGTTAGTACAACAATCCTTTAAGAACTTGGCATAAGATGGGATTTTTTTAATTGCATCAAGTAAATGAATGTTGATTTCTACTTTTCTTAAAGTTTTAAAAATATCAACACATTGTTCTTTTTTTTTTTTTTCCTTCTTAACTAACCTTTGAGGGAAGGGTGGCAATATCACCTTCTCTTTCTCATTTACCTTTGTGGAGGTTATAGCTCTTGTTAGAGGTGTTTCCACTTTCTTATCCATTCCCACATTGTTGTCAATGACTTTACCACTCCTAAGGACTGTCATAGCCTTGAGCTCCTCTTGACTTCGTAGGTTTGGTATGGTCTGTGTTGGGAATTCTCCTCTCTTTCTCTCACTCAATTCCTTGGCCAATTGCCCTACTTGTGCCTCTAATCTCTGAATGGTCTGACTAGTCTGAGCATTAGTCTGTTGTTGTGCAGTCAAGAACTGGAGTATGGCACCTTCAATATCATTCTTTTTCTGCTCAAGATTCTGTTGCACCACCTATGGCGGCGTCTGATAATTACTTACCTATTGGAAATTCCTTTGCTGCTCTTGTGGATTCAAAACGTTCTGATTCTTACACCAAGAAAGATTGGGGTGATTTCTCCACCCTGCATGGTAAGTATTTGAATAGAGGTTGTTGGGAAATCACCTTGAGATGCCCAGGTGGTGATCTTCCAAACACCGAAGTTTAGAATGACTTGTAATGAAAAGAAATAGAAACAGAAATCAAAGAAAGGAAAGAACATAACAATTTGTTATCGAGGTTCGGCAATAGCCTACGTCCCCGTGAGTTCCTCCAAATTCTCTGCACTAAACCAATGAGTTCTTACAAGTTATAGCAACTCCTCTCCAAGAATCTCAAGTTCTTGAAGAACCAAAGAAGAGAAGAAAGAAAGTGATAAGAACTATTACAAAGCCCTCTACCCACAATCTATACTACTCTCTCTTTACAACCAGCCTCTCTTTTGAGATCTATTGTAGTGCCTCTCCTGTGTTTTGTGTCTTTGCACTCTCACACTTGCACTTGAGTTCCCTTGTATGATGATCACTTGTGTTATTGTGTTGAGATTGAAGCTAGGTGACCCTTTATATAGTGCACCACTTCTTGAACCTATCTTGAAGGTCAATTTCCACCCTTAGATCTTGAGGACCAATCAATCATAGCCACTCATCAATCCTAAGTGATCCTGCGCATTTTGATCATGCCTTACGCACCATTTGAAATGCTGAAACATAAGCATCAGGTGTGCCTCGTGCTGAAGCTTGGAATAGGGCGTGCTGAGGCTTGGATGGGCTGGACCGCGGCGTGGACCAGGGCACCCTCTTCATCCTTTTTAGGCACCGCGGCGCACACCTCCTCCAGGTCTTCTCCTTTGCTGGTGGCCGCGGCGCATATGATTACGCCCAAAATATAACGCGGTAGTTATAGCACAACTTTGGTGTGTCAATTCCACAGGAAAAAGTGATCTATGAAGGAAAATTGCAACCCTTAATACAAACGATAACAATCAAGTGAGAAAATATGAATTTTGATAATGATGTAATTGTGAGAAAATAAATTGAGAATTATAATAGAGAAACAACAAGGTTCTGGGAATCCTCTCTAGGTTCATTGCCTTATTCCAATCTTGATTCAGTTGCTTTTATCTCGATTGTAAGTTTCACATCCCAAACAGACAATCGGCAAATATTCAATCTAAGCATATATAAACCCTAATGTAATTGATATGAATTACTCTTACTTTCGATTTAAGCATACATAACCTATCCTATAAGTTTATCAAAAAACGATAATATATCTTATCGACAATATCGCAGTAATGGACAAACCTAAAAGATAAATTTACCGGACTCAATTACATCTAACAATCTTGACATAAGAAGAGCATGACTAGACTTATATCAAAGATAAAGATACAATCATCAGATTAAGAGAAAATCTTCTAAAGATTAAAGAGTAACCCATAACAATGTTTGACAATAAATACCAATTACAACTAAACCAATAAGGAAAATAAAGAACAACTACACCTAGGGAATCATCCCTTCGCCTTGCTTGGAGATTAGTTCCCAATGGAACTCATGGTTGAACACTTTGTTGGAGGAGAATGTGGGTGTTTCTCTGAGTTTTTCAGACTTAATGCCTCCCCTATTACAAACCTTAAGTGGTCTATTTATAATGTACAAGGTCCAAGGGTGTTTTAGGGCTTAAAAGTCTTAATTAGGTCATATCTTGGAGAAGTGGACCGGGTGGGCGCCGCGGCTCTCCTTTCTTTGCACCGCGGCTCTTGCCTAGTCTCTGGTTTCTTCCTTTTTGGAGGCTGCGGCCCTCCTTTCTTTGCACCGCGGCTCTACTTGGGCTTGGCTTTGTCCCATTTCTGGAGGCCGCGGCCCTCCTTAGTCCAGGCTGCGGCTTCCACTGAAGCTTCTTTCTTGCTCTTTTGCTTTAGTTCTGGAGGCGGAGGCTTGGATATCTTTCAGCCATAGCGCACACATTCAAGACTTGATTTCTCTTCATTTGTCCTTCCACACACATGCCTTCACTCTGGTATACCTTGAGTCTTTGTGCTTTAAGCAATGATAACTTATCCTCCTCTTTTGAGCTTAAAGTTCCTGAAAATGCATCGAAATAGATCAATGATCCAAGAATGACACTTTAGAGTTGTTAATATATAAAAGTGCAATTAAAACCTAGATCAACCCTAAAATGCTAACAATTAAGTACTGTTAAGGTGCATTTTATGACTCTCATCACAACCCCTAACTAGCTTTTTTTTTTTTCTATCAGTAAATAAAACTTGTATTAAACAAAAATGTACAAAAGAATCACTGGGCATACCCAGGAGATATACAATGAGCAAGTACAGAAATAAAAAATAAGCTTACAAAGGAAGCCTAAACAAAAGCTAACAAGCTTACAAGCTTACAAAAGAAGTCTAATCTGTAGGCAAAAAGCATACACAATTCTATAGATTACAAGTTGGATCTTCTTGACAAGGCTGGTAGCATGAACAGTGGAATGATAAAATACTTTGGCATTTCTAGCTATCCATATGTTGTACACTGTGCATGCTAGGGCAATCCTTTTAGCTATGGTTGGGGGGCCAGTTCCTCTAACTTTTTGGGTCCACTTGATTGCACTTTCTATTGTGTTCATCTGCCTTCTACAACCAAGCCAACTAGCTTATTGCTAGTCCCTTAGCAATTTAAGCGAAAACAAGAGATGAATTTTACGGTAGGAATCAAAACAAGGTAAAGCAATGTTAGTGTTAAACTAGGAGCAATTCACTTTTTGTCCTCAAAAATCGTACATAACACACAACATATAGAATTATTAAATATCACCCAAATCCAAAAGTAGTCCAAACATCAATCTTAAAATCGTTATCGACTCTTAACATCCATCTTACCACAATCCATTAATCCGAACATCCGGATGATTTTATGCACAAGATTCATGAATACAAGTCTTGGCCACTAAAAACATTATAAATTGCGTGACAACAATCACAAATCAAGCTCCATAGGCTTACTTTTCAAATCGCTCTCCATGTAAGAATGATGTCTTCACATCCATTTGCTCGATTTCCCAATTAAATTGGACCACCATTGCTAACACTATCCTTATCGTCTGTGTATTTCACAACCGGTGAGAATATTTCGGTGAAATCTATGCTTTCTCTTTATGTGAACCCCTTCGCTACCAGTCTAGCCTTATACCGGACTTCATCCCCTGAAGTATTCCCTTCTTTGATCTTGTAAATCTATTTACAATCCATAACTCTCTACTTTTCTGGTTTGGGCACCAATTCCCAAGAGTTGTTCTTCCTCAAAGAATCTATTTCTTCCTCCATAACTAACTACCACTTTGATGAATCCTTACATTCGATGGCATCCATGTAAGTTTCTGGTTCAACCCCTCCTTTTGAATAAGGAGCTGCTACATTAGCATCCGCAAAACCATATCTTAAAGGTGGTCTGACCACCTTCCTTTCCCGGTCCCTTGTGAGCTGATAATCATTCTGATTTGCTGCATCATCCCCTTCTAGTTCAGCCTCCTCTTGAGTTGTCCTGATCTTAGCCGTCATCAATGGGCTCTACCTGGTCCGAATCCTCTTGCCTTCCTTGATCTACCTGAACTGAATTTTCATTGATGATATGCTCCACAAATACCGAACTGGTTTGCTCACTATCCCCTGTAGGGTTAGTTTTCTCCAAATAGGGAAATAACAATTCATTAAAAATGACATCCCTACTTATTATGAGTTTAGTCCATTTTGGCTCTAAGGACCACAACTTATACTCCTTAACCCCATCACCATACCCTAGAAACACACATTTTCTATTCCTTAGGCTAAGTTTATCATCCTTTTGATGTGCAAACACAGCACATTCAAAAGTTCTAAGGTTGTTCAACTCAGAGGGTTTACCACTCCACATCTCCTCGGGAGTCTTAAGGTCTAAAGCCCTAGAGGGTGATCTATTAACCAAATATGCAGCAGTAGACACAGCTTCCCCCCAAAAACATTTTGGTAAACGGAACCCAATTAACATGCACCTAACCTTTTCCATAAGGGTCCTATTCATTCTCTCAGCAACTCCATTTTGCTGAGGGGTTTTCACAACTGTTCTATGTCTTAGAATCCCATTTAACTCACAGAATTTATCAATATCCTTATTAAAAAATTCTAAGCCATTATCGGTTCTTAACACCTTAACTACCCTGCCCGTTTGAGTCTCCAACAACTTTTTCCACACCACAAATTTATTCAAAGCATTTGATTTATTTTTAAGCAAATAAACCCAAACCTTTCTAGAATAATCATCAATTAAGGACAGAAAGTAAACATTACTTCCCTGTATTGGTGTTCTTGCTGGTCCCCAAAGATCCACATGAATGTAGTCAAGAATGACGTTAGACTTATGCACTCCAGTGTTGAAGCTGACTTGATGTTGCTTCCCAAGAACACAACATTCGCAAAAATCAAGTTTCTCTACCCTGTCACCGCCAAGTAGACCATCCTTGCTGAGAACTTGCAGGCCCTTTTCGCTCATATATCCTAAGTGATTGTGCCAAAGAACCACCTTATCCATCTCAGCCATCAAGCTTGCTGCTTGATCCTTGATTTCTGTCTCTCCGATCATCTCATAGAGACCATCTTTTATTACTGCTTTGATCACTATCAAAGATCCCTTGGTTACCTTGATCTTTCCTCCCTCTACTTTGTTTGTGTACCCAATGGAATCTAACTACCCTAATGAGATCAAATTTCTTCTCAAATCCGGAAGATACCTCACATTCTGCAACAGCCTTGTGACTCCATCAAACATCTTCAATTGGATGTCTCCTATCCCCCTCACTTGGAAAGAAGTATCATTCCCCAAGAAAACATTTCCATCATTGGTTTCCTTGAAATTCTTGAACCAATCCCTGTGAGGGCACATGTGATAAGTGCACCCAGAATCCAGGATCCATTTCTCACTGCCTTGCCTCCTGCTAACATTTGAGCACACAACAAGAACATCATCTTGTTGTTCTCCTTTGGCAATCGAAGCCTCTCTATTGTTGGTATGGCTTCTTCCTCTCTCATCCCACAACTTCTTCTTGCAATCTTTCTTGAAATGACCCTCCTTATTGCAGTAGTAGCATCTCTTTCTTCCAAATCTTGGTTTGGAGTGTGCTCTCCCATGGCTTTGCCCTCTACCCTTTGATTTCTCTCAGTAGTTACCATGGATGCTATTGCCATTCCGAGTTGCTGGCCTTCCTCTAACGAATAGCCCTTCTTCACTTGATGTTTCCCTCATCTTGGCTTTGAAATTATGAGCCCTTATAGCATTGATCACAATTTCCTTGGTTAGTGTATCTCTTCCATATTCAATAGTATTAATCAAACTTTCAAAATAATCAGGAAGAGAATTCAATAACATAATAGCCAATTGTTCATATGGGAATGTTATACTATAACTAGCCAAATCTCGAACTAGTTTATTAAACACATCAAGATTATCTTGCAACTCTTTATTAGGATCCATTTTAAAAGCGAAGATTCGTTTAAGAAAATAAATCTTATTAGGGAGAGTTTTGGTAATAAACAACTCATCTAGTTTCTTCTATATGATAGCTGGATCTTCCGAATCTCCACATTCTCTTGTCACACTATCCGACATGTGTAGAAAGATGGTGCTATATGCCATCTTCTTCATCTTAATTCGCTAGACCTTCGTGATACTTGCTGGAAAAGCGTCATCTACTCCAATAGCCAAGTCCACTTTTTGTTGCATAAGAACAACCTTGATCTTCCACTTCTAAAGGGCAAGGTCTCCCTTTCCATCAAACTTTCAACAATGAAATTTGAACCCATCTTGTGGAATAAATCCCAAGATATATGCAGCACCCACAATTGTTTTCCAACTTCTAAATCTTAAGAACTCGATCAAATCTTGATCCCAGCACTGTTTTTGAATCATCCTCAAGAACCCGATCAAATCTTGATCTCTACTCCGTTCTTGACTCACTCGAGAAGTTGACCTTTGATTCTTGGAGTCTTGCTCCGATACCTTCTGTTCCAACTTCGATACCCGCTAACCAAAGTTCTAATACCACTGTTGGAAATCACCTCAAGATGCCAAGGTAGTGATCTTCCAAACACCCAAGCCTAGAATGACTTGTAATGAACAGAAACAAGCCAATCAAAGAAAGAACACAAGCAATTGTTATCGAGGTTCGGCAAATGCCTACGTCCCCGTGAGCTACTCCGAGCTCTCTGCACTAAATCAATGAGTTCTTATAATTACAGCAACACCTACTCAAGAACCCTCTTGTTCTTGATACATGAAAGAAGAGAAAAGAAAGAGATAAGAACTAAGTGTTTCCTTAGAATTTTTCCCAAGAAAATTCCAATTACAAAGCCCTTGACCCCTCTTCTTGTATGCTCTCTCTCAATCCCAGCCACTCTTGAATGAGATGTATTCTAGTGTCTCTCTTGTGTTTTGTGTCTTTGCACTCTCACACTTGCACTTGAATTCTCTTGTATGATGATCTTATATTGTATATGTATGATTGAAGCTAGATGACCCTTTATATAGTGCACCAACTCCTTGAATCAATCTTGAAGTCAATCTCAACCCTTTGATCTTGGGGACCAATCAATCATAGCCCTCCACCAAGTCTAAGTGATCCTGTGTGTTTTAATCAAGCCCCACGCATCAGGAGAAGAGTGTTGAAACTTGTCATCAGGTGTGCCTGGAGCCGCGGCCTGTAACAGGGCAGGCCGAGGCTCAAAACAGGCCACACCACCTCCAGCTGCTAGGGGCTGCGGTGCCCAAGGATGAGCTGCGGCGTGGCCTGGAGGGGGGAGCTTCTAGAGTTGCTGCAAGCCGTGGCGCACAAGGCTGGGCCGTGGCGCACAAGGCTGGGCCGTGGCGCACACCTCCAAGCCTGATGTTGTTGAACCTTCATTCTTCAACCTGTTTAATCCTTAGACAAATACCAACAGTATAGTCAGTTTTAAAGTTTAATGTTTAGTGCTTTTATTGTGAACTTTAGTTTCATAATTATGAGAGGCTAAAGTCTTCATCTAAGGTTGAAGATGAAGCCTCCCCATTGTTTGGCATAATATTTTTCAGATTTGTTCATACAATTCTGATATTTTTAGTATAAATGTTCTGTTCAATTATTTGAGTAAAATCTTATGATTGATTTCTTTTAAATTGTTCAATTGGATATTCCTTGTGTTTTATTTGTCGGATACAACGGATCATTCAAATTAGATTGGATATCCATTGTGATTTTTAAACGGATACATTGGATGGTTTTGGTTTAGTTTGGGTATTTGCTATGATTTGTATAATGGTGGATTCATGGAATGATTTGGTAGATTATTTTTATATAGAACAGGAAAACATATGCTTTACTTTAGTGGGGTGGATTCAGAAACCTTAGTATTTTTATTATTTGTTTTAAATAAATTTAGTTTAGTTTATACTCTTTGCATAATACAACTCAAAATTTGGAACTAGGTTAATATAGGTTTAGTTTAGATAAAAAAAATACATTTTCACAATGCAATTCCCTGTAGATTCGACCTCGCACTTGCACAACACTATATTGCAAACGACTCGTGTGCTTGCGAGTAATTTAAAACCCACAACAGTGCATCACACAATAAGTTAAATTTTATCGACATTATTACTTGGAGTAATAAGAAATGATAAAATTCTAATGCTCCCATGGCATTACAAGATAAACTAATACACTAAGTGGAATGAAAATCGCCTTGAGGGGTAGTAATGTCATTATAATTAAAAATTTAGACAATTAAATACAACAATATAAGCAGCCTAAAATTGCTTTGCTCGTATGTGAACTAGAAGCAACTTGAATTTTAAGGTTAATTTGTTTTTACTTCAAAATTTTCACAATTTCTCTCCTTATGGGATAAAAGAAATATAGGATAATCTTGGAAGTGGAGAAAACGATTAAACAAATATTTGCTGAATATTAAAAAAGCCAACTAAAGAAATAAATTGATAAAGTCACACATAAGTAGCGCATTTATACTCTATATATTGTTGGAATGAAATAGATAAAGTATTTCAGTTATATAGATTGGAAAACTTCATATTGTGGTACTCACTTTATATAGATGGGTATTATATCTATTTTTGAGAAACTTGTTAGATTGTTAATGGATCTTGGTGCAACCTATTCCTTTGTATTCAGTGTTTTTATGAAATCGATTGATGCATATGTTAGTTCTTTGATGCATAATCTTATTGTTGAAATTTCTACTAGAGATAGAATTATGATTATAGTAATTTATCAGGGTGTGTAATCCATATAGCTGATAAAGAGTTTGAAGTTGATTTGTTGTTTTTAGATAAGACAGATTTTGATTTAATTTTGGGGATAAATTGGTTATCTGCATATCATGATTAGGTAGATTGTTTTAAGAAGAATGTGGTGTTCATGATACCTGAACAAGATGAGTTTAATTTTTAGGAAGAACATAAGATACTTGCAAATTGTCTTATTTCTGCCTTGACTGCTAGTAGATGGTTTAGGAAAGGTTGTAAGGGGTATTTGGTGTGTATGGTGGATTCTAGAAAGGAGGTTAGGAAGTTAGAAGAAATCTTAGTGGTGAAAGATTTTTCTGATGTGCTCCCTAGGGAGTTGTTTGGTTTGCCTCCCAGCAGGGAGATTGAGTTTTTTATTGAGGTGATTCTGGGACCAGCACCCATATCAATATCACTTTATAGAATGGAACCAGCTGAGTTGACAGAATTGAAAGTTCAACTTTTGGAGTTGTTAGAGAAATAATTTATTCGACCTAGTATGTCGCCTTGGGGAGCCCCTGTGTTGTTTATGAAGAAGAATGATAGAATGATGAGGTTGTGCATTAATTATAGACAGCCGAATAAGATCAGCATCAAGAATAAGTATCCTTGGTCCATGATAGATGATTTATTTGAGCAGTTGTAGGGGGCTAGGATGTTTTCTAAGATAGACCTGAGATCAAATTATCATCGATTGAGGATAAAGGAAAGGGATATGCCTAAAACTACTTTTAGGATATGTTATGGCCATTATGAGTTTCTTGTGATACCATTTGGGTTAACTAATGCTCTTGCAGCATTTATGGATCTGATTAATCAAGTGTTTAAACCATTCTTAGATGAATTTGTGGTTATGTTTATTGATGATATCCTAGTATATTCCAAGAGTGAGGAGGAGCAACATTTGGAGATTGTGTCAGAGGTTCTAAGGAGAGGGAGATTGTATGTAAAATTCTCTAAATGTAAGTGTTGGTTAAATGAAATATCTTTCTTAGGGCATGTTGTATCTGGAGAAGGTATAACAGTTGACCTACATAAGATAGAGGCAATACTAAGTTGGGAAAGACCAACTAATGTGATTAAGATTAGAAGTTTCTTGAGGATTGACTAGTCATTATAGAAGATTCATTCAGAATTTTTATATTATTTATGTACCATTGACCATATTGACCAAGAAAGAAGTGAAGTTTTAGATTTTGGAAGAATGTGAGAAGAGTTTTTATTTGTTGAAAGAGAAGTTGACTACTGCCTCAGTATTAGTGCTTCCTTTTGGTGATGAAGGATTTGTGGTATATAGTGATGCATCACATTAGGGATTGGGATGTGTGTCGATGCAACATGGGAGAGTTGTAGCTTATGCTTCTAAGCAATTAGAGAACCATGAGATAAATTACCCGACCCATGGGAAAACTTCATATTGTGGTGCTCACTATAAATAGGTTGAGGATATAAGAAATATCCTTAATATCTTGATTTCAGTGGGAGTGACATAATAGATTGTGGAATTGGTCCACAAATCATTAATTGTGTGAAGTAACTGTGAAAGACTTTGGTATTGTCTTTTGGAGATAGGAAATTAATAGTCTTTTCATTTACTTCGCTTGATAATGATAAGCCTATAAGAAGAAGAAGGCTCTATCACTTCTTAATATAGAGTGGATCGAATCCATGAGAATAAGTCATGTCTACGACTTGGTTATTCTCTTGCCTTGGCATAGGGAAATTGGAAACATGTTCTCGTAAGCCAAAGTGCAAGATAAATTGGATTCATAGTAAAAAGTAAGGTATGCCTTGTGGTAATGACCTACACCCAATAGACGAGATTATTTTCTTTCTTTAAGCACTTAAATTCAGTAAAAATTTGTTAGCATGAGCTGGTTTAAATTTTTCATTTGAAATTGTGAATCTAAGAAAATTCATGTTTATTAGGTTAATTACAAAGATCTATGATGAATGCCTAAACATCTTTAGATAGACGCAAATGGTGAATTAAAAATTGTAAAAAGAGCAATATGAGCATTTTTGAGGTTAGTCATTTTTCTGGTTTGATGCATTGGAAAATATAAAGGCATTCAGTATACAGTTATCTCTTCATATTACATGACTATGATAGTCAACTTGACTCTCATGGTATCTAAAAGAGACTGAGTTTGCACAAATGATCATTAGAAGAAACAATATATAAAGTTATGATAAGAGTATTGTTTTTTCGTTTTGTAAATTCATGCTATGACGAAGCTGAGAATAAAAATACTAGAGTTATGTTAATGTATGTGTAATTTTATTAACATTATATTTGAGGTAGATGCTATAGATTATTGCCTTACCCTTAACATAAGTTCTTATATTATCTTCATTGGCCAATGAGTGATTGAATATAAAAAGGCTCAACACGCAATGTAAACACCTCTGTGGTGTTGTTCCAATTACGCTTAGATCAAAGAATGAGTTTCAGAGTCATTGAGAGAATTTATGAAAAATCACTTCTATTCTTGGCAAGGTAGGGAATTTATTATTTGAAAATGTGAAAATCTTTTTTGTGGAATTTCTTATAAATTTTTGAAAACCCCGTCTCTTATTTTTTTATTGCTAAATAAGTTTTTCAAATGAGGTTGCCAAGAATAGTGGGAGTGAAGCTTCATTTAATGAATGTTGAAGTTATTTTTTGCCTAGTAGGAATATACCATTAGGAAATGATTCTCGTCCAAATTATGATAAATGAAAGCAATAAAGTAAATTCTCTTTTACCTATGAGAGGTTAGTAGAGAATTTGCGATGTATGTGCTTCGTGCTTCACGGTGTCATATTATGAAAACTTTAAATCTTTGAAAAGCAATATAATGAGATTCTCTTATCATAAGATGATTGGTAGAGAATCGCTTGTTTATGGTTCATGAGTCTTGATTGTTAAAGGTCATAGATTGCATGCTTTATAGATGAATGGTTAACACTTTTTTGGAATGAGATAAATTCTTTCATATGATCCAACTTAGAGTTGTTGATAATGTTCTAGCATCAATAAATGCCTCTGTGAAGAGTGTAGTGTTTAATGAAAGAATTCATTAAATGGTATGAATTCAAACATTGGATGACTTAGATGATTGTGTAGTTTATGAAGTGCATGAAATAAGTTCACTAGTGAACTTCAGATGCAACTAAGGACAATCATCTAAGGAAGATCACCGAACCTTATCAAGCTATGAGCTTATGATAAGGAATCTTGATGTGTCATCAATGATCCTAAAAAAAGTACATATATATTGAATAAATGTTGTTGATATTGAAAGTTAAATTGTCTCCTAGAATGGTTGTCTTGATAGGTATAGACGATGGGTTTCATGAACTCTAATTCATTCAGATTATGAATCTGAGTAAACCCGTAGACAATTAAAAGAGATGTATTATACCATATATCTCAAGAGTAGCTAATAGAGATGATTTAAGTTTCACAAATTAGATTATAACTTTATAGTATGTTTCTGCACCATACTTAACAGTATCATAATTGTTCCCTCTTAAGTAGAAATAGCTCATGTGAGTCATGATTCACTGTATCCATGTAAAGATATTGAGTCATGCACATTCTTTTCACTAAAAGAAGTGAAATAAAAATAAGAATGATTGGGCATTTTTTAGAGTTACTATGGTAAAGCAAAAATTATAAGTTTTATAACATTTGTTGCTTGAAAGCTAGTCTGTTCGGCTTCCATTATTAGCAACATTGAATACTAATTTCTAATACCTTAATCAAACTAATGGATTACTATAAACACTTCCACTTAAATGAGATTCTAGGTGAAGATCAAGGTAGCAAAGACATGCAGACCTGATCTTAGTTCTTTGTAACCTTTTGGGAATACAATCCCTAACTTAAGTTGGCACAAAAGTTAAGACTGCGCGATAAAATTGACATGATAATTTTGAATAACTTGATAGTATGAAAAGTAACACACACATATCATGAAATTGATTTCATGATAAAAGATATGCCACCAAATTAAGATCAGCTCTCTCACACAAGTGATCACCTCAGGTGCCCTGATAGTGAGCTGAGATGAGACATTATATACTTTTTTCACTTAAAGAGTGAGAAAAAATGTATAATATGTGTTGGAAAATTTTCTTTTTTGTGTCGCCTTGACTAAGATCAAGATGAGGTCTATAAATTATAAATGATAACTTGATCGACCAGACATGATCATCCCATGGTCATGTAAACCTGAAAAGTTAGCTGGATACAAGATCTTAATTGGGTTAGGCACATGTGCACGTGAAACATGTAGTTGCGACTAGATTAAGATTCGTATGGTGGTCCGACTAGATCTAACTTCCTGCACATTTTCAATTTTGTCAGTATTATTCTCAATGCATGGCTGTCATCAAAAGTCTTCTTCAAAATGAACCTCAAACTCAAAATTATGGAAAAGAAAAAAAAATGGAAAGAAAATTGAGTCAGTATCAAACACACAAAAAACAAAAAGAAAAAAAACCATTCAAAAATAATAAATATGAGTAGATTACATTTTCATCCTCAAAGTTTGTATTTTTTTTTATTTAAAGCGATGTACAACCCACATAAAGTAGAAAAAATAGCTGATATATAAACTAGATAAATAATTCACACACTGTGTAAATCGAACTTGAAATATTGTAATCTTAAGATCTTAACCTTGACCAGTGGGCCAAGACTTTATTAACCTCAAATTTTGTACTTAATAACATTATGATCCATTAATTTGAAAATAAGACATTCTCCCCAAACTTTCGATCTATCTATGATAGAAATCGTTTAATATTATCACGTGATTGCAGTAACGATGTGACCTTAAATGGCTATATTATTCCTAAAACTCAAGAAATGTCCATATTATCCCAACATTGTCACAATTGTGATTTGATTTGGACCAAAACAACGATCTACTACCAAAACGAAAGGAAATAGAAAAAAAAAAAAAAGGAGAAATATAATCGTGGAAAGGTTGTAATAATAAAGAGAATGTAACTATTAAAATAATATTATTGTATATTTTAAATACTCAACAAAACTACTTAGAAAAAAAAACGAAGAAGAGAAGGAGATGAAAGGAGTTTAAGTATATGCATATCAAAATATCTATATATGGTTAATATAAAGATTTTATGAATATTTCAAGTTTATTTTAAACGGAAAAATTTAATTCAGTTTTTCAAATTAATAGATCTGTTATTAGGTGCAAATTAAAGTCGAAGATTAAAAATGAAAAATAAAACAGAAGGGCTTTTTATGTTGAAATATGAGAGTTCTTCAGCTTCACATATGGTGCGCTGGCCCACTTCAGTTGTCCCTCTGTTTCAGACTTTCCCATTTTTTTTATTGAGTAAATTACACAACACTATCTAGTTTGCTAAAATAACAATAACATATCAAACTTTTTTAACAATCACTATTCATTTCTAAATACTAATTTTCACCATCAAGCAATTCAAAATGAATTTATTTAAAAAATCAAAATTTTAATAGGATATTACTGTTCAAGATGACGAAAGTACTCTTAAGTATCGTAAATGTTACTTTTAAAAAAAATAGAAGTACTAAGGATGAAATCTATTTAACAAGAAAAATTTTAAGTTTTTTTTTTAAAAAGAAAATTATCATTGTTCTTTTTAAAAAATTGTTAAAAGTATATTTTAAATGAATTTATATTTTATTATATAGTATAAACAAATTTTATTTCATATATTTTAAAAAATATAATGATATCGTTACTTATCGCATCCTCAAATAAAATATCATCATAAAATTAAATTAAATATTTTAAATAGAAAGTTTGTTGACATATTTTTTTAATAAAATTAAATAGCCTAATGTCTCAAATAAAAGAATATTAAAAACCATCATAAAATAAAAATCAAAGACAAACTTTTTTGTTTTAAAAATTAAAATAATAATTGATTTTTTTATTTGTTTAGAAAAACATGAATTCAAATAACCTAAAAATTTAAGTTATAAACAATTTTACGATAAATGATTTATAAATAGAATTATTAAACTTATCATAATCATTTGGAGATATTTTAATATTAAAGGTACTTTGGTCATCCTGAAAAAATAATATCTAAATAAAATTTTAATTTTTTAAATAAATTCATTTTGGACTTCTTCGAGATAGAAATTAATATTTTAAAGTGTCAGATGAGTTTTAAAAAAGTTTAACATATTAATGTCATTCAGCAAATTTAAAGGTAATAGAGTGTAATTTCCCTTCTATATTTATCATTTTTCACATTTACATGTGTATATATATTTATCTAGAATGCATTTACGTATATTATAGACATGTATACATAACCGTCCTTACAGCTGTCCTTTATGAGATTTTTGTTTAATTACTCACTGAATGCCAATTTGACTTGAACAACCTTATTTTCTAGTGTGAACCATTTGTGTTGTTTAATTAGGTTTCAACTACATGTTTCAGGCAATATTTTAATTGTGGGGTCTTTGCAAATCTTGGCTGTGATGATATGATCAATATTTTTTCTTTTTAATGTATCTGCTCATTTATGTGTTGTCTTCCCTCTTTTTAGGGTTCAAGTTGCCAGTTTCAATCAGTGTTTCTGTTTTGCTTATGTGTTTTGTATTAATTTTGTAAATTTGTGCTTAGATTTGTGATTGGAAATGGCTTATTATTGATTAGGAGCCAGTAATCTGAATGATTTTTTAATGCCCAGTTGTATTTGTTAATCATTAAGTTTAATCAGCTATTTCGTTGCTTGAATTTGTAGTCGGTTTGGTAGTTTCTATTTTGTAGTTGCATTGTTTTTTCTTTACTTGGTTATTAATTACTTGTCAAGGGCTTATCTTGCCAACTACATGGCTGAAAGTAATGTGGACTGATTTTAGGACTATAGATGTGTTATCAAAGAAAGTGACATTTTGATTTCCTTGAATTTTCAATAATATCATGCTTTACTATTCTGTATCAGCAAATCTGGATGTGGGAGGAGGACCATTGGGTATTCTTTTCTCTTGCAAGTTGAGTTTGTGGATGCCTGTTAAATATGTCCATACTTTTTGTGTCCTTTCCACTTGGTCCCAGTATGAATCTTCCCTGAGTTTGGCATCAAATGAATCTACCCTTTAAATCTTGTTTTATAGTGGTTTTTAAGAGCTTATATAAATATATTAATCTCCTATAATGGTGGCAATCCAATGCTTGTGCCTGCTTTGACAAGCAAGAACTTGTGCTATTTAAAGTTTACTATACAAGTATTTGGTGGCTTCTGTTTTAACTTTTGGTCTTGACACAATGAAAACAAAGAGAGGGAAGCGTTCTGAGGTATGCTTAGTGATTCTTTGATCCAAACTCTGTTTTCTTAAGGCAGTAGTCATGAAGTTTAGGGATTCATTTGGACCATTTTGCCTTTGGTTGCAGGCCTTTTGGCCTTCCATTGTGATGAAAAGATGGTTAAATATAAAGCCTATGGTGCATGATTTTAGTGAAGATGAGGTTGACCCTGAAACTGAGACTGAAGATGATGGTATGGTCATAAACTGCTTACCACATCAATTAACTCCTCTTAATTTTCTGCTCTTAATCATGTTTTCTGCAATTTTCATCCAGCTTGCTCTCTTATAGATGAAGTAGTGCACGTTCGTGACGTTCATAACCATCTGATACAAGAGAACCAATCAGATTGCTGGAGTCAATTTTCAGGCAATACTCAGTTTTTATATCAGTACTTTGCTCTTGTTTGGATGACGCACTCTTTGGTTTTTTTTTTTTTTAATTTAAGCTTAAAAGCATATTTGATCTCATCTACACACTATTTTGCATTCTTGTGGCTTTGTCCAACATCCATCTTCACAAAGATCATTTTGCAGTTCAGCTCCTTAGTACTTAAAGTATCTAACTTTTCTGCAACTCTCATTAGTGTGGTGTTTTTCTTTCTGTGTTTTATAGTCATAACTTATTGTTAAGAAGTTGAATTTATTTATTATTAGAAGGAAGAGATTTTGGCTAATTTTATGTTATGTGTTGATGTTGTTGCCATGGCCTGGATTGGCCTGGGATCTTAAGCCTCTCTGCTGATCTTGGATACATTGAGGAAACATAAATGGTTAATGAAGCAGTTTTGTTGTAACCTTCTTGTTTCCACCTCTCCTTATGTTTTTGTGTGTGTGGCGTGTCATGTAAGCTATTATATCACTAAGGTATTATGCAATTTTCAGATGAAGCTGCTAAATTTTTAGCAATTCGCTATTGATCGGAAACTATATTCCTGATGTTTTAATTCCTCTCTTACATAAAGACATTTAAGTTTCAATTGTGTTGTTTGGATGTTTTATTAATACAGATAGAGCTTCTAAGGGCTATCAGTTAAGAAACAGAAGAGGAAAATCAGAAACTCGTCGTGCCCAGTACATAAATACAAAGGATGTGAGGTTTGGCCATAATCTGCCTATGCTAGCAAATTATCCTTACGGTACTACTGTTTTGGTTCATATAAAGATCATGACCCTTGGTCATTTGTAGGGTGAAAATTGCCACTTGGAATGTTGCTGCGAGACTTCCAAATGAGGATCTTGAGATTGATGATTGGCTTTCTACAAAAGAGGCAGCAGATATTTACATTATTGGTTGAGGATTACCTAATTTTGGTAGATGTATCTGTGTTTATCTCATATGCTCTTGATGGATTGACATCCTATATGGTTTATTTTGTTGCCTCCAAGTTCTGATTTGCATTTTTCTTTACCATATGATATATCACGTCTTGTCAATGGTTCTGTTTTATAGGAAGTTTTTGTGTCTCTATGTGCATGACACAATTCAATGGTACTAGGAATTGTTGAGTGTACTTTGTGGTTCCATGAATTTCGAACTGCATAAAATAGTAGGTTGTGTTTCTGATGCTAGTGAAGAATTGTAAAAAAACAGGAAGTTATATATATATATATATATATATATATATTTTTTTTTTTTTGAAGAGTCGGTAGCCACCCTCGTAACGACCCCGTCCCAAGTTTATTGATAAGCCATCACTTATGGCGGAGGAAAACCGTGGTTATAAGTAAAACATCTGGGAGATTACAAATAAGACCAAAACGAACCTTCCCAAACAAAGACCAAACAAAATATAAAGAAAATAAATCAGACTAAGAGACAACAAACAAGTCAAAACAGGCCTGTGTTAAAAAACAACCTCTAAACAAGCTTAAAGAAACTTTCAACAAACAAAAGAAACCTAACGTCTAATAGTCGGCAAAACAGACTTATCAATACGAAGAATACCCTTTAATAACCTCGGTAGCTGATGTAAATTTTCATATGTTCCATTATTGCCTCGCTCACAGATCTTAGTCAAGAAATCTGCCGCTTGATTACCTTCACGTAATTGATGAACAATCTGAACATTTATCCCTTGCATCTCTTTAACACCCTCTTCCCAAAAGAAATCTGCCGATAGATATGGGAACACTGATCCAAATCACATTGAACAATAATCCAAATCACATGAACAATTCAACACTCAATCACAGAGTATGAAAATTGATAATTTAATGTGAATTCATTCATAAACTACTGAATAACAAATTAAAATCCCATATATATAGGGAAAATCCTAACATAAAGATAAAGAATAAACCTAAGAAGATAAGAACAACTCAACTGATCAGATAACAATGGAGAAGATAAGCCTAAACCTAATCATATTCTAATAAGGAAGCTAACTAAGATAATAATTCTTAATATTTACAATTACATAATTATCCCCATATCCCTTTAGATTAAAATCTCTAATCCTAATCTTCCTCGTTTTCCTCATCAGTTTCATGCCTGATAATTTATCTTGGCACAAGTTCCTTTCCTTTGATTGTCACTGGTTCTAGTAGCATAAAGCCTTCCAGGATTAGGCATCAAGTTGTAAACAGTTCACCTTCAGTTGACCATTGGTTGTAGAATAACTTCAGACCTTGACGGATCATACTTCAATCTGATGAGGCTTCTTGGTTTTGGTTTGAAGTTTGAACCTTCTGCATAATCATAAAGAACACACAATATATGCATCTGTCCTAGGCTGTGTTTCTTGCTTGACTTGCTATCTTCCAAATCCAGCAAGTGGCAAGCAATTTCAGTTCTAGAATGCCTGTTATGCCACTACGCAAATAGGTTCACTGTGATATTTTCTCCAACATTTTGCCCCAAAAATGCACCGAAATTTCACTATAGGTAGTTTGTCACAGACATAGCTGCCATATATTTTTTAATCTGTTCTGGACACAAGCAACCCAGTCCAACCATCTTGATGCTTCTTGGAAGCTCAATTTGTGGAGAGGTGTCAACTGGTGGTCTACTAGATCTTTGAACTGTTGTCTCAAATGTTTGCCACATGCGAAGAAGCAACGTAGAGTCAACTTGTGAGCTTCGCACCGTTTTTTTCCATGTATACATATGGTTCTTATATTTGAAACTGAGGATATATGTGGCTTATGTTTTGCCTACTTATTGTCTGTTATCTCATTAAATTGATTTTGTTGAACTGCTTCCCAAATTTATGAGACCAATGGTGGCTTCTCATTATTTGGAACCGTTCAGTTATGGTGATATGATCTCTCTTTCTCTCTGTAATGGTGTTCTTCTTTCCTTTTTTCTTATTTTTTTCGTTCAGTTATTATGTCTTTTATATTACTGAGAAGGTTTAGTTGCGTACATGCTTGGTTTTAATATTATGTTTGAATCTGTATCCTACGGTTTCCAAGAGGTAGTCCCTTTGAATGCTGGGAATGTATCGGAAGCAGAGGACAGAGGGCCAATTCCAAAATGGGAAGCAATCATTCGAAAAACCCTGAATAAATCTTCGGAACATGACAGAAAACACAAATGTTACAGCGCCACACCCTCTCCAGTATTAAGGACTTCTACTGTTGCTGATGCACTTGTGGATGAGATAGATGATCTGCCAATGGACTTGATGAGTGAGGAATATGCAGAGACCACTAGTGGTTGTGACTCGGAAGGATAAGATCCGAGTAAAGCCATTGGTTTTGGAAAAAGTGTACAGATGAAGAGAATAATATATGGTATTGACTGTGACAGTAGATTAGACTGGCCCGAACATTCATTAGATGCAACCCCTCAAGTCATCTCTTCCAATTCAAAGTTGAGGAGAGGTTTGAGTAGCTCTGCAAGAATTGACTTTAATTGGACCGACAATCCTTCAGCAAATAGTCCTCACAATTTTGCTTTTAATGTTAATGGGTTGAAAAGATCACACCATAGCTCTGTAAACCTAAGTTCGATGTGGAGGGAGCAGCAAGAGAAGTCTGAAGTCATTGAGACTGTCTCTGATAGGTTTTCTGAGGAAGAGGATGACATATTCTTTGAACTACCAAAGGAGCAACATGATAATGGATTTGACAAATATCGCACAAAATCACGTACCAAGTATGTACGAGCTGTCAGCAAGCAGATGGTAGGGATATATGTATCGGTCTGGGTGAGTAAGAGTTTGATGAGACATATAAACAATTTGAAAGTCTCTCCTGTTGGAGTTGGTCTTATGGGCTACATGGGAAACAAGGTATTGAATTTCTTCCTTTCTAGGATTGCACCAGTCTATTTGGCTAGGACATTGCATTTCTCAAGGCAACAATAGGATTTGAAATACCATGTAATATGGATATATTGCTGATTACTAAATAGAAAATAGAAATAGTATAACAGTGTCATGATTGGATTCTATACTTCTTGAATATTTTTTCTATTTGGAATCCACTGCAACAGTCTGTTCCATGAATTACATTGGTAACATCATGCTATGGAGGGTTGCTTCCTTCATCTCACTATAATGGTGAGCAGTGTTTTATTAGTTCTCTTAATTTTCATTTTAGATGAGATGAACGGCACCCTCCATATTGTGATGTGTTGCAATATGACTGGCTGCAGGGTGGAGATTTGATTGTAGAGGAGATGACATGTCAGCATATGTATGCACTGTTCAGTAACTGAGCATGCTTTCCGTTGACATTACTGGATGTCTAACTAGAGGTTGCTGATGCAGGGATCTGTCTCTGTTAGCATGTCTCTTTTCCAATCACGGTTGTGCTTTGTTTGCTCTCATCTGACCTCTGGTCAGAAGGATGGGACTGAACAGAAGCGTAATTCTGATGTGTAAGAAATTATACGACGTACTCGTTTCTCATCTGTTTTCGATGCAGATCAACCACAGACAATTCCATCTCATGAGTAAGCACTGTTCTGTCATTTGATCAAAATCTATAACACGAACTTTATTTTTGTTTTAAATTTTTATTTGGGAACCAAGCATTACTTTGAACCACACTGGAGTTCTAGTTTCGATTGTTTTGCCTGTCATTTGATGCCATATCAATTCTAATTTTCGACTGCTTTCTACACATGCATACAGATGTTGAACTCTCGACATGAATTTAGTCATGGAAATATGACAAGTTTTAATGCAAATATGAAGTATTTAATCACCAAATTTTAAAAACCTAGATGAGTATCAAACACAGAAATAAGCAAAAAAGATGGATTAAAATAAGAGTTCTAAACTTCTGTAGCTTGAATAAGAAAATGTTAGGGTTAAACTACTCTATCCCTATGGATCTTAAGATGCGAATATAGAGAAGAAAATAGAAATAAATCAAAGACAAACACACAGCACACAAATTTACGTGGTTCACCCAAACTTGGGTTACGTCCAAGGAGTTGCAGCGATTTCACTATGTCTTGAAGAACAATACAAGGAGGTCTCACCCCTAGACACCCCTCACAGTATTCACAAAAAAAAAAGACAGCTCACTCACTTATCCAAAAGAATAAGATGAAACCCTTATATTTCCGGGTTAAAATAAAAGAGATACCAAACAGTGTTGAAAAGACCAGATTGGACAAAATAAAAAAAAAAAAACCACCAGGCTCCACACATAGCCTAACAATCTCCCACTTGACTGGTCCAATCACCAACACCAAGGACCACATGCCTTCAAACAAAGCAACCATCGCCGCAACTCATTCACCTGTCCTCAAGCTTGAAGACCAACTGAAGCTGAGCACAGCTTTAATTTCTCAATAGTGACACCCTTAGTCAACATACCTGCTGGATTCTCAGTTCCACGAATCTTCTCCAGTACCAACTGTTAACTGTCGAGAAGAGAGCGAATAAAGTGATATCTCAACTATATATGCTTCGTCCTGGAATGAAACGCCGGATTCTTAGCAAGAAAAATAGTACTCTGACTATCACTGTATAGAGTACCCCTCTCATTCTTCTTACCCAGCTCATCCAAGAGACCCTGTAACCAAACCATCTCCTTCCCAGCTTCAGTTATGGCTACATACTCAGCTTCTGTAGTAGAGAGAGTAACGATTTTCTGCAACTTAGAAGCCCAACTTACAGCTGTACCACCCAGAGTATACACAATCCCTGTAGTACTCTTCCTGCTATCAACATCACCAACTAAATCTGCATCCACAAAACCTTACAGTTTTAAACCTGCCCTTGTGAAGCACAGAGATGTATCTGAAGTGCCTTTCAAATACCTCAAGATCCATTTGACTACCTCCCAACGTTGTTTTCCCGGATTACTCATGTACCTACTCACTACTCCCACTGCATGTGCAATGTCTGGTCTTGTGCAGACCATAGCGTACATAAGACTTCCACTAGCTGAGGCATAGGGAACCCTACTCATGTAGTCCTGCTTCTGCTCTGTCTTTGGTGACTAATCCTTAGATAGTCTAAAATGACTAGCCAAAGGTGTGTTCACTGGTTTAGCACTATCCATGCTAAATCGACTGAGAACCTTCTTCACATACTCTGTCTGTGAAAGTTTCAAAGTCCCACTGACTCTGTCTCTGATGATTCTCATACCATGGATTTTTTTTGCAGCACCCAAATCCTTCATTGCAAACTGTTTTGACAATTGCCTCTTGAGATTATTAATCTCCTCAATGTTAGACCCTGCAACAAGCATATCATCCACATACAACAGTAATAGGATATAAGAGTTGTCAAAATTCTTAATATAGCAACAATGGTCTGCCTGGCACCTTGTGAACCCGATGCTACACATGAAGTTGTCAAAATTCTTATACCATTGTCTTAGAGCTTGTTTCAACCCATACAAACTCTTTCTCAGTTTGCAAACCTGATTTTCCTTTCCCTGCACTGCAAATCCTTGTGGCTGATGCATATAAATATCCTCCTCCAAATCGCCATGAAGGAATGTTGTCTTCACATCTAACTGCTCAAGATGTAGGTTCTCTGCAGCCACAATTCCCAGTACTAGCCTGATTGTTGTTATCTTCACAACTGGAGAGAAAATATATGTGTAATCAACACTCTCTTTCTGTTGAAACCCTTTCACAACCAATCTGGCCTTATAGCACTTGCTACCATCATGCTCTTCTTTTACTCTGTACACCCATTTGTTATGTAAAGCTTTCTTCCCTTATGGCAATTCAGTTAGTTCCCATGTCTGATTCGTCATCAGTGAGTCCATCTCATCCTTCATGGCCAACTCTCACTTGCTAGAATTTTTAACCTACAAAGCTTCATCATAACATTCTGGCTCACCACTATCAGTCAACAAAATATAGAACAAGGATGGTGAGAACCGCTGTGGAGATCTAATGTTCCTAGAAGACCTTCGGACAGCACTTATGGGCGTACACTGTTCTACCTGTGGGTCTATATTCTCATCATTTTCCTGACTCCTACTCTGCACTGTGCTCTCAGAAAATTCATCCAAGTCAACAAACTCAGACTTCTTTGGTTCTGGCCCTATAACAACAGATTCTGCACTTGACCTGTCTTTGTACATAACCTGTTCATTGAAAATCACATTTTTACTCCTGATGATTTTTCGATTTTGATTATCTCAAAACCGATAACCAAAAGTTTCATCACCATAGCCAATAAAGAAACATTTTCTGGATTTAGCATCTAGTTTACTGTGAGCATCAGAGTCAATATGAACATAAGATAAACAGTCAAAAACTTTTAAGTAAGAAAGGTTTACCTCATTTCCACTCCATTCCTCTTCAAGTATCCTACAATCCAAAGGAACTGACGGTCCTCGATTTATCAAGTGAGTTGCTGTGCTAACTACATCGGCCCAAAAAGTTTATAGCAACCCAGCATGCAACCTCATACTTCTAGCACGCTCATTGAGGGTCCTATTCATGCGCTTAGCCACGCCATTCTGTTGTAGTGTTGATTACGCCCAAAACAGTAACGCGGTGTTGTAGTACGGTTTTGGGGTGTCGATTCCACAGGGAGACAAATTAACTATAAAGAAAGATGTAAACTTTAATGTGAGACGATATAATTAAATTAAATAGAGAATCTGAATTTGATAGTGAAACAATTGTGTAAAATAGATTGTGAAATATAATAGGAGAGCAACAAGGATCCGGGAATCCTCCCTAGGTTTGTTGCCCTAATCCTAACTTGATTCAGTTGTTTTTATCTCGATTGCAAGTTTCACATCCGAAACAGGCAATCGGCAAATATTCAATTAAAGCACATGTATAAACCCTAATTTGATTTTTATGAAATACTCTTTATTTTCAATTCATGCACATATGATCTATCCTTTAAGTTTATCAAGAAACGACAATATATCTTTGATGACAATATTGCAGTAATGGACAAACCTAAAGGCTAGATCTACCGGACTCAATCATACCCAAATAATCTTGACATAAAGAAAGCATGACTAAATCTATATCAAGGAAAAAGATACAATCACCGGATTAGATGAAATCTTTATAATTAGAATAAAAGTAAATCATAACAATATTTGAACGTTAAAGCTCCATTACAACTGAATCAAATAAGGGAAATAGAAACAACTACACCTAGGGATTCATCCCTTCTCCTTGCTTGGAGATTAGTTAGCCATGGGGCTCATGGTTGCACAATGGAAGGAAAGTTGCTGCTCTCTTGAGTTCTCCAGATTTTTGAATATCCAATTACAAACCCTAAGTGGTATATTTATAGTATACAAGGTCTAGGGGTGTTTTAGGGTTTGAATAAGTCATTAAAGACCTAATTAGGGTCTAACTCGGAGTGCACAAGGCTGTGCGCGCGCTGATTCAGAAAGTCTGACCTCTGTCCGCTAAAATTGCCATAACTTCCTCTAGAGAAATGATTTTAATGAACCTTAAAATCCTCCAGAAAATAGACTTCCATATCTTTCTAACCATATGTGGCACACTTCCTGGTTCTTTCTACATCGATACAGTTTAATTTTTAAAGATGGTTGATTTGTATGCCAACTCCAGCAACTTAGTGAAAACTCCTTCCATAGTTTCTCTTCATCTTGGCTCTTCCGCGATCATTCTTTTGCTTGAGTGTTCAATGGAACTTTGTGTTTCAAAATGATGATAGTTTTTCCATCTCCTTTAACTCAAGATACCTGAAAAATGCACCGAAATAAATTAATGCTCCAAAAATACCACTTTAGAGTTGTTAATGAATAAAAATGCAATTAAGACCTAAATCAACCCTAAAGTGCTAACAAATAAGTACGATTATAATGCATTTAATGGCTCTTATCACAACCCCCAACTAGCTTATTGCTAGTCCCTAGCAATTCAAGCGAAAACAAGAGATGAATTCTATGGTAGGAGTTAAAAACAACGTAAAGCAATGCTAGCGTTGAACCAAGAGTAATTCACTTTTTTGTCTCAAAAATTGCACATAACATACGGCACATAGAATCATTAAATTTCACCTAAGTCCAAAAGTAATCCAAGCATCAATCTTAAAATCGTTATTGACTCTTAACATCCATCTTACCACAAATCCATTAGTCCGAACACCCGGATGATTTTATGCACAACATTCATGAATACAAGTCTTGGCCTCTAAAAACATAACAAATTGTGTGACATCAATCACATAAACAAGCTCCATAGGCTTATCTTTCAAATCATTCTCTGCTATTGTAGAAAAAATCACACTTCATTGGATCAATAGGTCTTTAATAGGCTTGTAATGTTAGGACAAGGTAAGGGTTAAGGAAAAACGGGAAGGATTTGCAAGTAAAAGAACTTAATCTCTTAGCTTTAAACACAACAACTTTTAAGCACTAGATAACTTTACTTCAATGCTCAACTCTTTCAACAATTTTTTTTATAAAAGCATATCTCTTGACAAGTCACCACTTTTTCTTTTCTTTTTCTTCTTTCTTTGCCATACTTCTCTTCTTTTTCTGTTTTTGGCAAATACTCATTCATCTCTTTTTTTCTTTTTTTTTTCTTTTCTTTTCCACAACCCCCAACTTATCTTCTTTAATATACTTGGGTTATGATTTTTCATATTTCCATCCTTACTCCTCTTAAGTGCTTCTCAACAATGTGTACAACTAAGTTCTTTTAAAAGAAGGGTAAGGATAAAATATTTTTAGGCTCATAAGGGTAAGTAAATGAGTTTTTGAAAGAAACAAGGCTCAAATTCTTTTTCAAGAAAAAATGGCTCAAAAAGGTGACTAGTGATATATATTGCAAGGGTAAGTTTGAAAGGCTCAAACGATTCAAAAATGGCCTATATCATATCCTAAGTAGTGTGCATTCTAGGAATTCGCCTCAAATGATTATCAAATAAGTTCTAGAGCTTGTTGAGATCGCAAAAGTATTCACAAACAATCGCACATAGAACTTTTCTAGATGTTTTAGACTAATCATTCAATCTTACCACAAACTAGAGTCTCAAACCAAATCAAGATTGATACTTAAATTATTCTCAAACCGAAACAGAATTTAACTTCTTCTACATGCTATATGTTATTTCAATTAAGTTCATATCATTGACATGTGAATTAACTCTAGGGCAAACACAAAGCATGCTAAAAATAAACAAAAAGGAAAATGACACCAAACAGTTCAATGGAAAAAAATGTATGGAAATAAAGAATATGGAAACAAAAAGATGTGTTTCCTCCACCCCCAACTTAAAAATTGCATTGACCTCAATGTAAAAGAAAGAGTAAAAGAAACTCCCTTTGTAGCCAACGGTGCACAGAAGCTGAAAATTGTGCTCCACCATTTGAACTGCTTCGTATATTTTCCTTGAAAAAGAAATACTAAGTTAATACTAGAAAACAGCAAAATAATAATAATAAAAAAGAAATATGAAAAACAGTAAAATATAAAAGGATATATTGTGGGTTGCCTCCCATGAGCGCTAAGTTTTACGTCTTCGGCCAGACGTTGCACCACTCTCACTGCTGGCCTCATTGTGGTGCTGAAAATGAGGCTCCAATTTAATAGCCTTAATGCTAATCTTTTGGCAATGAATACTTAAAGTCCACCGCATATGGCTCAAGTGTTCTTGGTGTTGCCCACTCACTATCAGCAGTAGGGTATTTGGTTCTCGCATCCATGTGACTTCTCTCAAGTGACTCCTCAAAGCATGGTTGCCATGATTTCTTAATAAATTCATGTGACTTATCAAAAATATCAACAACATTAATGGCATTGGAATAAATTAAAGAATCATCGAACTTAAAATTATTAGGAGGGAATTCCATAGAATTATCTTTAGTGTGCTCATCCTCCAAATTGAGCTTATCAACCATGTAAGTATCGACACACTCATTCTCTTTATGTGGCTGTTTTGAGACTCGGAAAACATTAACCTCTAAAGTTCTATTTCCAAATGATAATGTCATTAAGCCATTCCTACAATTAATGAGGGCATTGGCAGTGGCAAGGAATGGTCTTCCAAGTATCAAAGGAATTTTGGACTCCGTGTTTACAGTAGAAACAGTATCTAAAACCAAAAAATCAATAGGATAGTAGAAATTATCAATTTGCAACAAAACATCTTCTACAATACCTCTTGGTTTTCTTACCGATCTATCCGCTAATTGAAGTACCACGGAGGTTGGTTTAATCTCACATAGACCGAGTTGCAAGTACATTGAGTATGGCATGAGGTTCACACTAGCACCCAAATCTAGCAATGCTTGGCCACAAGATTTGTTTCCAATTTGACAAGCCACTGTTGGACAGCCCGGATCTTTATATTTGGGCGGTGTCTTGCTGTCAATTATTGCACTTGCTTGCTCCATTAGGAATGCCGTCTTCTTCACATGATGCCTCTTCTTGAGTGTGCATAGATCCTTGATGACTTTAGCATAGTTGGGAATCTGTTTTATAACATGAAGAAGAGGGAGGTTAATTTTAACATGCTGAAGTTGTTCAAGAATCTCACATTTTGACGCTGAATTTATCTCCTTAGGTTTAAGGAGTGCTTGAGGGAAAGGCACCGGTGGGCGATAAACATCACGGGCCTCTTGTTCCTTGGGGGTTTCATCCTTGTTACTCAAGTTTGATGGTAGAGTGGGAGCATCAATTTTCTTACCGCTACGGGTGATTATGGCATTAACCTCTTTAACATTTTGATTTCCAGGATTAGAGGTTTGTGCCATATGTTGTCCCCTTGGATTTTGTTGTGTTTGCGAAGGAAACTGTCCTTGCTTTTGAATCGCCAAGAAACTAGTCAACTTAGTGAGTTGGCTCTTTATCTCCTTTTGTTCCACTTTGATCCCTTGTTGCTCCTCTAACAGCTGTTGATTTATTTTGCCTTGATCTTCCACATTCTTGGCATGCACCTGCATAAATGACTTAAACATATCTTCCAAAGGTAAAGATTGTTGAGGTGCATTATATGAAGTTGCTTCCGGTTGCCATTGGGTACTTGAGTGGGCAGGAGGTTGTGTATCGGGTTTCCAATTAAAATTTGGGTGATTTTTCCAACCGGGGTTGTAGGTGTTAGAGTAGGGTGAGTGTGGTTTCCCAAAGGGTATACCTACAGAATTACACTCTTCCTTCATCTCAAAATAAATTGGACAATCCTTAGGTAAATGATCCACCCCATTACACATGAAACAAGGCTCTTAGGACTCTACCCTAGCAACCGGTTCAGGAGCCCTAGCATTTCTAGTTTTTAAGGCTTCAATTTCCTTAGTTAGGGCCTCTAAACGGGCTTTAAGGTTATCATCTTCCTTAAGTTGATAAATCCCAGCGGGTTGATTTCTCCTAGTGCTTTCCATGGCATTTGGTCCTGTCCAAGTGTAGGATTTTTCTGATAGGTCATCTAGGAAATCTATGGCTTGGTCGGGATCTTTTTGAAGAAAATCTCCATTGCACATCATTTCTATGAACTGTCTTTCCCTACTTAGGAGTCCATCATAGAAATAGCTAACTACCCGCTAACTCTCATACCCATGGTGTGGACAAGAATTCAACAGGTCCTTGAAACGTTCCCAAACTTGATATAAGGTTTCGCTTTCTTTTTGTGCAAAGTTTGAGATTTGTCTCTTGAGGTTATTGGTCTTATGGGTTGGGAAGTGTTTTTGGAAGAAAACTCGTGTCATCTCATCCCAACTACCTATGGACCTAGGCCTTAATGAGTATAGCCAAGCCTTGGCTTTTTCCTTAAGTGAAAAAGGAAAAAACCTAAGTTTAACGGTGTCTATCATATCAGCCCTACTGTAAAAAGTTGCTACTACTTCCTCAAATTCCCTAATGTGGACATAGGGGTTTTCATTCTCAAACCCATGGAAGGTTGGTAGCAATTGGATCATGCCCGGCTTAAAATCAGGTTGTTGAACATTACGGGGGAACATGATACAAGATGGGGTGGCTGTTCGGCTAGGGTGCAAGTAGTCTTTAAGTGTCCTAGCAACAATTTCATTGTGATTTTCGGCCATGTTAGGGGAAATAAATAAAACAGAAAGAAAATAAATTAATTAATTAATTAAAAAAAATCAAAACAAAGAGCAAAGAACAAAAAAAAATCAGAAAATCAAGACTTCAAGAAAGGAACGATATTACCGTTTTGTCTCAAAGTTGACAATCTTCCTTGTTTGTAAGCGCGTCTCCCCGGCAACGGCGCCAAAATTTGATTACACCCAAAACAGTAACGCGGTGTTGTAGTACGGTTTTGGGGTGTCGATTCCACAGGGAGACAAATTAACTATAAAGAAAGATGTAAACTTTAATGTGAGACGATATAATTAAATTAAATAGAGAATCTGAATTTGATAGTGAAACAATTGTGTAAAATAGATTGTGAAATATAATAGGAGAGCAACAAGGATCCGGGAATCCTCCCTAGGTTTGTTGCCCTAATCCTAACTTGATTCAGTTGTTTTTATCTCGATTGCAAGTTTCACATCCCAAATAGGCAATCGGCAAATATTCAATTAAAGCACATGTATAAACCCTAATTTGATTTTTATGAAATACTCTTTATTTTCAATTCATGCACATATGATCTATCCTTTAAGTTTATCAAGAAACGACAATATATCTTTGATGACAATATTGCAGTAATGGACAAACCTAAAGGCTAGATCTACCGGACTCAATCATACCCAAATAATCTTGACATAAAGAAAGCATGACTAAATCTATATCAAGGAAAAAGATACAATCACCGGATTAGATGAAATCTTTATAATTAGAATAAAAGTAAATCATAACAATATTTGAACGTTAAAGCTCCATTACAACTGAATCAAATAAGGGAAATAGAAACAACTACACCTAGGGATTCATCCCTTCTCCTTGCTTGGAGATTAGTTAGCCATGGGGCTCATGGTTGCACAATGGAAGGAAAGTTGCTGCTCTCTTGAGTTCTCCAGTTTTTTGAATATCCAATTACAAACCCTAAGTGGTATATTTATAGTATACAAGGTCTAGGGGTGTTTTAGGGTTTGAATAAGTCATTAAAGACCTAATTAGGGTCTAACTCGGAGTGCACAAGGCTGTGCGCGCGCTGATTCAGAAAGTCTGACCTCTGTCCGCTAAAATTGCCATAACTTCCTCTAGAGAAATGATTTTAATGAACCTTAAAATCCTCCAGAAAATAGACTTCCATATCTTTCTAACCATATGTGGCACACTTCCTGGTTCTTTCTACATCGATACAGTTTAATTTTTAAAGATGGTTGATTTGTATGCCAACTCCAGCAACTTAGTGAAAACTCCTTCCATAGTTTCTCTTCATCTTGGCTCTTCTGCAATCATTCTTTTGCTTGAGTGTTCAATGGAACTTTGTGTTTCAAAATGATGATAGTTTTTCCATCTCCTTTAACTCAAGATACCTGAAAAATGCACCGAAATAAATTAATGCTCCAAAAATACCACTTTAGAGTTGTTAATGAATAAAAATGCAATTAAGACCTAAATCAACCCTAAAGTGCTAACAAATAAGTACGATTATAATGCATTTAATGGCTCTTATCAAGTGTCCTGGGAATAGTCTTTTCCATCCTAATCCCATTAGCAACACAAAATTCTCTACGCCCCCTATCTATGTACTCTCCACCATTATCAGACCTCAAACATTTTACCTTCAAACCTGTTTCAGTCTCAACCATGGCCTTCCATTTCTTAAAGATCTCAAATACCTCAGATTTATTTTTTAGAAAATAAACCCATACCTTCCTGCTTGAATCATCAATAAATGTGATATAATACCGCGAACCTCCAAGAGATGCAACAGAGGAAGCTCCCCACAAATCTATGTGTACCAACTCCAATTTTTTAGACTTTGGAGTTCTGCCTCCTTTCAAGAAACTGACATTTCTCTGTTTCCCAATAATGCAACTCTCACACAAATCAAAGTCAAGGGATTTCAACTCTGGCAGTTTCCCTTTAGACAACATCACTTGCATCGTTTTTTTTGCTCATGTGACCAAGCCTGCGGTGCCATAGGTTTGTATCAACTTTTGCATCAACCATTGCAATAGTATCTCTCACACTTGAGGTCATGTACAGAGTACCCGTTTTTGTTCCACGAGCCACTACCATGGCTCCCTTTGTAATCTTCCAAGTACCAGCCCCAAATGTCACCGTGTGACCTTCAGCATCAAGCTGTCCTACAGAGATCAAGTTTCTCATCAATTTTGGAACATGTCACTTTCTGTATCAACCACACAGACCCATTCAGCAATTTAATGCGAATATTTCCCATACCCACAATATCCAAGGCTTCTCCATCAGCCAAATATACCTTCCCAAAATCACCTGTCACATAGTGCTCCATGATTTCTCGGTGTGCAGTGGTATGGAAAGAAGCTCCTGAGTCCAAAACCCAAGAGTCAATGGGACTGTCAACAGAAAGTAATAGAGCATCCTGTAGTTCTTCTGTCACAGCATTTGCAGCATCGTTCTCATTCCTTTTCTTCTGCGGTTCTCTACAATTTTTCTTAAAGTGGCCAGTCTTGCCACAATTCCAACATTCCAGTTGTTGTCCAGATCTGGATTTACTCCTACCTCCTCTTCTGGATTTTGATCTACTTCTATTGGAGTTTCTATCATGTGCTCTACCTCTTGTCTCAAGATTTAAAGCGGAACCAGAACCCGAGGTTTCACCCGCATCACCCGCATCTCTCCTGCGAATCTCCTCGCTTAAAATCAAATCCCAAATATCTTCATATTTGAGTTTATTCTTCCCTGCAGAATTACTCACTACCATTCTCATGGCTTCCCAACTGTTTGGCAAAGAAGCCAAAACAATTAAAGCATGGATCTTATCATCAAAATCAATCTCTATAGAGGACAACTGATTAACAATTGTATTGAACTCATTCAGATGCTGCGCAACAAGGGTACTTTCTGCCATCTTCAAATTGAACAACTTTTTCATCAAATGCACTTTGTTGTTAGTCGACGGTTTTTCATACATACTGGACAAAGCCGCCATCATATCCTTGGTGGTCTTCTCCTTCATAACATTGTGCGCAACTGATCTTGATAGAGTTAATCGAATAACTCCCCGTACCTGTCTATCAAGAAGATTCCATTCGTCTTCTTTCATATTGTCTGGCTTTGCCCTTAATAGAGGCAAATGTAATTTCTTCCCATAGAGATAATCCTCGATTTGCATCCTCCAATACCCAAAATCTGTGTCATCGAATTTCTCGATTCCTGTCGCCTTTCCTTCTTCTCCAGCCATCGCTTCCACTCAAAAACCAATAGCTCTTATACAAGTTGTTAGGGTTAAACTACTATATCCCTACGGATCTCGAGATGCGAATATAGAGAAGAAAATAAAAATAAATCAAAAATAAACACACAGCACACAGATTTACGTGGTTCACCCAAACTCGGGTTACGTCCACGGAGTTGCAGCGATTTCACTATGTCTTGAAGAACAATACAAGGAGGTCTCGCCCCTAGACACTCCTCACAGTATTCACAAAAAAAAAAAAAAAGACAGCTCACTCTCTTACCCAAAAGAATAAGATGAAACCCTTATATTTCCGGGTTAAAATAAAACAGATACCAAACAGTGCTGAAAAGACCAGATTGGACAAAATAAAAAAAAAAAAAAAAAAACACCAGGCTCCACACATAGCCTAACAGAAAATTACAGAGTTAGAGTGTGACAAAATGCTTTAATTTTGTGCAATTCTTAAGGAACTAAAGAATCTAAGATCTCTATATAATAATCATGCCTGAACTATGTCCTATAATAGATTCTAGGCTTCCCAACTGTCCTATTTAGAATTTAGTTGTTGAATCTTCTCTATGATTTCATCTCTCTGACTACGCAACATGAATTTGTAGTCAGTTCCTTCTGTGAACAGTCAGATATTCTGGTTTGGGGATTTGAACTTGTATTTAAGAGAGTAAAGAGATGTGAGAATTGAAGAGGGTAAAGAGATTGTACAAATGCTTACTTGAGTTCATATTATTGAGAATACAATTAAGAGTATATATAGGTTGTTAAAGGAAAAAGATATTCCTTAAAATAAGGAAGGAAACATGGCCTAAAGTAAGCCTTAAAACAAGGAAGGAAACATGGCCTAAAGTAAGCCTTAAAACAAGGATGAATATATGGCAAGTGTGGGTGAAGTGGAATAGTTAGTGACCCTAATTAAAGAAAAGAATATGGACTTTGCCATCCATTGACAGCCCACCTCAAATTGATGCAGGTTGATCAATAAGCATCAATTTGCTGCTTAAGAAGCAATGTCGATGGTGAGTGAGTTGGTGAAGATATCAGCAATTTGTAGGTCAGTGGAAACATATGGAAGAGTGATAACACAAGCTTCAAATGCTTCGCGGATAGAGTGACAGTCGACTTCAATATGCTTCGTGCGCTCATGATAGACAGGATTGGCCGTGATCTGAATAGCACTTGTATTATCAGCATGTAGATGTGTAGGATCAGTTGCAGAAAAATCTAGCTCAGTAAGCAAACCACGAAGCGAAATAATTTCGGAACAAGCAAGAAACGTCGCCCGATACTCAGATTCTATAGATGACTTAGAAACTCTGTCTTGCTTCTTACTCTTCCATGAGATCAATGCATCACCTAAGAATACACACCAACCAGTAATAGAGCGATGTATATCAGCACAACCAGCCCAATCAACATCGCTATAAGCAGTAAGTCGAGGAGAATTGCCTGCAGGAAAGAATAAGCCATAGGCAGAAGTGCCCTGAACATAGCGTATGATCCTACGGACAGCAACCAAATGAAGGTGACGAGGGGTCTGAAGAAACTGACTGACTTGTTGTACTGCAAAGGAAATGTCTGGTCTAGTATTGGTGAGGTAGACAACAGTGCCCACCAACTTTCGGTATAAACTAGGATCAGCAAGTAAATCACCCTCCTCTTTGCGAAGCTTGACACTCAATTCCATGGGAGTATCAACAGAAGTGGCCTCCTGTAGCCATCAGGTCACTAGCATACTTATGTTGATTGAGTGAAATACCCGACGGACTACGATGCACCTCAAGACCGAGAAAATATGTAAGAGACCCAAGATCTTTCATATGAAAGGACTCGGAGAGATGGGTCTTGAGCCGGCCAAGTAAAACAGAATCGGAACCAGTAATCACAATATCATCAACATAAACTAAAAGAACAACAATACCCATGTTTGATTTTCGAAGAAACAAGGAAGTGTCATACTTGCTCTGCTTGAATGAGAATTGTAATAAATTAGTTCGAAATTTATCAAACCAAGCCCTTGGAGCTTGTTTGAGACCATAAAAGGAGCGACGAAGCTTACACACATGTGAGTTTGGAGAAGGAAACAATCCCGGGGGTGGCTTCATATAAATACACTCTTTAAGATCCCCATGAAGAAAAGCATTCTTGACATCCATCTGATGTAGTGGCCAATCATTGGAAGCAGTAAGAGCTAGAATCGTACGAACAGTGGTCATCTTAGCCACAGGAGCAAAGGTTTCTTCATAATTAACACCATATTCCTGTTTATTTCCAAGTGCAACAAGCTGAGCTTTATAACGATCCAAACTTCCATCAGATCGAACCTTGACGGAGTAAACCCATTTGCAACCCAGATGGACTATAGTGGAAGGACAAGGTGCAATGTCCCAGGTGTGATTGGCCTCTAAAGCAGCAATTTCTTCCTGCATAGCTTATCGCCAACAATCATGCTTGACAGCATGTGAGTAGCATGTGGGAATATCAAAATTAGACAATGCAGCAGTAAGAGCAGAAGCAAACCACCCATACTTATTCGGAGGTAAAGATATTCGAGAAGAGCGACGTACCAAGTGTTCTGAAGGTGCTGCAACTGACTGGAGCATGGTAGGATCAGATATCGGTTGAGCCATCGGAAGAGACTGTGGGCGGGAGCGTCTCGTATATACAATACCTGGATTAAAGCTAGAGCTGACTTGATGAAGATCTGAAAATTGTTGCTCAAAGGAGGGGAGGACATAGGAAAGAAATGTTGATTTTCAAAGAAAATAACATTCCTAGAAATACGTGTACGATGTAAGGTAGGATCATAGCAAACAAATCCCTTTTGACACACATTATATCCCAAGAATGCACATCTAACAGATTGAGCAGATAATTTATGTCGCTCATGGGGAGGTAAATGGACAAAACATACACAACCAAAGATACAGAGATTATCATAACTAGGTTGTTTAGCAAACAAGCGGAAATAGGGAGACTCCATGTGTAAGATTTGGGAAGGTAAACGATTAATCAAGTGAGTAGCAGTTTTCAAAGCCTCGACCCAGAACATTGATGGAACAGATGATTCTAACAAGAGAGTACCTACCACATCAAGAAGATGACAATTTTTGCGTTCGGCTACTCCATTCTGTTAGGGAGTAGCAGGACATGAACGTTGATGAATAATACCTTTAGAAGCCAAGAATTCCTGAAACTCAGTAGACAAATATTCACTACCAGAATCTGTGCGTAATGTCTTAATAGTCGCAGAAAATTGATTGTCAACATACGCTAAAAAATTAGTGAAAGTACGAAAAACCTCAGATTTAGAGCGAAGAAAATAAACCCAAGTGAATCTGCTATAATCATCAATGAAAGTCACATAATATTTAAATTTTTCATGTGAACTAACGGGGGAAGGTCCCCAAACATCACTATGGATAAGATCAAAGCAGTGAGAAGCTCTGCTAGCATGTAAAGAAAAGGGAAGAATTTTGCTTTTACCAAGTTTGCAAGAATCACACTTAAGAGATAAAGAAGAACGTTCTTCATTATCAAGAAAACCAGAGTGCAATACATGAGATAAGATCTGAGTATTGGGATGGCCTAAACGACGATGCCACATCATACTCAGATTTGGAACATTATTGCAAGCAAGAGACTTAATAGAGGAAACTGGAGAAATTACTAGGACAGATAAAAATAGTGGAAACAAGCGCCCCACTTTAGGTCCCTTCGCGATCAGCTTTCCCGTTACCTGGTCCTGTACAACACAACCATCACCAGAAAAGTTAACAACATAATTGTTATCAACTAATTGACCAACAGAAATAAGATTCGTGGAAAGTTGAGGAGCAAGAAACACATCAGTGAATTTAGAAGAGGCATCTCTGACAGCAGCGATTGGTAAAGAACTGCTATTGGCAGTCTGAATGGCAGATGGACCAACATAGGGTTGAACATGACACAAAGCGGTGGGAGTATTCATCATGTGATTAGAGGCCCCCGAGTCTACGTACCAGAGTTTGGTAGAATTTTTACCTTGAAACTCCATTGCAGATAATGCTGAAATTAGCATCTGTTGCACCATTTCGGGTGTGCAGTAATTCGTTGCAGGAGGTGCCGGAACTGGGGAGGCACTGGAAGAAGAGCCAGGAGCTGCGGAGGGTACAATAACAGAAGTCTGAAATGCTTGAGCCTGACGATTTTGTGGGCGGAGACGACATTCTTTGATGATGTGACCCTTCTTCTTACAATAAGAGCAGTATTTCTTGGGACAATTGGCAGCAGTATGCCCATATTCCTTACAGCAAAAACACTGCAAGTTTTTAGAATGCATAGGCGGTCTGCATCCTTGGGCAGCATAAGCAACAGTTCTTGGACTACCATAAGATTGCTCCAGAGTGGCTTGAGTACTAAGACGTTGTTCTTCACGAAGTAACTCACCAAAACAAACATCAAGAGAAGGAACAAGAGATCTACTCAGCAGAGAGGAGCGAATAGATTCATATTCCGGGCGTAGTTTCATAAGAAATTGATCACGCTATCTAGTCTCGTGGAGTTGCTGAATAATCGAAAGAGTGGCAACAGGAACAGCCGCTGTAACAAAATCAGTATAGTCAGTCCAAAGAATCAGAAAGGCCGAGTAATAGTCTTGGATGGAAAGACTGTCATGTTGAAAGGTGGCAATTGCATGCTCTAACTGAAAGCGATAAGCATTATTATCTTGATGATAAACCTTCTTCAGATAAGTCCACACGGATTGAGCAGAGCGATGAGTACGCAAGTTGGTGACAATATGTGGCTCCACCGAACCAAGAAGCCAAGACATGATCCGAGCATCAAGCACAGTCCAAGAAGGAGAAGACCCAACATCCTTCGATTGGTCTGTATTGGATGTTTGTGCGACATCCGTGCCATCGATATGGCCCCAAAGTTCTTTTTTCTTGAGGAAAATTTCAAACTGAAAAGCCCATGTAGAGTAATTTTTGCCCGTAAATTTGACACACACAGGTGCAGAGTCCATTGCAAATAAGTGCAAAAAAAATAGCCCGACCAAAAAAAATGCTGAAACCACCCAAAGCAGAAAAAAAACAAACTGCCAAAGAGATCTGAGAACAAAAAAAAACACCGAGAAATCTGAGACCCAAAGCCACAAAACACCTCTCTGAAAATAGAGGATGTTGTGAATGCCGAAACTGCTCAAACCAAAAAAACAAGAGGTGCCGACAACACCAACCCAGAAAGAGAAGACCGAAAAACAACAAAAAAAAAAACTTTCACGTCGGGTTCATCGAGAACAACACAGAACACGTCGAAACACAAAACCGAGAAAAATTACAAACGAGAGAAGAACCTAAGCAACTGGCTCTGATACCATGTTAGAATTTAAGAGAGTAAAGAGATGTGAGAATTGAAGAGAGTAAAGAGATTGTACAAATGCTTACTTGAGTTCATATTATTGAGAATACAATTAAGAGTATATATAGGTTGTTAAAGGAAAAAGACATTCCTTAAAAGAAGGAAGGAAACATGGCCTAAAATAAGCCTTAAAATAAGGATGAATATATGGCAAGTGTGGGTGAAGTGGAATAGTTAGTGACCCTAATTAAAGAAAATAATATGGACTTTGCCATCCATTGACAGAACTATCGTCTCAATATGTTGGACACAGAGGTGAGGAAGCTTGTCGCTCTAAAACGATGGGATGAACTAATCAACAATGATCAGGTGAGCATCATGATACTCTACTTTTGTGTAACCAATGAACTTATTTCAGGGTGGTTACCTTTGGCCTTGTCCTAGTGAAATCTGCTCTTTGAAAATCTTGCACTACAGGTGATTTAGAAAAACCTATTTCCAAATCGAAAATGTATCTGAGGTCTAAATTGAATCATGCCAGTGTGCTAGATCAAATCCTTATTATTAAAACACTATTTTAGCCGTTACTTTTGAAATTTTCTGACCTCAATGGTTAAGTTCGAGTGTTGCACTGGGGCATTGTGGCCTTTTGAACCGAATGCAAAAATTGGTCTCTATTATTGGGTATTGTAATTTTTTGAAATCAGGTTGTGGAGGTTTTCTCTTTTTTCTTTTGGTAGGAAGGTGGTGGATTGTAGACTGAGATGGAAGGGTAATGCTTAGGTTTTCTGGATATGATTTTCACTAACTTGGTAACCCCAATGATTATACACCGATTACCAAGGTTATTCATGGATACTCTGTGTATTTTGCTTAAAGTTCTTTATTTTCTCTGCAAATTATGTTTATTATAATTCTAATGAAAACATGCTGCTTTTACTAAAAATAAAATAATGTTGACTTGCATGTTATGTGGCAGTTAAGCAAAGAACTCCACACTGGGCGTGTTTTTGATGGATGGAAAGAGGGAGTGATAGACTTTCCTCCAACTTACAAGTATGAAATAAATTCTGATACATATATCGGTGAGAACCTGAAAGAAGGTGAGAAGGAGAGATCTCCGGCATGGTAAGTACGACTTTCTTGGAAGTGAAAGGGTTACGAAATCTGATTTTTAGGGTTGGAGGGGATTGAATTTGCATGGAGAAGCAAATTATATCTTACATAATATACCCTTGTCCTCTAACCATAGTCTGATTCCTTTTTATTGCTGTGATCAATAAATCATGAAGTTCAAAATTTACTGATTGCTTGAGTCATATTAAGATTTTTACTGGGTAATTTATGCAGGTGTGATCGTATACTTTGGATAGGAAAAGGGATAAAACAACTTTCTTATGAGCGAGCAGAAATAAGGTTTTCAGATCATCGACCAGTTAGGACTTTCTTTTTGCTTGAAGTTGAGGTCTTAGACCATCGGAAGCTGCAAAGGGCACTAAATGTCAACAATGCTGCAATACATGACGAGTTACTTTTCCTTGATGAAGATGGAGAATTATAACCTTAACAGATAACAGGTAATTAAGATTACAAATAATAATGATTTTCTGTAAGAATTTTTGTCATAATAACGAAGTGATCATTTCTGGGAGAGCAAACAAAATTCGGTAATTTGCTTGTGCTATAAATCTATATGTTCTGCAGAAAGGTTGAAATTAAATTGACTAGCAGAAAATCAATAGGAAGTTGTCTGAAAGATATATTTACATATATCACACTTATAGTTGATACATTGTGGAATTCCGACCATTTGCTAGACATAATAGCGCACATATCAGGTTGTGTTTCCAAAATAATTGTAGAATTTCCCCTGATGAAGTATGAGTTTTCCTCTTTTCCTGAGTTAGTAATTTTAGCAAATTTCCCAGAGACCAAACTGAATTTATCATTATGAACCTATTGCATTAACAAAGCTATCCTTTGGCATATAAAATTCAAGCAATAAAAATTTTCAAGTCACCTCATAACAACCATGCTAATGAGGCTAAAAAGATAGCAGTGGCTCATGTTTTTTATCTTTCGGTATTTGGTTGGGTAAACTCCTAAGGAAGCACCCTATTAATGCAGTAGCCAATTTAGATATGGCATTGACAATGCTTTAATTTCTAGAGATACGCTGTCGAGTTGGCCTTTCTTGTAAATGCATTTTTATTGTTAGCTTGCTGTTGTATACATCTAACAACAATCATTTATACGTTTTAAGCAGGGGATTGCAAAGTAAGTATGATGAGTTAAGAATAATGGTATCTTCCTTGAGAAATGGATGCTGCCTGATAGAACAGAAATAATGTTGGACCAGCATGCAAGAAACTGCAAGGTTGCTAGCTGGGATAGAAAGTAAAGGCTAAAGTCATATTATATGGGTGTGGATTAATTAATTTAGTTCATATAACAGTCCTTACTTATTTGGGGGTGTAAATGTATAGGGCTAAACAATAATTATTTTTTTTCATTAACCTCAAGCAGTTATGTTTCTAGTTAGGTTTACTTTTCTCCTTTGAATTGTGGGTCTGTACAAAATATTTTTATGGTTTAGGTCTGTTGTTTTTCTTCCCTTCTCTTTTCAGGATGGGTACTTTATAATAGAAATTTTGCACTCATTTGCCTTCTAAAATTTATATGGTCAATACTAACTGCAAATTCTAGTATTTCTATGCTCTCTTTATTCTATGCATCAAGGGAAACTTTGAAAGCAGTTAAATTCAAAATAGTGTTTAGCATTTCATGTTACAGTTAATGGCTTGACATATTTGCAATTGTATTGTATTTGCTCACAAACGCACACGCTTTATTTAATGCTTGTGATAAATGGCAGAGATCTGATCTTTTTATTTCAATGTTTCATGCCTTCTCCTTTTTAAATAAATAACAGATTTTACTTGGCCACCACAGACACATTGACTAACGGCCTGTGAGTTTATGAAATGGTTTCTATTTTTTATAAACTAAAATTAAGTCAAACATCATTTAAAAAAAAATTCCGCTGCTGTTTTATAAAACCACTATTTTATCATAAACCATTTCAAAAACTTTTGTATAAACTATAAACCATTTTTACTGATAATTAAACCTAACGGTACCTTCATTAATTAGCTATTGGCCTGGATTAATTAGAGCTGGCTCAGAGCTTTTGGCACTAGCGATTAGCAAATTAGCCACCTTATAATATTGTCCCATATAAAGTAATGAAGAAATTAGTTAGGTACAAGATGGTTACATCAACTTTGATTAATAGACAAAAGGAATTTTTTCTAAGACAAAGTTGGTTTGAAAACATACATAAAACAAACAGTACAAGAAAACATCATTGTCAAGCAAAGCCTCTATACATGTAGATATTGTTGATGCAACATTCTTCTCCCATGCAATAAGCATACATTATTATTTTACAGTAATTTCATCATTTTTCTTCAATGGAGATGATGATGATGAAGAACAGGATGTTATTTCTTTTACTAGTATTGATAATGAATGGTACTGCACTTATAACAACATTGAGTGATGAAGGGCTTCTTGTTCTTGATTACTACAAAGAAACCTGCCCTTTAGCAGAAGAAATCGTAAGACGTGACGTTGAGATTGCAGTGCTCAAAGATCCTCGAATGGCTGCCTCCCTCCTTAGGTTACATTTTCATGATTGTTTCGTCATGGTAATTATTAGTTTTCTCTCTCACACACACACATATAGAGTTTGTTTTGATGATAGAACTTTGATTAAATGATTTTCTCTTTCTTAGTTATCATTTTTTTTAATTTGTTGAGGTTCTTAAGTAATATTTTGATTATTTCTGTTGGAGGGTTTTTGTATGTTTTTTTTAATGATTTTCACACAATTTCTTATTTTCCATATTTAATTTGTTGAACATCTTAATTAAGTAAAGTAATTTGATGATTTGTTTTGGAGGATTAATTAGGGATGTGATGCATCAGTTCTTTTGGATAGCTATGGGGATATTGTTAGTGAAAAGCAAGCAGGGCCTAACCTCAACTCTTTACGTGGATTCGAAGTGATTGACAATATTAAGTATTTTTTGGAGAAAGGATGTCCTTATACTGTTTCATGTGCAGATATTTTAGCCATGGCTGCTCGTGAGGCTGTCTTTTTGGTACATATACATACACCTTTTTCTCTCTCTCCTTTTGATTTAGTACTTTAAAGTTTCATATTTGTTGAAAAAGATCCATAAAAACAACAAATTCTTGATGAAAAAGTGCATGTGCTTCTTTTCTAGAAAAGGGAAATGATGCAAAAAAAAAAAAAAAATTGATAAAATTATTCGATCTAACATTGACCAAAGAAGAATATAAACACAAAATGATGATTTTATTTTATTATTTATAAAAATTGAATCATCATATCATTTTTTTAATCTTATTCTCTTTTTAATTTGGTGTATCAAACCAAGCATTGAAGTGATACCCTCTGTTTTTTATTTCCAAATATCAGAGAGGTGGCCCGAGATGGAAGGTTTGGCTTGGAAGAAGAGACTCACTGAAAGCAAGTTTTGATGGGGCCAACCAGTTCATTCCTGCTCCAAATTTCTCTTTGGAGGCTCTCATTAACAATTTCAAGCAACAAGGTCTTGACATCGGAGACTTAATTGCTTTATCAGGTACTCACACTAAATATCTACACTGTCCAAATGTCTCTATCTTAATGTTAGCTAGCAATGTTTTGAAAAACATAATCGGGTGTGCTCTGAGACGAGGGTCCGAAAATGTTGTTTTTGGACGTTGAAAAACAAGCACCGGTCCTCAGAGGACTACACGTTTTTTGTGTGGGCGATTGGAATACTTTTAAAAGCTATAGATTTTTTTTTGAAGTGTGTTAAAGCGTTGGACATTTTCGCATTGAGACCTTATAATTATGTTTTTTTTATTATTTTTATAATTTAATTTTTTATTAGAGTTTATGCCTCTTTTCTTGAAAGGAAAATATCTCACCAACGCGCACCTTTGCCTCTAAAAACTATGCTACTACTAGCTAGCTATATTTTCACGTGCTTACTCTTTTTTCTTGAATATCATCACATATTGGCATCTACAAGTATTGTCTGTTAACAGGTAGCCACACAATGGGGAAGGCAAGATGTTTAAGCTTCAAACAAAGGATATATGAAGGGAAGGCCAAAGAAAAGCACGATAAATATAAAAGATATAACACCTTTCGGAGAATCCTACAGTCTATATGCTCGGATTCAGGCAGGGACGACAATGAGTTTGCACCACTTGATTTTAAGACCCCAGCGAGGTTTGACAACCATTATTTCCTTAACATTCTTGAAGGCGAAGGTCTGTTAGGGTCTGATAATGTGTTCATCACTGAAGATGATGAAGGAGAGATAATAAAGCAGGTGTGGGCTTATGCATCTAACCAAGTCCTTTTCTTTGAATCATTTATGAATTCAATTGTCAAGATGGGTAATATCAATGTACTCACTGGAAATAAAGGAGAGATCAGGAAGAATTGCAGGTTTATCAACACCTAGCTAGTACTAGTGTAACTTCATAAGGTTTCATATTGTTTTTATAGATGCGTTGACGGGAAAAGAATCGAATCCGAACTCTTCTTGATAGAGAATTCGGAACCATCATTAACCAAAGAGGCTTAAGTTTATGGTTCATATTGTTATGTTTCTTATAACTTTGTATTTTGGCCTGAATTTTTTTTTCTCAGACCTGAAATTTTTTTTTGAACAACTTACATTATCAGGTGCATTCAGTCGTTAATGTAAATTATTTTCCCAAATTAAAGTCTAACTGTTTGTTTCACTAAATTTCATAGTGTGTTTATAATAAATTAATTCTATAAATTTTATGGAATTCATTTGTAATTCTATACTTGTTACGTTTGAAATGGTAAAATATTATGTAATTCATTTAAAAATAAATTTACTGTAAAATTGAGTTAGTTTATTGTAAATTATGTCAAAATTAATATAATTTACAAATAAATTCCACAAAATAAAAGAATAAAAAGTTATGTCTCTTTCTCTCTCTTTTCCTCTCTCCTTCACTCCCACTTCCTCCCCCCTACCTCCCTCTCTATCCTCTTTTAAATTTTTTATTTTTAAGCATTTTAAACATAAGGAACTTGAATTCCACAATTTAACGATAAAAAATCAAACATAAAAATCAATTTCAATTCATTTTAAATAAAAAAATTTACAATTTATTTGAAAGTTAAACAAATTTTATTTTCATTTTATTCCAAACGAAGTGCTAAAATATTTGAAAAATGATCTAAAAAGTAATTTAGATCAAATCTAATATAATATCAGTATGATAGTCTTGATGTCATTTGTGATGATTTTAGTGAGAATAATGCTTTGGTTGGTTAATCAGTAGATAAAAGACAGAAGGCCGGCAAATAATATGAAATTTTGTAAGTTAATCTTAAGTATCGAAGCATGAAGGTAATGTTTCTGACTCCGTATGGCATGTCACTCTCCTATAGCATAGGCCAATGCTCAAGAGAGGACTTTCAATTTGTCTTGTGCAACTTGAAAAGTTGGGGAGTTTAGCATTTGGTCCGTTTTCTAATTTTTTTTAATAAAATAATAGCTCAAGTTGAAATTGAGATACCAAAAGGAAATGCAATCATTAAACAAAGTTCACAGTCGTTTACTCGATCTGATTCTTGTATTCACTACTTAGTTTTATTTCATATTTTCCTTTTCATTTTTGCCTAGATTGATCGGAATGGTGAAAAATCAATGGAAAGGGGATGGAGATAATTCTTTTTAAATATTTATCGATTTAATTCCTTCAAACTCAAAAGATTTGGATGGAGAATCAATATATTCTTTATAGAGGTATTTTTTTAATTTACTCATAAATATATATAACTCCTAATTTTATGATATTATTTTTATTGTTAAGGGGGAAAAATCGTAAAATGTGATATATCTTTCTGTTTTCTATTCTTTTTGATTCATTTTATCATTTTTAAACATTCGGAAAACATATACTCTTCCGTATTCTCTCATTTCTTTTTCCTTTATTTCTTTTCTTTTTATTTTCCTTTAAACTTCCAAATATATACTTTCAATTGCACGTTTTTTTAAAACACTAATTTTTCAAAGATGTTTTAATTGATATCTTATTGAAAGATTACATCAAAGTTTCATGAACTTTAGACTTATTATATTTAGTTCCTTAAACTATGAATTTGACGTCAAATATATTTAAGTTTTCAATTGATCGCAATGCTATCTTTCGCGTCAATTTAATGTCTATTTCTTTACTTTGAGGTGGTTGAATTCACCAAAGCAATGACTTTATGAACTATATAATAAAGGTCATCCAATAAGTGAGTCACCCTTCCACATAAAAAAAAAGAAAAAGAAAAAGAAAAAAAATGAGTCACTCTAGCTAGTATAGATCGGTATTTTACTTTTTTTTTTCTAAAACATTGTTTGATCTTTTCATTTCACTAAATCTTCTTTTGTGTATCTAGCATTCGATCTCTTAGTTGATTAAATTTTTTAACAAATTTTTATCAAACGCAAAAGTAAAAATACAAATAAAAAACATAGAAGATTTAAAATTAAAAAAAAAAAAGAAAAATACTTCCTTAAACTTAATGTGTCTTAAGATTTCATGACATCTTTCTTGAAAATAGAGGGATGGCAAATTGAAATATAACATGAAAATGATGAAATGTTTTATACAAGTTAGAAAGAACTATTGTGGATATAAATAATTAGATAAAGAGTTGTGTTATTGTTAAAGTGTGATTTGTTAATACCATAGCAATATTATTAAATTAACAAAAATATCTTTTACAAATTAAGAAATATTGCTCAACAAATCATATGCCCAAATGAAAGAAAAAGAAGAAATATATTTACAAAGAAAATTTAGTCATTTTAGGAAATATTACTTTGACATTAACAAATTATACCCAAATTAAAAAAAAAAGATAATACAAAAATAATTTTGTCATTTTAAGCAATATTGCTCTAAGCTTTTTTATATTAACAAATCATGATATGGTTTTTATTTACTTTTGTATTAATTAAGGCTCTTTGGACCTTGTGTGAAGTGATTTAAGGTAGTCAATTTGTAAATAATGGTTTGTAAGATTTAATAAGTTCTTGTATGGATTTAATTAATGATGAATACTTGTAGTAAAATATTTTTTCTTACATTATTGTTTGTATAAATTTTTAAGTGAAAAAAATACTAAAGCGATGATCCAGCCAAACCGACCCAAATCAATTTGAATAGGTAGAGTTTGGTTAAAGTTGGATGGGTTCATGGGTTGCGTTGGGCTAAGGTTTGATAGTTTCATGGGTTGGGATGGATTGAGATTTTTTCAACTTGGTATAATTTGGTTGGCTTGATTTTTTAAGCCAACCCGACTCAAACTGACCCATACTCACTCCTACTCTTTAGGAAGCTAAGTGTTGAAGTGCTTACTAAGAAAACTAGAACGCTTGGGTGAGGGCCTGGAGTTTATCTCCAAGCAAACAATCTAATGCTCAAGTCAATTATACAGTTCAAGAGAGAAACTGTAATTAGAGAGCTTAAGAGATTTCATAAACTTGTTATAATAATGTAATCCACTTTATATAGCAAAGAGTTGGACTGAGTGTCATTAATGGCGAACAATCTAGATCGTCGATTGAATATCAAATGGAGAGTCGAGATCTCGCTCTATAGATAGGTATAGTAAGGTTTTTACTTTTTTTCCCTTAGACGGTTTTTTACCATTTTATCTCTGAATGACGAAATGATTATTTTACCATTGGTCATGTCATGTGTCGCAATATGATTGGAGAGTGAATTTCTACCCACAACAGATAATATCACCTTCCTTAGATAAATATCCACTTGGCAAAGTCTTGTGATTCTTTTCTCTGTTTGGATGTTGATGTGGGAAGAATGACAAACTTTGAACTATAACAAGATAATGAAAACGACATGTAAGGAGACTATCAATTGCATCATGAGAAGTCCATACATTGTCTATTGGCATAGAAAGCATACAACAACTCCAATTCCCCAAACTTTGCACCTTTCCCATATCTTTAGTTGCTTACATAATAAGAAGAGAAACACTATCAATAAAAAGTTGAAATTGGAATTTAGAAAGATAGGCAGTGAGGTTGGTAGAAGAAAGGAGTTTGGTGGTTCTCTTACTATTAAGAATATCCAAGTTTTTGCTTCCAAAAGGTTGGAGAACATTCCATCTTGGTATATCAAGCTAGAAGTTGAGTTTGATCAAGTCTCTAATGATGATTCTCTTCAAATTCTGGTGATTGACCTGAGAAATCTTACAAGTGATCATGACTTATGTTACCTGGACTCAGGTATGAGTATCAGACACAGGTACGTGCCTGCGTGTCGAACTCATTTATTTTAATAATATTTTGTAAATTTTTCTTTAATTTTGAGTATCCAAGTACTATACCATTATCCAAGTGTCAAGGGTTCAACACAAGTATGATAAGGTAAAGTGAAGAGTCCATGTAACATAGATCATGACCTATTCACCTACCATGATGAATTGGCTAAACTTCACTTGGCTTGCAAAGACTGGGGATTCTTGCAGGTTAGTTACATATAAGAATTCATTTTTTCATATGAAATTACGTAAGCATTTTATTATATCTTCTTTAGGTTTTTCACTATTAATACTTCTCATTCTACTACTCTTGTAGATTTTTTTTTGCAATAAACGTCCCCACACATATAGATTTTTCTCCTCCAAATTTCAAAAGAAAAAAATACCCAAATAAAAAAGATATGGTTTAGATCTAAGCTAATTTTGTCAGCCTATGGTTGCAACATCGTTGTCAAATCTGGTTTAAATCTGCACTTGAATTGAATTTTGTTTTTATTTATTTTGTTGAAATTTGGTCAAGAAAATCACACGTACTTGTAAAAGAAATGGTTGTAGCCCCATACTAACGGACTCCATCACAAGGGTTGTTTGTTACGAAAAATTATTCAAGGCATTAATTGAAAAGCACCTGAATCTCTCACAATTGTATTACATTGTGATACTAAACTAGTGCAACAGGCCACTAAGGCCAAGCTTGAGGAGTTGAAGACCGGAGTGTATGCTGACCTTGCAGATTTGAGGATCGGTGTACGTGCAGTGTATGATGACCTTTCGTCTTTCCAAACTAACTCCCATAACTCTATGGATGAGCTTAGAGATCAAATTCGAGAGGTTTAGGATCGCCTTAGTACTTGCAGTTTCCCTCCATCATCTCCTGACTAGGCTTATTGACCCATCTCTTTGCTTTATTTTTCTTTTTTTTTTAGAACTCTTAAACAATTGCAAGTCACATTCCTTTGCATTTTAACATTTTTATGCATATTTGGTTGTTTTTTGCTACACTCATGGGAGTTTTAGCTCTTTTATTTATGCTTAATATTAGCTCTTTTAGTCTTTGTTTCAGAATGTCTTGCTAGTTGTAATTTTTTAGCTTATTTTTCTTATTTTTTATTCTTCTTGGGATATATTAAAATCTCCATTTTGAGATAAGTTTTTGCATGCATGTTTATAAGGTCATTATCTATCAATATATAGTGATAAACCCCCTTATTTTCTGCTCCTTCCACCCCTTTTATATTGGTGACAAAATGGGGGAGAAAAATGAGTAAAACTCTGTATAAGTGCATGGATTTAGGGGCAGCTTTGCTTCTTTCTTGATAAATTTATAGATATTACTTATTTGGTTGTCTTTGAAACTTGCAAGAGGATTTTATCTAAAAAACAAAGGAAACTCTATCCTTTTTTATGCAAAATTCTAACACTTAGATTTTAACATATGTTTTTCTCTTGATAGTTTTGTCATTATACAAAAGAGAGAGATTGTTGACCTTCATTTGATTTTAATTATGAAAAAAAAAACTATTTAAATTGTGCTAAAAATTTTGTCTAAGTGTTTAAGTTTTAATAGCATTCAAATCAAAGGCAAGTCGCAAAACTCATAAAAACACATGCTAGAGAAATGCTGAAAGAAATGAGAAGACATAGAATAGGTTCGAAGGTAATCAAATTAAAGTTTTAAATCTCTACTTACAATTACCTAGCTTTGAAAGTGGCTCATACTACTCACAAAATGTTTTAACAAAATCATTTTCACTAGACCTACTTCTTTAAAATTGAATTGAAGAATGTTTCAAGTGTCACAAGTCATCCAGTCAACTGAATAGTTTCACTCAGTCAACTGAATGACATCTAGTCAACTGAATAAGTTTATTCAGTTGAATGATTGAGTCCAGTCAACTGAATGAAGGTCAGAAACTTTTGCTTGCTGATTCAGTCAACTAAATGAAATACCTAAAACTATTTCAAATTTTGAATATCTATTCAGTCGATTGAAAAAACCATCCAGTCGACTGAATGTTCGAAAATAACGTTAATATTTCAAATCTGAAGGTTTGTTCAATGCATTTAATGCACTAAACCACTCATAAATGACATTTTTCAATGAGTAGCAGCTAATAGATTTTTAATCAAAAAAACCCATCATAAATGAGAGATCAAATATACACTTGAGCATTTAATCTTCATCATCTCATTTGATATCATTAAAAGCTTTCAAAAACTTCTATGAGCCATTTTTAAAAGTTTTGCACTTTTAAGAGAGATATATTCTTTTTTGTAAGAGCATTAAATTCAGGTCTCTCTTGTTTTTTTTCATTAAATTCCCAATCATTGTAAAGAGAAGAGTTTGTGTAACTCCTAGAGTGTTTTAGGTATTAAACACTTCTTTGCAAACTTCATTGACAAAGAGATTCTTGTAAGGTTTGGGCAATACCCGTGAAGTTTCTTGACTATCATTAGTGGATTACTTCAAGGAGGTTCTTTGAAGAGAGTGGACGTAGGGTCGGAATGATTCTGATATTGTTGAACCACTACAAACGGAGTTTTCATATTCTCTTCCTTTACTCTTTTAATTTTTCAGAAATTTATTTGGATATTTTAATTGATTAAATTTTTAAAAACTTGTTTGTTAATTGTCAAAAGTTTTTAAAACTCAATTCACCCCCTCTTGGGTTTTCACCTTAGCCTATAACTGATATTAGGACAATGTACTCAATTTCAAGCTTAAAATCCTTGAGTTCCTATGGCTTCAAATAGTTATACCGAAGGTAATTCCTATACTAGACCTCATTTGTTCAATGACACAAATTATAATTATTGGAAAAATAAAATGAAAATCTTTTTTAAAGGACAAGATTATAATTTGTGGAGAATCATTGAAGAATGACCTAGAATTCTTACTAACAAAAAGCTAATGATGGGTAGGCCAATGTATAATTTAGAAACTAGATAAGGTAAATGCAACTATGGACTAACCTCGGGTAGATTAATGTAATTTATCATATAATAAAACCATCATAATTCAAACATAAGATGATAAAAAATGATGTATTAATCAAAATCAAATAATAATTGCAATCCAAAATTTAAATACTAACACAAAACAACACAAAGTTAATGCTATTTTAATAACTACTAATCCAAAACAACATTAACTAAAAATGTTTTGCATTTACATATCAAACTTTCTAAACTTAATTAAAGTTTTCATTGTAAAAAAATGGTGTGAAAATAAACTTAAAACAATGGGAAGGATAGAAGAAAAAATGAAAATGAAAATAAAAATCATATAATGTTATGTTTCGGCCGAAATAAAGTGTCTCGGTTGAAAGAAATTGAAACGATTTAAAGAAACAAATGGATCTTTAAACCAACTATGATTAGACTAGATTGATCAAAAAGTATATAAAAATCATGTAAAGTGAGGTATTTCAATCCATTAATATTCATTTCCAACAAGTGATGGTTATATGACTTTTTGAACAAGTTTAAACTAGTCATTGCTGGGGTTTAGAGGTGCATTAGTATACTATTAATATAAGATGTGCAATTATAATTTGCACCATACTATAATGGTGTTTTTTGTAATTTTCCCTTGTATTTGTGATGATTCGATTAAAGTGATAGTGGTAGGTTTTGCTTCACTATTTCAAATATAGGTTTGTTAATTTATGTAGCCACATGCAAAATATCAAGAAAAAGGTGAGTTGATGTTGATTTATTATAGTTTCACCAGCCACATGAACGTACTATACACTGGTTTTGTTAAGACTTTTAATTACAGAAATTTAAAACAAAATAATGATAAAATTTTAATTTGACAACTACAAAAAGTATTTATCATATATTGTGTAGTAATATATATAATTATTAAACTTCTAATTATGTTGTTACAAAATTTTATGATTATTATATTTTTTATCAAATATAATAAAGTGATTATTATATATGTCAAGTGTAATAACTCTTGCATTTTTTATTTAAAAAAAAGGTCTTGCATTTCATATCAACAATGAGCTCCCCTTAATAAAACTAAAACTTCTTCAAGAAAATGAAAAATAAATAATTTTGTAATTATGATGGTTATGATTTTTTTATTCTTTTAAAAAAAATCTTTAAGCTTCCATAACAATTTACATCTAAATTGGATAATTAGAGTGAAAGTAGAAGCAATTGGTATATGAGTACCAATAATTAAATAAAGCATAAAAGAAATGAATCAAATGTTTATATAGTTCAGCTTATGAGGCCTACTCCACGGGAGAAATAGAAAAATACTTCACTATAAATAAACGATTACAAGAATTTGTATTTCTATACAACTATTTTTCTCTCTATATTGCTATCTCCTCCATTTTCTCTCTTACATGTATGAAATGCTTATTGAGTTTTGATCTCTCATTCTTTTTCTTCCTCATCTCTGCCTTGAAATGAAAAAATGAGAAGGTATTTATAAGAATATTTTAGGGTTACCATGCTTGGTATGTTAGGTGACATGTTTGATATGTTTGATCACATGCTTTTGTTATATTTAATCACATGATTTTGTTTGATGTGTTTGATTACATGATTTGTTTAGTATGCTTAATCACATGATTTTGTTTGATATGTTTGATTAAATGATTTATAATATATATTATTCGTTATTTATTTTTACAATTTTTATATCTACATTTGGGTTTGGTATGTAATTTTTTTTTTTTTTTTTATGTTTACATTTTAGACCCATGCATATGTTCCTGCGACTTTGTTGCATAATATGTGCATGACTGTTTCTTGAATTTGACTTCATATTTTTGGAATTTGTTGGGTAAACTTTTTGTCTGCTTTTTGTATTTTGTTAGCAATTTCTCTAACTGTTGCCTTAGAGAGAAATTATTGTTTAGTCTTGTAATTAACCATTATTGTACTTTGTGTATATTATGAGCTTTTATGTAATAAAAAAGAGTGTCATTTTCGTTTTTGAAACTATGTCCTTTTTTAAGTTTGAAACGACGTCGTTTTTTTCTATTTTACCCTCAATAAATAAGGCAAGCGTTCGATCAAATTTCTTCGTTTTTCGTTTTAGTGCGTGTAGAGAATTCTTCGTGCCTTTTATGTTTTGCGATCTCGATTTATCGAAGAGTAAGGGTTTTCTCTCATTTTCTTATGGTTTTTCTCATCTCTGTAAGTAATCTTTCATAAATATGCTTAATTTTTTTTGGATCGGTGCTAAATTTTGAGTCTTTGGTTTAATACTGTAATATTATGATAGTAAAATTTTCTTGATGTATATAAAGGGATTTTCCTTTAGATTTTACTGAGGGGACTTTATGATTATATATATATATATATATATATATATATATATATATATGATTATGATTCTTAATGAGTATCCTAGTAGTCTTGGATCATATTTATTTTATCTAATTGTTGTGTCATGTTCCTATTAGATTTAGTATTCATGAGTCTATATATTGGGTCAATTGTATTCTTTTCATTCAATCAATAAGAAGGAGAATTTCTTTTCATTTTTATTTTCAACATGGCATCAGAGCCCTGTTGATTCTATTTTAAGATTCGTCTTGAGAGTGGCCTAATGTCGCTCATCTGGACATACTCTTTACTGTGTTATTGGTTCCTTTGATCAATTTAATCTTTCAGTTTGCAGTTTAATTCAGATTTGATTTCTTCGTCAGTTTAAATATTGTTAAATCAATTCCTATCTAGTTTACTCTGGTTCTTAAGGTTTTTTTACATGATATTTCCATCTGTGACGTTTGTATGATCATATTCAAACTTTATGAATAAAGTGCTTGCTTGTGATGAAGATTCTCGTTTTCTCAATTTCCGATATTAAATCCTAGCAATCCTCTTATTTTTGTATCCCTTGCTAATCCTCACCCAATCTTGTGAAGGGGTGTTAGAGCTGGACACGTACTCTTCACTTTGTTTCGACCCATGTTTGGGTTCTTTTTTGTTTCCAACAAGGGCATGTGAGCTTACATGTGAGGGGGAGTTACTATTGCAGAGTTCTTCATCAAAGCTTGGTATCAACCTGCTAAGTTCTTCATCGAAGTTTGTTCTTCTCGATGTTTCTTTGATTTGATTTACAAAATCAAATTGACATCCACTTTAGTACCTTGAGTTCGAGGAGGGCTGTTAATATATATGATATTTCTTATTCTTAATGCAATATTAGCTCCTTAGTTTCATATGTATTGATTTCCTGATTAGTTTAGTTTTCTGATTTATTATAACTCTAGGTTTCCTATTTCTATTAGGATTTATTTTCTTAGCCTCTATATATAAGCATGTATTCGTCTTTCACAACACATCAATTATATAAAGAACTTTTATCCAATCTTTTTTTTTAACATGGGATCTTGAATAATTTTTTTTTCTTATTTAAATCAAAAACAAATTGAGCATTTTTCATCGAGTACTATTCATCGATACTGTTCATCGATATTGTTCATCAACGCAAAAAAAAATGATAGGTTTGTACCAAAAAAAAACTATGTTCCCCTCTCTTTCCTCATAACTCTATCTTCCATATGGAAGATTTTTTTTTTTGAAATTAATAATGAAATCCAAGACTATCTCTGGTTTTTCTCCCTATCCAAGTCTTCATATTGGCACTTCATTTGGTCATGGTGGTAATTTTGCTCGTCAATGTACGTGCTGTCATCATTCAAGACATACTTGGGAGACGTGTTGGAAGTCAGTTCATCATAGTTGAGGTTCACTTCGTCAATGTACATACTATCATCGTTCTGAGCATACTCCAGAGACATGTTGAAAGTTAGTTGGTTGTTCTATGGTTGCTAATAATATGACTTCTGATTTTATTAAGTATTCACTTACCTCAAATTCTATGCCTTCAATTTCTTTGATGGTTTCCAAAGATGTGAGTATGATGAGTTCTTACAGTATAAGGCAGCCAGCCAGACATCTTCCTTGACTGTCTTTTCCACCTAGAAAGATACACCAAACGCTTGTCTATCATCTAGTAACTCTTCATCTATACCTTGGATCTTTGACTCTACAGCTTCTAATCATTTGTCAAGTACCACTAATGTTTTCTCTAGTTTTTATCACTCTTCATCTTTGCCTGATATTACTCTTGTAGATGGATCTAAAACAACTACTAGTGGCATTGGCACTATGCACCATAGTTCTTCTATGTCGTTATCATCGGTACTTTATGCTCCCTTTTCTTAGTATAATTTGATATTTGTTAGTCAGCTTACAAAAAGTCTTAATTGTTATGTTACATTTCTCCCTGATTATGTTCATATCAAGGATTTGAAGACAAGGAAGGCAATTGTTGGAGGGCATGAATCAAACTGTCTATATTACTTTGATCTTATCCCATTACCCATTGCTTGCTTGATTGACGTGTCCCTACTTTAGGTACATTATCATTTTGGTCATCCGTCTTTAGAGAAGCTGAAAAAGTTAGTTCCTACTTTGTGTCATGTTTCATCTTTAGAATGTGAGTCGTGTCAATTGGGTAAACATCATCGTGTGTTGTTTCCTTCCCGAATGAATAATCATGTGTCTAGTCCTTTTATGTTAGTACATTCTGATATTTGGGGTCCAAGTTGTGTGACTTCCAAACTAAGATTTTAGTATTTTCGTTACCTTTATGAATGATTATTCCAGGTTTACCCGACTTTATTTAATGAAAAACCGTTCTAAGTTGATTTTTTATTTTTGTGCTGAGATAAAAACCTAATTTGACACATCTGTTAAGATTCTCTGTAGTGACAATGCTCGTGAGTATTTTTTTGAGCTTTTTGCAACATTTATGAATAAGTCTGGCATTATTCACCAGTCATCTTGGTCTCATACATCTAAAAAAAATGGGGTTGCAAAGCGAAAAACTAGTCATCTTATGGATACTACTCGTACTCTCTTATTTCATATACATGTCCGCATGAAGTGAGGCTGTTATGATTGCATGTTACTTAATCAACCGTATACCATCCTCTATTCTTGATGGCCAAACCCTCCACTATGTGCTATTTCCTAGAGATGTTACCTTTCACTTACCTCTTTGCATCTTTGGATCTATTTGTTTTGTTCATCTGCTATGTCCAGGAGTTGGCAAACTCGATTCTTGCTCTATAAAGTGTATTTTCTTAGGTTATTCTCGTACATAGAAAGGTTATCGTTGTTATAGTGCCTTACTACAAAGGCACTTTGTTTGTGCCGACGTTACATTCATTAAGTCTACTCCATATTACTCCGAGTATCATTCTATCTCAGATCTGGCTGATTAATTTCCTTGTCCATTACTCGTTCCCATACTCCTTACATAGTCAAATCCTCCATTAGTTTCTTTGTCATCTGCTCCTCCGTTACAAGTTTACTCTCGTCATCCGCAACTTTTCATGCTCCACCAATTGCTCCTTTGTCGACAGATCCTGATCTTTCTTCATCATCTGAGGATGATCGTCTTATTGCTCTCCGTAAAGGTAAATGTATATATACTGCTCATCTGATTGCTAATTTTGTGTCTTATGATCATTCATCTCCTTCATATGCTTCGTTTGTTGCTTCAATCTCTTCTGTCTCTATTCCTAAGTCTATTACAGAAGCTTTGTCTCATTATGGATGAAAATCAGCTAAGAATGAAGAGATACATGCTTGAGTACTAATGATACATGGGACTTGGTTTATCTTCCATCTGGGAAGTTTGTTGTTGGTTATCAATGGGTATATACTGTAAAGGTTCATCCTGATAATACCATTGACAAATTTAAAAGCTCACCTAGTAGCAAAATGGTATACACAGGTATATGGTATTGACTATGCTAAGGTATTCTCTCCAGTGGCAAAGATTACATCTGTTTGTCTGTTTATTTCTCTTTTATCTGCTTTTAATTGGCCTTTACATCAATTCGATGTGAAAAATGCGTTTCTAATGGTCATTTGCAAGAAGAAGTATGCATGGAGTAACCACCCGGATTTGTTGCTTAGGGGGAGTCTGGGTTAGTATGTCGATTAAAGAAATCTCTATATGGCTTGAAACAATCTTCTCAAACGTGTTTTAGTCGGTTCAGTGAAGTAGCAACTAATTTTTCCCTTAATAGATATGGTCTAGATCATTCTATATTTTATAAACACAGTGAGGCATGTAGGATATTGTTGATTGTATATGTGAATGATATTGTGATCACAAGAGATGACAAAGAAGGAATTCTAGCACTGAAACAATTCTTGAGTACTAAATTATAGACAAAGGATTTAGGGGAATTTAATACTTCTTGGGTATTGAGGTACTAGATCTCGTTATGGTGTTTCTTTATCTGAGCGTAAATATGTTGTTGATTTTTTTACTAATACTGTAATGTTAAGGTGTAAGCCTATAGATAGTCCTATAGATCTCAACACAAAACTTGCAGTTGATCAAGATGATTTATTATCTTATCTAGGGCAATATAGGCATTTGGTACTAGGCTTGATAATTCATTTGCAATCAGTGTGGTTAGTTAATTTCTTGATGCTCCATGAACTAGTCATTAGGATGCTTTTATTCAAATTTTGAGATATCTTAAGAGTGCTCCTGGTCGTGATTTATTTTATCAAAATCATGGTCATACTCAAGTTGAGAGTTATACTAATGCAGATTAGGATGGTTCTCCATCTGATAGAAGGTCCACTACTGGGTATTGTGTATTTGTTGAAGGTAATTTAGTATCATGGAAAAGTAAGAAGCAAACTGTGGTTGCTAGATCGAGTGCTGAATCTGAATATAGGGCAATGGACGGTACGACCAAATGTTGCAGAGTTACCAACTTAGTATTACCGATGAAATAATTGAAAAGCTCTGTGAGAAAGATTTCTCGAATTAGCTACATAACCTTGTGTGTAAACATTGAATGACATAATTGACTCAATATTATAAACAGATTATTGTAAACATATATGTTTTATTTTGTTAGAAATCACCTTGACAAGATGCCCAGGTGGTGATCTTCCAAACACCCAAGTCTAGAATGACTTGTAAAGATTTGGAATCGAAAACAGGAACAGAAAATCAAAGAAAGAAAGAAGACAAGCAATTTGTTCTCGAGGTTCGGCAATGTGCCTACGTCCCCGCGAGTTCCTCTGAACTCTCTGCACTAAATCAATGGTTCTTTACAAATATAGCAACCCTCTTCAAGAAGCTCAAGTTCTTGAAGAAACCAAGAAGAGAAGAAAGGAAGAAGATAAGAACTAACAATGCTCTCTATCTAATCTAGACTTCTCTCTCTTTACAACCAGCCTCACTACAATGAGTCCCTCTTGTGTTTGATCTTTACACTCTCACACAATTCTGTCTTGTATTACAATTGATCTCAAAATATGTCACAAACTTCTATTGTTGAGAAATGAGGCTAGGAAACCCCTATTATAGCCACCCACTTCTTAGTCATTCTTGAGATTCAATCCTCACCCTTCGATCATAATTACCACTTAATCATGGCCCTCCATCACTCCTAAGTGGTGCTGTGCATTTCAACCTTGCACCCACGCACCTAAGAGAGGGTTAAAATAGGTTGTCCATGTGTGCTTTACTTTGCCTAGCGCCTAGGTGCTCAACAGGGCACGATGCGGTGTTGGGCAGAGTCCCTTTGCACACTCTCTAGGCGGTGCGGTGCTAGTGGGGAGCGATGCGGTGCTGGGGCACTTCAGGAGGCATGCATTCTGGATGATGCGCCGCTGGTGAGGGAGCGGTGCGGTGCTGCTCTTTACCAGCAGTGCACACACTCCTTCAGCTTGTGTGCAGAAGTGCACACACTAGTGCGCTTACCCTTACCTTGTCTAAGTGTTTAAACCTGAACCATTTTTGCAAAGAGTTTACCCTTACCTTGTCTAAGAGTCACTTGGCAAGAATTATCATTCCCCAAGGAGATCAATAATGGAAGGGTCTTCTTGGGGAATGATAATTCTTGCCAAGTGAGAGGGATTGGAGACATCCAATTGAGGATGTTTAATGAAGTCACAAGGCTGCTAGAAAATGTGAGGTATGTTCCAGATTTAAAGAGAAATTTGATCTTATTGGAGTAGCTGGATTCCATGGGATACACATGCAAAGTAGAAGGAGGAAAGATCAAGGTGGCCAAGGGATCTTTGGTAGTGATCAAGGCAGCAAGAAACAATGGACTCTATGAGATGATCAGAGAGACAAAAATCACTGATCAAGCAACAAGCTTGATGGCTGAGATGGACAAGGCAGCCCTTTGGCATACTCGCTTGGGACATATGAGCGAAGAGGGCCTGCAAATTCTCAGCAATGATGACCTACTTGGTGGAGACAAAGTAGAGGAACTTGATTTCTGTGAGAGTTGCATTCTTGGGAAGCAACACCGGGTCAGCTTCAACACCGGAGTGCACAAATCTAAGGGGATTCTTGACTACATTCATGCGGACCTTGGGGACCAGCAAGGACACCAACACAGGGAGGTAACTTTTACTTTCTATCTTTGATTGATGATTATTTAAGAAGAGTGTGGGTTTATTTGCTTAGAAATAAATTAGATGCCTTGAATAAGTTAGTGGTGTGGAAAAGGCTGGTTGAGACTCAAATGGGTAGAGTAGTTAAAGAGATAAGAACCGATAATGGCTTAGAAATTTTTAACAAAGAACTTGATCAATTCTGTAGGTTAAATGGCATTCTAAGACATAGAACGGTTGTGGAAACCCCTCAGCAAAGTGGAGTTGCTGAGTGGATGAATAAGACCCTTATGGAAAAGGTTAGGTGCATGTTAAATCGATCTGGTTTACCAAAATATTTTTGGGGAAAAGCTGTGGCTACAGCTGCATACTTGGTAAATAGATCACCCTCTAGAGCTTTAGAGCTCAAGACTCCCATGGAGATGTGGAGTGGAAAACCCCCTGAATTAAACAACCTTAAGACTTTTGGTTGTGCAGCATATGCACATCAAAAGGAGGATAAACTTGACCCAAGATCTCGAAAATGTGTATTTCTAGGATATGGTGATGGGGTTAAAGGATATAGGTTGTGGTCCTTAAAAAATAAGGGGATGAAACTGATTATAAGTAGGGATGTTATTTTTAATGAATTATTATTTCCCTACTTGGAGAAAACTAACCCTGCAGGGGCTAGTGAGCAAACCAAACCGGAAGTTATGGAGCATCGCATCAAGGAGAACTCGGTTCAGGTAAAGCAGAGGAGGCAAGAGGGTTCAGACCAGGTAGAGCCCTTAGATGAAGGCCAAGAAGCTCAAGAAACTCAAGAAGAGGCTGAACAAGAAGAGGTTGATGCAGTAAATAACTACCAGCTCACAAGAGACCGGGAAAGGAGAGTAGTTAGACCATCCTTGAGATATGGGTTTGTGGCTGCTAATGTAATAGCTCCTTGGATAGAAGGAGAGGTTGAACTAGAAACTTACATGAATGCCATGGAGTGTAAGGATTCGTCAAAGTGGCAGCTGGCTATGGAGGAAGAAATGGACTCTTTGATGAAGAACAACTTCTGGTAATTGGTGAAAATTCTAGGAAAGCAGAAAGTTGTAGAATGTAAGTGCACTTACAAGATCAAAGAAAGGTACCCTCCTGGGGATGAAGTTCGAAACAAAGCTAGGATGGTGGCGAATGGGTTCACAAGAAGAGAAGACATAGGTGTCACAAAAACTTTCTCACCTGGACACAAGGTGGAGAAGATGGTGAGTATCCTCACCTATGTCATTGATGGGCTGTTGGTTTGGAACAGAAGGAAAAGGATGAAAAGGTTTACATCTAAACTCAGTGAGGAGTTCGAGAGGAAGGATCTCAGCCTTACACAAAAGATCTTTGGGATGTGTAGAATCCAAGAAAAGGAAAGAAACTAGTTGAGGGTTTCTTGGGCAATGGGTGTTCTCAGCAAATTTGTGAGTAATCTCAGAAAGAAGTATTGGCTTGGAATGAAGAGGTTGCTGAGGTATTTGAAGGCTCAGTGGCAGCCGGTGGTAGCACTCATAACAACTGGGGCAGAATGCATAGCAGCTACAGAAGCCAGAAAGGAGGCTATGGGGTGCAAAGGGTTGCTTGAAGAGTTGAAGGTACTGGATGAGCAGGTTGTAGTATTTTTGGATAGTCAAAGTGCCTTGCACTTATGTAAAAATCTAGTGTTCCATGAGAGGACAAAGCATATGGATGTTCGGTATCATTTCATTCGGGAAAATGTTACGAAATGATACATCCATGTGGACAAGGTTGCCCCGAAAGAAAATCCTGCTGATTTGGGTACTAAAATTCTACCTCTAAGTAAGTTCAATCATTGCCTTAAATTACTTAGGATTGGAGTTGGTTAATTGGTGACTCAAGATGAGTTTGGATCCTGAAGCTTTCTGCACAATGGTTCAGGTTTTTTGAACACTTAGACGAAGGTAGAGATTGTTGTTATTTGTCTAAGGTTCAAACAGGTCCAACCATGGTTAAAGTCCAAAAAAAAGGTGGAATATCAAATTTCAACAAGTTAGAAGACTGCACACATATGTGTGCATCAATTTGGAGTAAGGGAAGGCCATGCGCACTAGTGTGCACACTTCTGCATACAATCAGGGAAGTGTGCGCACAGCAGCAGCATCATCAGCACCATGGTGCCAAACACCAGCACCATGGCGTCCCGAATGATGTGCTGAAGGACTGCATCAGTGCCATGGCACCTAGCACCAGCACCATGGCATCAAGAAGGTGTGCAAAGGTGCCCTGCTCAGCACCATGGCGCCCCCTGTTGAGCGCCTAGGTGCTAGGCAAAGGGCTGCACACATGGACAGCCTGTTTTAAGACCTTTTTAAGTGCATGAGTGCAAGGCTAAAATGCACAGCACCACTTGGGAAGTGATGAAGGGCTATGATTAAGTGGAGATCATGATCAAAGGGTGGAAATTGATTCACAAGAATATCCAAGAAGTGAAAGGCTATAAAAGGAGTTCCCAAGCCTCATTTTTCACATATAGAATACAACACATACAAGACACTCTTAGAGATCAATTGTAATACAAGAGAGAATTGTGTGAGAGACGTAAACAAAAGAGAGACTCTTTGTAGTGAGGCTGGTTGTAAAGAAGAGAGAGTAGTATAGAGAGAGAGCATTGTCATCTTAGTTCTTCTCTTCTTGGTTTCTTCAAGAACCTGAGCTTCTTGAAGGGGATTGCTGTAACTTGTAAGAACCATTTGAGATAATACAGAGAGTTTAAAGGAACTCACAGGGACGTAGGCACATTGTCGAACCTCGATAACAAATTGCTTGTCTTCTTTCTTTCTTTGATTTTTTGTTCTTGTGTTCGATTGCTGAAATTCTTTCTACAAGTCATTCTAGACTTGGGTGTTTGGAAGATCACCACCTGGGCATCTTGTCAAGGTGATTTCTAACAATCTCCTTGAAATTCTTGAACCATTCCTTGTGAGGGCATATATGATAAGTGCACCCAGAATCAAGAATCCACTTTTCACTGCCTTGCCTCCTGCTCACATTTGAGCACATAACAAGAACATCATCTTGTTGTTCTCCTTTGGCAACCGAAGCCTCTCCATTATTGGTATGGCTTCTCTGCTCATCCCACTTCTTCTTCTTACAATCTTTCTTGAAATGGCCCTCATTGTTGTAGTAGAAGCATCTCCTTCCTCCTCCAAGTCTTGTCTTGGAATGAGATCTCCCATAGTTCTGCCTTCTACCTATTGATTTCTCCCGATAGTTGTCATGGTTGCTACTGCCATTCCGAGTCGCTGGCCTTCCTCTTATGAACAGCCCATCTCCACTTGATGTCTCCTTCATTTTGGCCTTGAAATCATGTGCCTTTATGGCATTTATCACAATCTCCTTTGTTAAAGTATCCATTCCATACTCAATATCATTAATCAAATTATCAAAGCAATCAGGAAGAGAATTTAAAAAGATAACAGCCAATTATTCATCCGGAAAAGTAATGCTACAACTATTCAAATCTTGAACTAGCTTATTAAATACATCAAGATTATCTTGCAACTCTTTACTAGGATCCATTTTAAAAGCAAAGATTCTTTTAAGAAGATAAATCTTGTTAGGGAGAGTTTTGGTAAGAAACAACTCATCTAGTTTCTTCCATATGAAAGCCAGATCTTCCGAGTCTCCGCACTTCTTTGTGACGCTATCCGACATGTGCAAGAAAATGGTGTTGTAAGCCATCTTCTTCATCTCGGTCCGCTGGTCCTCCATGACACTTGCTGGAAAAGCATCATCTTCTCCAATAGCCAAGTCCACTTTTTGTTACATTAGATAGCCTTGATCTTCCGCTTCCAAAGGGCAAAGTCTCCCTTTCCATCAAACTTCTCAACACAGAAATTTGAAGCCATCTTTTGTGAACAAGATCCTTGATTTATGCACTTCCCACAAATGCTTTCTTCAACTTCAAGAACACAGATCGAAGATGGATCTTAACATCGTTCTTGAATCTACCTCAAGAACACGATCAGATCTCGATCTTTACACCGTTCTTGAATCACCCAAGAAGTTGATCTTTGATTCTTGGAGTCTTGGCTCTGTCACCTTCTTGTTTTTGCTCCGATACCCAGCTGTGTAGCTTTGATACCACTATTGAAAATCACCTTGACAAGATACCTAGGCGGTGATCTTCCAAACACCCAAGTCTAGAATGACTTGTAAAGATTTGGAATCGAAAACAGGAATAGAAAATCAAAGAAAGAAAGAAGACAAGTAATTTGTTATCGAGGTTCGGCAATGTGCCTACGTCTCTGTGAGTTCCTCTGAACTCTCTGCACTAAATCAATGGTTCTTTACAAATACAACAACCCTCTTCAAGAAGCTCAAGTTCTTGAAGAAACTAAGAAGAGAATAAAGGAAGAAGATAAGAACTAACAATGCTTTTTATCTAATCTAGACTTCTCTCTCTTTACAACCAGCCTCACTACAATAAGTCCCTCTTGTGTTTTATCTTTACACTCTCACACAATTCTGTCTTGTATTACAATTGATCTCAAAGTATGTCACAAACTTGTGCTGTTCTATTGTTGAAAAATGAGGCTAGGAAACCCCTTTTATAGCTACCCACTTCTTGGTCATTCTTGAGATTCAATCCTCACCCTTTGATCATGATTACCACTTAATTATGGCCCTCCATCACTCTTAAGTGGTGCTGTGCATTTCAACCTTGCACCCACACACCTAAGAGAGGGTTAAAATAGGCTGTCCATGTGTGCTTTACTTTTCCTAGCGCCTAGGTGCTCAATAGGGCGCGGTGCAGTGCTGGTGGGGAGTAGTGCGGTGTTGGGGTGCTTCAGGAGGCATGCATTCTGGATGGTGCGCTGCTGGTGAGGGAGTGGTGTGGTGCTACCCTTTACCAGCAGTGCGCACACTCCTTCAGCTTGTGTGCAGAAGTGCACACATTAGTGCGCACACTCCTTCAGCTTGTGTGCAGAAGTGCACACACTAGTGCGCCTACCCGTACCTTACTCTAAAGTAATGCACACACATGTGTGCAGTCTTTTAACTTGCTGTAATTTAATAATCCAACCTTGGTTTAGACTTTAACCATCTTTGAACCATGTTTTTACATGTTTAAACCTTAGACAAATACCAACATATATTAATAGGTTTTGAGGGATGGTACAATTGATAACCACATAAGTGAGTTAGGACTTGGTTTGCATAAACGTTTGACTTGTTATAGTGGCTATAAAGTCAACGGATTCAAATTTCACACTTAAGAGTATGGAGAAATTCAAGAAAACAATGAATAGTGGTGTATGTGTGAAAGGTAGCTGTTACAGTGTATACGAACGTGACTTGTACGGTATATTAACAGAAATTATAGCGGTAGAATATATAGGTAAAGATAACACAGTTGTATTGTTCAAATATCATTGGTACAATTTTGAAAGAAGACTTATAGTACACCCAAAACACAATCTTAAAGATATAAAGCATAAATTTCTTCAAAGCTCGAATGAGCTGTTTGTGTTGGCGGAGCAAGCAACACAAGTGTACTACACACCGTACCCGTCAAAGAAGAAAGAAAGACTAGATTGGTGGGTAGTTTATAAAGTTCTATCAAGGGGCAATGTCTACATTCTTTCATATTAAGATGCAAATTATGATATAGTGTCTATCGTTCCAGAGTACTTTCAAGAGGATGAAACTCTCTGTCCAATCCTAGTCAATGAGGATAATGAATTTGATATACCGGGTATTCTTCATGATTCCATTGGTATAATGGATTAAGTGGATCAACCGAATGTAGGATGAGTTCAAGAAAAAAGAGTAGAAAAAGAAGAAAATATGATATGTAAGAGAATGACGAAGAAGAGGAAGAAGAACGAGAACGAGAACGAGAACGAGAACGAGATCATAGCATGGATGTTGATTAGCTTGTAAATGTATTTGTCTTCTCTGTTATTTGGTGAAAAATAATTTGGTTAATACTCTTGTATCATCATTGTAAGAAAATTAAAATTAACTTGAGCGAATATTTGTCTTTCTTGTTAATTATATTTGGTCTTTTCACGTTCTTGTTCCTTAAAAACATCATTTTTTTTTATCTTATATGACTTAGAAATTAGAACAAATTGTGTATATGTTTTATTCATACTTTTTTTGTAAAACAAGATGCCACCGAGGGGGAGAGCACGAGGCAAATGGAGGGGGGGGGGCACAATCTCGGTAGACGAGTTGATAAGGTGTCAAATTCACATTCTCCATCTTTAAGTAACTATGTATTTACTTTTATATTATATATAAACCCTTTCTCCCTTAATGTTATTCATTTTGGCTTATAAGATCCTTTTGTTTAAATTACAGAGCCCATGGATATGGATGTGGAGGATGACTCAACAGACGGGGAGAATGAGTACGAGGTGGTTGGCCGCAGAGGGAGAGGGTCTAATAAACTCTCTCTCCTCATGAAAATCTAGTTGATAGACCTCTATTGCGCATAAGAAGCAAGACATAATATACTTTCAGTGACAACCATTATAATTATGTGTTTGTACCTTAAAATATTCATTTTAGATTTAAATGCAACATAAAAACATTTTCCTTGTAGTGCATTCTCTAGGGTCAGGGGAAAGTGAAGACTGTCACGTTGATTGTGAAGGATCATCATGATGGCCCAAGCAATTCATATTGGAAGTTCTCTTTATGTGTGTAGGACATATGATTAGATGCCTTCTTGGTACGTATAAGTTATTTTTTTGTTGTATGTTTGTTATATGTACTCGGTATGAATAATATGATCTTGTTTAGTTTATATGTTTCTTTTATGTTTTTCTATAAGTTGCAAGTAATTCTTTGTCTTCTTGGCATTTCAGGCACGTTATTGGTTTGAGACACCAAAGGAGACCCACACGCCAAGGCTGTCTTTAACCATTTTGCCAAGAGGCGCTTGTCAAATCACCTCAACAAAACCCGAGCTAGACCTGAACATGAACTGGCCTAATAAATTGGATTGGAAAAGGTGGACCAAGAATTGGCTGGTACAGGATGATTGGGAGAAACTATGCGACCTTTGGTCTACTAATGGTTGGGATAGGCATCAACAAGCTACTACAGCTAATAGATGGACAAGAGATAGGCTTGTCCACCATGTTGGGCGGGTCCATCAGTACGCAAGAGCACACTGAATGAATGGTAAAAAAACTGATTAGTTGATGTTGTTTTTTAGATACTATACATGATTATAATTTTAGTTTTATATTTAATGCAAATTTCATTTCAATGTGTAGAAGAAAGAATTGGGCAGATCGGTTTCCCTAGTGGAGGTTTTCAATAAGACCTACATAGTCAAATCAACTAGGGACTTCGTTGATAAAAAGTCTAAGGCAGTAAGCGTAAGTATAAGTGTTATATGATATATATAAGTTTATGAATTTTATGTCAACCAACTTAATTACTAGAGTCCTTTCATTTAGTTGTCTAATTTTGCTTACTGATGCATTAATTTGAATCACATGAGGCCTATAGTCGAGCTATGTCCTCCAAATATGGTGACAATTTGTTTGCCTAATAGTAGTTGGACATCAATGAGTGGTTAGCAGCGTCAGGGGGAGCAAATAAGGTTCGTTTATATGGCTTCGATGATATGGTGGACCTTGATGTCATACTCGGGAAAACACATGGCTGTCGTTCGACCTCCACAACTACCTTTAGGGTTCCACGCTATCATATTGAGGATATGCAGTAGTAGATCCAGGTGGAGGTAGGCTAGCGGGTATGAGTGATCGAGAAACAAATGGAGGAAAGAGAACAATAGAGGCAACATCAAGTGAATAGGGGCATACACCGTGTTGTGGAAACCATCTGTTAATCATATGGCATTTGGCCTACACCTCCACCTCCACTTCCACCCTCAGATGTAAGTAGTAAACACTTTTAAAACTTTAGAAATAACAGTTTATTACTATAATTTGCATAAGAAATTTCCATACAATGTTAACACTTAGTGGTTTTAGGTGCTTTACGTTTGTAATTTCCATATAATGTGCATGAGTAATTTCCATATAATGTTAGTAAGTGAGTTGTAAAAATAAATCAAATTGGATTCGGACCATCAGTTTGGATTTTAAGAGAGAAAGTAGGCGTTTTAAGTCCAAACTGTTAACACTTAGTGGTTTTAGGGTCGAAAATGTGAGATACTTGTCTCGTGGACGAGCCGGAGGTACCGACATGTCCATAACGTAGAAAGTGACTTGTGATAACAAACCAAATTGGATTCAGACCACCAGGTTGGATTTCAGGAGAGAAAGTAAGTGTTTTTAGGTTCAAAACATTAACATTTAGTGGTTTTAAGGGTGAAAAAGTGAGATATTCGTCCCGTGGACGAGCCGGGGATACCAGCATATCCATAACGTAGAAAGTGACTTGTGACAACAAACCAAATCAAATTCGGACCATCGGTTTAGATTTTAAGAGATAAATGGTTTTCAAACTTCATAATTATGTTTATCAATTTTTCTGTAATTATTTAATATTATATATCTCACTTTACTATGTATCTTATAAATTTATATTAACTTCTTTGGCAGAATGTTGCTAACGAACGAGCACCATTTATAGAAGAGGAAGACACACCCTGATTTGAGTGGACTATGATTGCCCATCATTTCTCCATTGTAATTTATACTTTAATGATGTTGTAAAGTTCTGAATATTTTTTGTAGCAAAAATTGAATTTTATTTGTTTTAAAATTAATATAGATGATTTAATTTTATTAATGCTCATAAAATTTGAGCAAAATTGTAAAGTTGCTCCATTTAAATCTTTTCAATTTAACATGTTTTTTTTAATTATAATAGAGGATTTTTCTCTCCAAAAATAATAGAGGATTTTTTTCATTAAAAAAATCAAATTAAATATTGAAAATAGTGAAATAAAAAATTATAGGAAATTTATTATTTGCGACTTATTATCTGCGACAGATATTTGTTGTAGATAATTTAATTAAAATAATATTTTCTGAATTTAATTGCGTAAAGGCGACCACTAATCAATGACGAAGTTTTCGTCGCTAGAATCCGTCACAAAAACTCATCTTCCGCAATGGAATATTTTGCAGTCACATTTAATTGTATCAGCAACTTATCTGCGATGGATTATATGTGACAGATTTCCGTCACAGATAAGTAATTGCGACGAATTAGTGGTTATCTGCTACGGATTTAATGTAGTGTAAAAATCTATTTAAAATATAATTTTAATAATTTTTGAAAAAATAATGATAATTTTTGTTATCAAAAAGGCCGTAAAAATTCATTGTTAATTATGTTTCATCCCTAATATTTCTATTTTTAAAACAGTAACATTTATGATACCTAAGGGTATTTTAGTCGTCATTAAAAGTAATATCTAATTAAAATGTTAATTTCTCAAAGAAATTCATTTTGGGACTGCTTGATAGTGGAAATTAGTATTTTGGGGTGAATCGTGAGTTTTAAAAAAGTTTGGTATGTTATTGTCATTTCAGCAAACTTGGAGGTAGTACAGTGTAATTTGCCCCCAAAAAACTAAACCGATGACCCAAACTGACTCAAATCAATTTGAATGTGTTAGATTGAATTGGGGTTTGATGGGTTTATGTGTTAGGTTTGGTTGAAATTTCTTCAATCCGGTATGATTGGATTGGGTTGAATTTTTAGGTCAACCCGATCCAATTTAACTTATGCTCACCCTTAACTGTAACACAGATTATGTGAGCAACAAATAATTTTGACAGAAAAAATAAATAAAAGTAAATTTTCCTCTCAAAAAAAAAATTCAAGCCATTTCCCCAAATTTTTTTTAAAAGAAAAAAACTATTAATAAAAAAGTATAAGCCATTACAGACAAGCCATTATAAGTATCTTTAGTAGCCACTGGTAACGGTATTTTTGTCCACAAGTGTTTAATTTTCTTTCATGTGGATCAAAATAAATCAAGGCCTAATATTATTATGCAAGAAATAGATTGAATCCTAGGTAAATCAGTAAATCATGAACCCTATATCCTGATATATACAAAACATATTTAATTGGTTAATGAATATAGAAACCCCATCTAGATCAAAAGTAGAAAATCAACATACCTGTCACAGAGTAGGAGACGATAGAGAGGGAGAGCTCACAGAGTTTAGGACGACAGAGGTTGTGTTCTCAGAGTACGAGAGAGAAATGATGGTGTTATGAGAGAATGATCATGTTAAGTGGGTTTAGGGGGCTGGTATTTCTGGAATAATTTTCCCACTCCTTGGATTTTTGTCGAATTGGTGTTAGAAGTGTGTTCAAGCCCCCTTGCCCCCTTGAATATAGAATTACCACCTGTAGAGGTTGTAATTTAATTTGCAATCTAACCGGAATAAAAGCCTAAATTGAATTGCTAGTTCTGTGTCTCATTAGCCAAGTAAACAATGAAATTAACTCATAATGTAGCTTGAATTCAATTATTTTGTAATTATATTGTAATTAAATCGAACCAAATATGTAATACATTATACATAAAAGTTTTGTATTTTTCAAAATTTTAATTAAAATATATATTTATTATTTTAAAAAACATTTTTTTGGCTCATGTAACAATTTTTTTATCATAAAGAAGTTGATGGCCTAAATATGGCCTAAATAATCTAGTTCAAAATCTTAAAACATCCAAATACATTTTATTTGAATAAGTAACTAATAAACAAAAAATATTACATTTCATTTTTATTTCACATGAAATTTTATTACTTTTTGTACCTTTAAATAAAGTAATAGATTTTTAAAGATCACGTGAATCATTCAAAATCATGTAGATTCTCTTTTTAGCATAAAATGCGCATTTATTATTATTTTTTCTTATGGATATCTATTATTCATATTATCTAGCATAATTTCATAAATTGTTGAAAACAAAACTATCATCCATGGCATCTCAATCAAAACTGAAATTTTCTGAACTTTTACATATCTATCATTTAAATAAGGAAACTGATGTAGCCCATAACACTTCGGCCCAATAAGAAATGACCCAATAGACCTATGCATGGGCTCCTTCTGTAACACGCCGCCCTGCAGCCACCCTACAACACGCCGCCCTGTAGCCGTCCCGCCACACATCAACCTGACACACACCATCCCCCGATCATGCAATTAATGCCTTAACTCTGACGAGACGTGGGCGATGCCCGCTCAGAGGGCTATAAATAAACCAAGGTATGGAATTTAGAAGGGACTGGATTTTGAATTCAGACTTAATCTACTCACACCCAAGCTCTTCCAGATTTAACTCTTGGCCTCGCCCCTTTTTAAGCTTTCGTTCTAACTTAAGCTTCTGAGAGCCCTCGGAGGTCTCCCCCTACCCTCCTTTTGAGGGCATTTAGTTCATCCCTGTTACCTATGCAGGGCCCAGGCCACGTCAGCACCCAGGCCACGTCGGCAGTGACAAATTTTTGGCATCAACAGATTGGCGCCGTCCGTGGGAAATCACCATCTCTCGCTGAACAGTAGAAGCGAAGAAGTCTAAAGAACTCATCTATGGCGATGTCAAGCAGTCTGACACCACGTAGCACACTTTAGAGTTTCAAGTGCACACGGCCGAGCACCGTAGTGCACACGCCCTTGTCCGAGCCATTGCTCAATGCACACTAGTGCACACGCCACTGTCCGAGCCATTGCTCGGTGCACACTTGTGCACACGCCCTTGTTCGAGCCATTGCTCGGTGCACACTAGTGCACATGCCCCTGTTCGAGCCCTTGCTCGGTGCACACTAGTTCACATGCCCCTGTTCGAGCCATTACTCAATGCACACTAGTGCACACGCACCTGTCTGAGCCATTGCTCAGTGCACACGCCCTTGTTCGAGCCATTGCTCAGTGCACACTAGTGCACACGCCCCAGTCCGAGCCATTGCTCGGTGCAAACTAGTGCACACTCCCCTGTTCAAGCCATTGCTCAGTGCACACTAGTGCACATAGGCCCAGCATTAGTGCGCAATAGTGCGCACGACCAAGCAATCGCGCGCACACCCAAGATCGAGCAATGGCATATGTGTTTATACACTCGGCCTCGTCCCAGCATCAGTGCACACTAGTGCACAAAGGCCGAGCATTAGTGCGCACGGCCAAGCAATCACGCGCACACCCAAGCTCGAGCAATGGCATATGTGTTCATACGCTCGGCCTCGTCCCAGTATCAGTGCACACTAGTGCACATAGGCCGAGCATCAGTGCGCATGGCCAAGCAATCGCGTGCACACCCAAGCCTGAGCAATGGCATATGTGTTCATACGCTCGGCCTCATCCCAGCATCAGTGCACACTAGTGCACACAGGCCGAGCATCAGTGCACAATAGTGCGCACGGCCAAGCAATCACGCGCACACCCAAGGCCGAGCAATGGCATATGTGTTCATACGCTCGGCCTCATCCCAACATTAGTGCACACTAGTGCACCAAGGCCGAGCATCAGTGCGCAGTAGTGCGCACGGCCAAGCAATCGCGCGCACACCCAAGGCCGAGCGTATGAGCTGCTTATCATACCCTCGGCCAGGCATCTCCAGGGCCGAACGTATGACTGCTTGTCATACCCTCGGCCAGGCATCTCCAAGTCCGAGCGTATGAGTTGCTTGTTATACCCTCAGCCGGGCATCTCCAAGGCCGAGCATATGAGCTGCTTGTCATACCCTCGGTCGGGCATCTCCAGGGCCGAGCGTATGAGCTGCTTGTCATACCCTCAGCCGGGCATTTCCAAGGCCGAGTGTATGAGCTACTTGTCATACCCAAGGCCAGGCATCTCCAGGGTCGAGCGTATGAGCTGCTTGTCATACCCTTGGCCAGAAATCTCCAAGGTCGAGCATGTGACCTGCTTGTCATACCTTCAGCCGGGCATCTCCAAGGCCGAGCGTATGAGCTACTTGTCATACCCTCGGCCAGGCATCTCCAGGGTCGAGCGTATGAGTTGTTTGTCATACCCTCGGCCACGCATCTCCCAGGCCGAGTGTATGAGCTGCTTGTCATACCTTCGGTCAGGCATCTCTAAGGCCGAGCGTATGATCTGCTTGTCATACCCTCAACCGGGCATCTCCAGGGCTGAGTGTATTAGCTGCTTGTCAAACCCTCGGCCAAGTATCTCCAAACCCGAGCGTATGAACTACTTGTCAAACCCTCGGCCAAGTATCTCCAAGCCCGAGCATATGAGCTGCCCTTCATACGCTCAGATAGGAACCTCCAAGAACAAGCGCATGAGTTATCTATGAGATGGGCTCACCTTGAAGTTCCTTAATCTGAGGGCAGTAGCCACCAACCCCCCAAATCTCTTAAGTATAAATGCTCGGCTACAGCACAAACATCAGGTTTTACTTCCTCAAGGCACAAGTACCTGAGGAAGTGGGGGGCCTGTGATGTAGCCCATAACACTCTAGCCCAATAAGAAATGGCCCAATAAACCTACACATGGGCTCCTTCTGCAACATGCCGCCCTGCAGGCACCTTACGACACATTGCCCTGCACCCAACCTACAACACGTCGCCCTGCCACACATCACCCTGACACATGCCATCCCCTGATCATGCAATTAATGCCTTAACTTTGACGAGATGTGGGCGATGCCTGCTTAGAGGGCTATAAATAAACCAAGGTATGAAATTCAAAAGGGACTGGATTTTGAATTCATACTTAATCTACTTACACCCAAGCTCTTCTAGATTTAACCATCGGCCTCGCCCCTTTTTAAGCTTTCGTTATAACTTAAGCTTCAGAGCGCCCTCGGAGGTCTCCCCCTCCTTTCCTTCTGAGGGCCTTTAGTTCATCTCTGTTACCTGTGCAGGGGCCAAGCCACGTCAGCACCCAGGCCACGTCGGTAGTGACAAATTTTTGGCATCAACAGAAACGTATTTTAAAAACTAAATCATCTAAAATCTAAATGATACAAATCTTGTTCTTTCATTTTTTTCCTCCGTAAAATCATTTGAACTCTTATTTTTTATACTTCGTGTTATATATATCTGAATATATCTTTTCTTGAACTGGTTTCAAACATAAACTTTCCAGTTTCTAGGCTTATTAAGGTTTTGCTGACTTTCTAGTTTCTCTGTCTCTTTGTTTTCTCTCTGTCTCTCTCTACACGTCAATGGCAACAACCATTAACTATCAATCCTCAGGAGTCCGAACGAACCATTTGCATGAATCCTCAGATACCTCAAAACCCAAAACCTACACCACGCTGACTGGTACTCTCTAGAAACAGGAATCTACCATAGCAAGCACCCCTCCGTACCCTTCCCTGAAGACCCATTTCTCGATGATGTTTCCTTCATATTTTCTCACAAACACAAGGGAGTCTCAGCTCTCATTGATTCCTCTTCTGTGTCTTCAATATCTTACGTTGAACTGCATTCTTTCGTCAAATCCATGGCCTATGGTCTCCACAAATATGGGTGTAAGGCAATGTGAGGTCGTTTTGCTCTTGTTGCCTAATTCCATTTACTTTCCTGTCATTTTCTTGGGCATCTTATATTTGGATGCTATTGTTACTACTATAAATCCGTTGAGTAGTGTAGCAGAAAGCAAGAAACAACTAATTGAATGTAATCTATGTTTAACTTTCACTATTCTTGGAAATGTTGAGAAATTAAGGAATTTGGGTATTATTGTTATTGGGGTACCAGAAATCACAGATTTGGATTCGAGGCAAAGTGTTTATTCAAATTTTTATAAGCTTATCTCTAGTAGTTTTTATTTTGCACCAAAGGCGTTGATTAAGCAGCTAGACACTGCAGCAATATTGTTTTCTTCGGGTACAACGGGTACTGTCAAAGGGGTTGTGTTAACACATAGGAATCTCATAGCTGCGGTTCAACTTTTTGTGCGGTTTGAAGCTTTACAGTAAGAAAATTCGAGTTCAAGAAATGTGCATTTAGCTGTTCTTCCAATGTTCCAAATATATGGGTATCACTTTTCGTGTTAGGATTGTTGTCGCTGGGGTCTAGCATTGTTGTGATGAGGAAATTTTATGCTAGTGAGGTGATGAAGGTCATTCACGGTTGGGATTTTACCTTTAAAATCTACGTACTCAAATTTTAAGCAAAAACATAAACACAATAATTAAATAGGTAAAACAAATAAAGAGTAACACAACCCAACTCAAAAGCCTTAATACACCCAAAGCTCTCCACCTACCTCTAGTTGGCTCACTCTACTTGATAACTCAAAACTCCAATATACCCAAAACTTTCATCTTAACTTTAGTAGTAAACCTTTTTAGTTTATAATGTATATGAGAATTATGAGTATGTCTCAAATCTTCTCTAGACCTCTTTTATACAGAAGATATTTTTCTAATACTATTGGAAAAAGAACAACAACAAAGGAGACTACTCTACTCCTAGCAGAATAAGAAACTACAAAATATGAAATCACTTTTCCCAAACTAATTAGAATTCCTCCTTGTGGGGAATTGAGCCAAAATCCTAACAAATCTCCACTTTGGCTTAAATTCTCAACCTCATCATCAAATTTGACTTTATTCTTTGTTTGGTTTGATCCTTTCTTTTGGTCTTTCCATCTCATCTGCTTACTCTTCAAAACAATCATCATCTCATTTAACACATACAAGCTCTTTTCGTTCGCTGTATCTGTCGTCACCACCTTTGAAGCATCAAGAACTTGCATCTCATCATCCTCATTAGCCTTTTCATTATCACTCTCCTTCGTTCTACTTAATTCCTCCAAGTTCTCCACCGTGGCCTTGCTTTGCAATTATGTGTGTTCCTCTTCGTCATTATATATGCACTCCTTATTTGAAAAATCTAGAGAGTTGGATCTTGATCTTTCCTCTACCTTCGTTGAAGTACTCCACTCTCTCACTTTGCCTGCCCCTTCTCTTGATATAATCACGAAAAATTCTTCAACCTCAAACACACACGGTCTCTTCAACTTATCTCTCTCTAAAGGTACCGCGGGAATCTACCCATCCATCCAAACTTCCTTGCCTACCATTTTAATCGCGACTATGTCATCTCCTTTCAGTTGCAAGTACTTCATCTATGTCAACATACTACTCAATAAAGACAATTTGTCCTTCCTGCAGATTGCCCCAGCTGATTTGGAGTCTGTGCTGATTTCCCATCCTGAGATTCTTGATATTGCAGTAACATGTAAGTATGAGCACTGAGCACTTCATGCATTTTACTTTTAGTGGTGGGTATCTGATTATGTTGTGAAAAAATCATTTTCATTTTTCTTTTTTTTGGGGTCTTTAAAGAATTTGAGGACAAAGAACTTCCCAATGATTTCACAAAGGAAACGAACCCAGATAGAGCTTAATCTAAGAAAATGTTCATCAAAGTCCACAGCATGATCTATGTACTATTAATTATACTCATTTCAGCCATGAATAGATTATCTACACAGTGGCCTGCTAATGCTGTTTTTTTCATCTCATTTTTATTGTATGAGCTTGTGTTTCAACTATGGTGATCTGTATTTAGTGCCCCTGATGAAGAATGTGGGGAGTTACCGGTGGCATTTGTGGTCAGGAAGCATGGAGGCACGCTAACTCAGGCAGCTGTTATGGACTGTGGCTGAACAGGTTTGCATTTCTTCTTGGCCTTTGGCTCCAGTCATGGTGAATAAACACTACCAATATATATTTATCTCCCTTTTCTGTCAGGTTTGGCCTTATAAGAAGGCAAGGAAGGTAGTTTTTACCAACTTAATACCCAAGTCTACAGCTGGGAAGATCCTCCGAATGAAACTTAGAAAACTCGACTTCTAAACTATAAAGGCCTTCTTTGTGCAGGCCATTCTTTTTGTATGACCCCAGTTTGAATGAGCTGAAAGATTATATGTAAAAACAATAATCCCAATTTGATTGATCATAATTAAATAAATAAAGCTACTGCTACTTTTTTCATTTTGGGGTAAATATGAGAATATCATTACCCTAAAAACCAGGAGAGTATATCAGTATTACAGCAACACAAGAAACAAAATCTGATACTCCATAAAACTACAAGAAAAATAGCTAATAAATAGTAGCCACTAAGTTGATAAAGTGCTGAAATCTGCACAGCCAAATAGTCCATAAAATAACAGCAATTAAAGTTGCTTGTCCCATAAAATCTGTAGGAAATGATGTGTACGACAATACTTGGTTATTAACTGGTTGTAGCACAAGGCTGGTGGCTCAAAATGAAGAAGAGACCACACGGCTTTACCCAGTAAGGCAAGATTCATGTGTTCAAATCTTCGGATCTCAAATTCCTCCAATTTTGGTTGACGTATACTATCCCAAACGATCATATGAATGCGTATCCCATTCTCCCCATAAGAAAGTAGCGAGAATACTATCTGATATAACGAAATTCTTGCAAGAGTGGACTTAATCGAAGTCAACCTCCCAGCTTGGGACAAAGTTTTAGCCTTCCACAGCTCTGCAACCTATGATTCAGAAAATCCGTTATAGGTTGGAAGTAATAAGCCCTTGCAATGTCCATATATATGCAAACCCTAATATTTCCCGTTTAATTACCCTTTTCATGGCAAAAGCCCCAACCATAAAATGTTGGAATAGTTTATATAGGAGTAATATCGGGGCTAAACAGTTTTTCTGATTTAGTGTAAATGAACTTTAGACGACAAATCAAAGAGAAGGTATGCAAAATAGAAAGAATGATAGAGCAAGAGTACGGAGTGGCACTGAAAAAGATAAAACTATCATCCGCAAATAAGAAAGGTGAGATTTGGGACCAAGATCTGCCCATTTTGACTCCTTGTATCACAAGCTCTATTAACATCAAGTTTCAAGGCAGCCGAGAATGATTTAGCAGCAATATTGCGATCTTTAATGAAGACATTTTGAAATGAAGTAACCAAAGAAGAGGGGGTAGGTTACAATCTATTCACATGGGTTTTGAAAGAATTTTTATAGATGACATTACAGAGGTTGATATGATAAACTTATGAGAAAGCTGCTGCTACTTCACTCACAACGCAATATTGATATTATTCCTCGACATTTTTATTGATTTAAGCAATCCAGTTTTATATGTATTTACATTCCTAAAGGTTGGGTCTTAATTAGTGATTTAGACAATAATTACAAACTAATCATCATTCAAACAAAACACAACTAAGTCATAAATAATTGTACGAAATTAATCACAAACTTTTGAAAACTGTGATGTCTCAAAATGAGGTAAAGTTTTGATATCTCAGATCGACTAGAGATCATGTGATTGGGTTGGTTATAAGTGATTTGTCACCTCTATTTACATAATGTGTTTTCAAACTGTGAGGTCTTGTGTACCAAGTGAAAAGTTGGATCGTTTCAAAAACATAGCCCATCCTATTTCAAAACACATTCCACGTTCTACATGGAGGGAGAGAGAGTGAGATATTGTCAAGTTGTGATATATGACCATTTTCTAAGCAAAACTTGCTGCAAATCGGTTCAAAAACACATACCCATTTAAAAAATACAAGCCCATCCACATTCCACATGGAGGGAGAGAGAGCTACAAATCGGTCATTATTGTTCATGGTATATCATCAATATATAGTTTCAGGTTTGATCAAATTGTAGCTTTTTCTTTCTTGTATGTAACTAAGGTAAAGCCACAATTTTTTTTAACAAAAGGAATTACCTTTCTAGCAAAAACGATTTTATTTACCTAAGTTATCTTTATTGTTATTCAAGATGAAGGACTTACAATCAAAATGATGAAAATAAGAAATATTTGGCTTTCTACTCTTCCATAATTAATATGGAGTTTTCTTGAGTATAAACCTAATTAAAACTCTATTTAAAACATAGCAAGCGGTATGTACAATTTTTGCCAAAAAGTATTTTGGTAAATAGTTTTCACAAAGAAAATTTCTACCAATTTCTTTTAAAATTCTGTTTTTCTTTTCAACAACACCATTTTGTTGGGGGGTTCTAGGAGCTAAAAAATTGTGATCAATACTATGATCATTACAATATTTTGAAAAATCTTGGTTTTCAAATTCTTTTCCATGATCACTTCTTATACTAGAAATAGCAAAACCTTTTTCATTTTGAACCTTTCTACAAAAGTTCTCAAAACCTTTAAATGTTTCATCCTTATAAGCCATAAAAATAACAAAAATATATCTAGAATAGTCATCCACAATAACAAGAGCATATTGATGGCCACCTAAACTAATAGTCATAATTGGTCCAAACAAGTCCATTTGTAAAAGTTGTAATGGTCTAGAAGTTCAAACAACATTTTTGGATTTAAAAGAAATCTTAGTTTGTTTTCCAATTTGACAAGCATCACAAACTTTTATCTTTTTCAAATTTAATTTTTGGATGACTAACAACCAAATCTTTTCTATAAAGCATTTGAATTAAATCTATTTTCACATGCCTAATTCTATACCATAACCATGAGTTTTCACTAAAAGCTAAAAAAACATTTTCAGTTTCCTATATAGACATTTTTCATGTCTTTGGCCAATAAATTTTATTTTGTTACTTTTGATGTCAATTATAAGACAATGAATGGACTCAAATATAACTATATTACATTTATCATATAATTGACTAATACTATGTAAATTATGCTTAAGATCTTGAACAAATAAAACATGGTCAATCGTTGAAATTATTTTACCAACTTTACCAAGTCCAATGATCTTCATCTTGATGTCATCTCTAATGGGGAAATGTCCACCTTCCTTTGGAGTTAGCTCCACAAAGATGCTTTGATCAGTGATTATGTACTTTAAGCATCCACTATCTAGATACCAATGATCACCCTCTATCTATGTATGAAGACAAACCGACATCACACAAGGATACACAATTCTTGGGTCCTTTGGAGTTAGTCCTTGAAAATACGAATCTTTTAGGAACTCATACCTTCTTAATTCTATAATTAGTTTCATAATTGTAATGATATAAATGATGCATGATTCTAAATTGATAATTATAATAATTTCTAGGATATCTAGAATACGTAAATTTATCATTCCTTGGATATGAGAACCTTGCATTCTTAGAATACATGTTTCTAGTATTATGAAAATTTTGCGAATACATGTTGTTTCTAGGATATGAATGATAGCCATTTCTTGGGTATGCATTCTTAGCATATGAATTTGTAGAATGTGCATACATATGAACATATGTGCTTTTAGAATGTTTGTTCCTAGCATGAGCATATGAGTTTTTACTATAGGAATTGATATTTGCATTCTTAAACTTCCTAGCATTCTTTAATGGAGCATTATGAGCATTACTAGGCATGTGAGAGGTTGAAGCTTCATTTGACATTTGTTTCTTTTACAAAGATGGTTTCATTTTATTTTTGTTTGCCCATTGGAGAGTATCTTAAATCAGATTTTTCTCCATTCATTCTTTGGCAAGCCAACACCTCATCTAGTTTTTATTTTCCTCTTACGAGTTTAGATAAAATGTTGTTCAACTCAATCACTTTGTTTTTCAAAACTTCATTTTCTTTTTTCAAAAACTTTTATGATGAGTTTTCAAGCTCTAAAGAAAGTTTTTCATTTTGTTCTTTTAAAATATCTATTTCTTTAGATAGAGATAAAACCTCATTTTTTAGAGCAACATTTTTAGCATTAAATTTCTTAAGTGTTTCATGTAATTCATTTATTGCTTCTACCATTTCTTCATTCACAATTTCATTATCATTATCATTACTTGAAGAATTTGTTACCTCATTTTCATCATCAATCGCCATCAAGCAAAGGTTAGCAAATTCTTAATAGTCATCTTCCTCATTCGAGTTCTCTTTTTCATCATCACTCCAAGTAGTTGCCACCATAGCTTTCTTCTTGAAATTTTTCTATGGTTTCTTTGCCAAATGATAATCCGCCTTGATGTGTTTGGGTTTCTTGCATCTGAAACACAAAATTGTCACTTCCGTTTGGTCGAATGTGACTAGTGTGAACAAACAGAATCCATTTCGGATCACCAGTTACCAACCGTGTGGGTTTTCGGCAATTTTATTAATTAGTTTCGGTTTTGGTTTATGTATATTTTAAATGCTATATATAGATATATATTGATTATATATTTGATCTTGTAATTTATTTTCTTTTAAAGGACCTAGTTCTGAAGGATGATGCTGAGCATATGGAAAATGACGACATGGATCTCGTGACCTATGATTTGATTTTGAGACAATATTGTATTCAAGAGACTTTGTTTATTTTATTGTTGAATGTGTTTGAATTTTAAATTTTTTAAATAATATTTTATTAATTTATGGAATATTTATATTTTTGAATAAGTTTTGTTTGTATTTTTTAAATGCATATTAGACAGGTATTAGCAAGGAAAAATAAAAAAAATGAAAAAAATAATTTAAAATTTATTATCACCGAAGGATAGTTACATCAATAATAATATCATTTAAATAACTAATTTTTTTAAAAAAATTAATTATTACCGAAGGCAAATTCATATTTTAAAAAATATTATCACCGAGGGAACTATATCCCTCGATGAAAACCTTTCACTAAGGGATTTTTTTTGCCTTGGTGAAAAAAGTTATTAATGAGGAGTTTATCAACAAAGGACTCATCATTTTCTTGTAATGAATTCACATCATCATTCTCAAACCATATATAACTGAATTACCCCTTTGACTTCTTTTCAGCATCAAACAAGTTTCCCAAGATGATCAATTATTTGATAAGTTTCCCAAGATGATGCTCTCCGAGCTAAACTAAGTGTGTTTTTATTTCAACACAATTTCAATGGAGTGTAATCATCATCGAGGGTTAATGTTTCATGTCAAATTGAATGCTCTTTTTTCCATTGTAAGTCAATTAGATGGGAAATCACCCTTTTATTTATTTTTTCCTTAATTGGAGTTTGCCAGGATCGAGCACTTACCAGTACACTAAAAGTTATAGCTGATAGCGAGAGTGCAACTCAAATTACTTAAATTGCATAGCTACATAAGCACCATGTGTCGACTCTGACTTGGCCCCAACCTGGGCCTCCACCATGGGGCAATTGTTGCCAACACCTGGCAAACAATCTTGGTATCAGAGCAATTTTTGAACCTATATTGATTTTAATAATGATAAAACATACTATTGTGCTAATTCTCTTTGTCTAGTCTTATTTCGATATTGATGTTCAATGAACACACATATAGTGAGAGGCATGCACGTAAGATGCAATGCGCGATCAATGAAACATTGAAGTTACTTTGAAGACATAGAAGCAAAGTAAGAGATTACTACTCTAGCATAGGTTAAATTCATTGGTTATCTCTTTATGCTCCTAGATCAAATATGGTTCAAAGTTTTTTATAGTAAAATTGTTTTAATTAAAACTAAACTCTTTTGATAAAAGATTTCAAGCAAAACCTAAGTTTTTTTTTGAAAGGTCGTAGCCAACTACATGGGTTGTAGTTAACTATAGCTTGTTGTATTCGACTATAGGAGGATGAAAAATCCTCTAGAGGCTTCTTGTAGTCGACTAGACCATGTTGTAGTCAACTATAAGGTCTTCTCTTCACTTGCTCCTCACTTCTTTAAGGTTGTAGTCGACTACACCTTGTTGTAGTGTAGTCGATTACACTAGCCCAGTAATGGCTATTTTACTTAACATCTTAAGCAAATCAATTGCATTTAATTCTTCAAACGGACATATTTTGTTTCAAATAGCTATTTAGAGCTTTTGTCATAAATACCCAGCTATTATAAGCTCCAAAAACTATATTGAACATCATAGAACTCATTTATTGCAAGAATCAAGCTCGCGTCGTCCATTAGACAAGTATTTTATACTTTTGCCCTTAAAACAAGTAAATTATGAATAAAAATGCTTGAAATCCCACATGGTTGGTAACCAATGATCCAAAATAGATTTCTTTTGTTGCCACTAGTCACATTGGACCAAACGAAAGTGGCAGTAACTCCGCCTCATCCATTTGGCAAGTATTTTACATGATGCAATAAAATTGACACTAGCAAGTGCACTAATCGTTCAAGTAATAAAATGATGAGTAAGTATTGTTCCCAACGAGGACTGAATAGATAATACAGAAATTCTGACTCAACTCTTACCGTTATTTGAGTAAATGAATAATTGTCAGAGAAGAATTTACTAAAACTTAACGAAAGGAAAAACAGATGACGATAGTAAATGAAAGGAAGAATTGCAAACTTTGGAATTAGATTCTTATAAACTAACGTGTTAAGGACTCGACTTCACCTAAACCATTATTGCCAAGAGTTTCGAATGGACAAGTTTCGTTTAATACATTTTTCAAGATGGTAGAATTCCCAATAAATTGGTTATCCATATTCCAGGTCTAACCACAATCTCAAGAATCATTAATTTCAAATATCCATATTCCAGGTCTATTCTAGATTAATTCAAATTAAGAAACATTAAGTTAAGTGGAATTCCTTTAAGTTAAATCTCTCTATTCGGTTATGATTTAAACGGACCACATGAACTTCCTAAAATCCCTATTCGGTTACTTCTATTCCATTCATGACATGTTTTACCCTGGCTTTTGCATAGACAACAATCCAACATCATATTTATTAATTCAACCATTCATAAAAACATAGCTTCTCTATTCGACACATCACCATGCTTAAAGAAGGAATCAAAGTAACAAACAGCATTAAGAATAATAAAACACACTCTTTGAAAAACACATTAAATTTCAACTTGTCCAAACAGCAACTCAAGACATAGGTTTAGGATTCATCTATCCTTAACACAAAAATACTTACTCTATAATAATATTCAAACAAACCAAGTTCATATCATAAAACATCAACATAACCAAATAAGAATAAAACAAAACTCGAGAGGAATGATTAAAAGCTTCAGAGGAGCCTCCAGGAGTGTCTCCAACTCCCCTTTTGCGTCTTGTCTCCTCCAACTCTGTTTTTCTGTTCAACAACAGCGCTCCTTTTCTTTCAGCTAGGGTTACTATTTATAATATTCTGAATCCGCCAACTAGCACTGCAGCGCTGACTTCCGAACGCCGCAGCTCTAGGCACATACCGAACCCTAACCAGAGCTGCAGCGCCCCACGAACCAGCGCTGCAGCGCCCCACGAACCAGCGCTGCAGCACCCCATGAACCAGCGCTGCAGCTTTGAGTCCCTGCCAAGTTCCAACACTATTCCAGTGCTGCAGCGCCCTTGAACCAGCGCTACAACATTGAGTTTCTGTCCTCTCTTCACAAATATTGCCCTTCTAGTGCTGTATTGCTCAATGTCTAGAGCTGTAGTGCTGAGTGTCTGCACAGTAAATTCCTAAGACTCAGTATTAAACATTCAAATTAACTAAAACAAACTAATAGTAGAATAAAATAAACTAAACTAAAAATTGCTAAAAACACATAAAACACAAATCTAATGCTCAAGATCAACACCAAAAACATGCCTAAAAGTAGTATAATAACATGATTTATTTAGAGTTATCACACCCCCAAACTTACGTTTTTGCTAGTCCTCGAGCAAACTAAAACAAAATCCTAAAACACACATCCTAAGAGTGAGAAATAGTTTGATTCGATTTGATAACAACATACCTCAAAGATTGCATATAGATCATAACGCAAGAAAAGTTTCTAAATACTGCTAATGTCTAGAATTTTGAATTCATTGCCAGCTCTATCCTACATCAAATTCTTCAAACATGTGTGTGTGTGTAACACCTTTATAAACTTAATCACCTCGCCACTCTGATTGGTTTATGAATGCAAGTAGGATAATGCCAATCTCTCAGAGTCTATAAGCTTGCTTTTCACACCACTCTCCATTAATGTAGGCTATGACAATATCCGAGATCATTAGGACTTTATTTAGCTTATAACTTTGGCTAAGGCTAAGGTATGGTAAAGGATCAAATGAGGCTCACATCACCTTAATCACATCAACCAATAAAAATTTTCTTTCAAACTTTCCCTCAGTTATCATTTAATACTCCAATACTTTTGTTGTTGTTACATCTTCTTCTTTTCTTTTCTTTCCATGTTTTTTTTTTCGTATGCTTGTACTATAGTAGCACCAGTCTTTATTTTCGTGTGCATAATTGAAACTGTAACAGAGCATGTACGCGATGATCAAACATAGCTTTATCAGCTGCCTGTGATAGAAAAAATACAACTTGATCAAATAATTCGTGTGTTAAACCATTTTGCCTTCGATCTTTCCCTTGCTTACTCTCGATGGGAAATATTTGATACTTAACATAGCCAAGCTGAAGACCACGTTCTCTTGCTCAATCGTCTGCTACCACTTAAGAGAATAGTCCATTCACTAGTTGATGTGCTTACAGGTGAAAGGTAGAGTTGTAGCATTTTTATTTTTTTTTTGAAAATAAGTTAGATGATCAGGTGACAAAACAACGGATATTCAAGCTCAAAAGGGGAAAACTAAGGATAATCACATATCAAAGGTTGGCTAGAAAAGCTCAAATGTTCCAAACATGGCCTGAATCATTTCTTTGGTACTATACTACATAGGATTTTGCCTCGAGTGGTCTTCAAACAAGTTCTAGAGTCCATGAGATCTCAAGAAACTACATTGCACACATAAACGTTCTCCGAAACAGCCAGACAACAAAGTGCTTAGGTGTAAGTGCTTATTGTGTTCAAAGAGTTCGATGTAAAATAAATCCAACAACAAACTCAAGCACACAGACAAACGCAACATTTTTCAAATTTTCAATGGCTACAATCAAGTCAATCTATTTCTCATCCTCAGCAAAATCAAAATCAAACAAAATAAAGCATAAAGATAAAACAAACAGAAAAATAACTAAAAATATGAACAGCATACAACAACTTAAATACTTTTCCTCACCCCCAAACTTAAATGATACATTGTCCGCAATGTATAAACATTTAGCATAAAGTAAGAGAAAGGAACTTCCCTGATTAGTTGGAGCCCGAATCAATCGTCTTCTTCATTATCCTCATTCTCCTTATCATTGCTGAAAATGCGAGGATAGTGTTTTTTTTTATTTAAAAAACACAGTAATGCGACCTAGCGCTGCAACCTTAACTGTCTAGTGCTGCGGCTCTGAGCTCCTTTCTTGTGGACGCTGCAGCGTTGTATCCTAGGGACGCAGCACTGAGTCTCGGTTCCAATTTCTTCAGATTGGTCTTTTCAGCGCCACGGCGCCCAAAACTCATGGCTGCGGCTCTGGTTCTCGGGTCTGACTCCAATTCAACCTGAAAACAAGAAAATAACTAATTTAAAACAATAAAAACTTAACTAAAAGACAAACATAACGAAAATAAACACATAAAACAATATTAAATTCAAGAAACATAAAAGCAAAATATTAATTCTAATTTATAGTCTTTAGCTTGACTTCCCGATTTATGGCTCTTAGAGAATGGTTGTGGACGATTGAGGGTCAAATGTCCCCATGATGTAGTGCTTCAATCTGTGCCCGTTGACCTTGAACATCTCTTTGTTTTTCTTGTGTCATATTTCAACGGCACCAAAAGGTGATACATTTATCACGGTATATGGTCCAGTCCATCGAGATTTCAGCTTTCCCGAAAATATGTGCCTTCTTAGGACTTCCAGCAACTGTTCTTCCATTTTACCTGTCAACGAAGAAGATATTATAACAGGGAAAATATTTTTCTCTAAATAAGCATATTTCAAATGAGCAAGTAAAGTTTTCAATCCAGTTATTATTATTTGTTCTTCTGGCACTTCTTTTCCCATTTCAGACTCAAAGTTCCTTGCTTCTTCTTGGATGACAAGTTCTTTAGTGGTAGTAGTTCCTGATTCCATGATGCATCTCTTTAAAGTATCTTCATTTAATATTTTCTCCTGAAACTCCTCAATGAGGTTATCAACAATATCCACTTGAAAACAAGAAGAAGTAGATAAGCCAGAAGGGTATTTCATAATTTTATACATATCAAAAACTACTTACTCATCATTGACTCTTAAAGTCAATTTCCCTTGTTGTACATCAATCAGGGCTCTCCCTGTAGCAAGGAATGGACGTCGAAGAATAAGAGGTACCTCATGATCCTCTTCCATGTCGAGAACGATGAAGTCTACAGGGAATATAAATTTATCAACCTTTACCAGTACATCTTCTATAATTCCCCGTGGTCTCTTAATCGATCGATCAGCTAATTGCAACGACACTGTCGTTGTTTTGACTTCTCATAATCCAAGTTTCCTGAAGATTGAAAGAGGTGTAAGATTGATACTCGCATCAAGGTCATATAAAAGAATGAACTTCCCAAAGTGCAGGGTATAGTAAAACTCCCTGGATCTTTCAATTTTGGAGGTAGCTTATTTTGCAGTATAGCGCTGCACTCTTCAGTTAACATCACCGTTTCGTGTTCCTCAAGCTTCCATTTATTAGACAAAATTTCCTTCAAAAATTTAGTGTAACTAGGCATCTGAGATAAAGCCTCTGCAAATGGAATGTTAATATGCAATTTCTTGAAAATTTCTAAAAATTTTGAGAATTGCTTATCTAATTTTTCTTTTTGCAATTTCTGAGGATAGGGAAGAGGTGGCATATATTTAGTTTCAAAGTTAGAATCGATCAAATCTTTACCAGTAGACTTCTTTTATGAAACAAGTTTCTCCTCTTGCATGGTCTCTTCTTTCTCGCCTTCTTGATTAGTGATTTCTTTAGATTTTGGCTCATCCAATTATGTGCCACTCTTTAGTGTTATGGCCTTGACATCCTCTTTAGGATTTTTTTCTGTGTTGCTCGGAAGAGAACCTTGTGCACGTCTAGAAATTATAGTTGCTAGTTGGCCCACCTAAACTTCTAGATTTTTTATAGATGCTTCTTGATTTTGGAACCTAGTTTTTGCTGCATTTAAGAATTTAGCCATCATATCCTCCAAATTGGACTTTTTTTTCTTGAGGTGGGTATTCAGGAGGAGGTTGTTTCGCATTGCTTTGATTCCAAGACAAATTTGGGTGATTCCTCCAACCCGGATTATATGTATTGCTATATGAATTGTTTTGCCTGTGAAAATTTGAAACAAAGTTAGCTTGTTCAGCAGATGAATTATATGCAAACTGATTACCTGCCTGACAATTACTGCTATGGTGGCCACTACCACCACACAATTCACATGTTCCATGTGCAGTAGGATTAAGTCCATCTATCTTCTTGGTGAGAGTCTCCATTTGTGCTGCTAAAGCTGTAACAGCATCTATATTGTGCAATCCTGAGGCTCTGTTAATAGGTAACCTTTCAATTGGCCATTGATAAGAATTTGTAGCCATCTCTTCTAGCAATTCAATATCTTCTTCTGGAGTTTTTCTCATGACAGTGCCACCTGCAACTGCATCAATCATATTTCGGGTTGTACTGATTAGACCGTTATAAAAAGTTTGTACCTGTATCCAAGTGGGCAACTCGTGATAAGGACATCTTCTCAAAAGGTTTTTAAAATGTTCCCATGCCTCGTAGAGTGACTCCCTATCGACCTGCAAGAACATAGTAATTTCATTACGTAACTTTGCAGTTTTTGCAGGAAGAAAGTATTCCCCTAAAAAAATTTTGCGCCAATTCTGCCCATGTCATTATGGATCCTGCTGGCAAAGAAGTCAACCAGCTTTTTGCTTTATCCCTCAGTGAAAATGGAAAAGTCTTAAGCGAATTGCATCCTCCGATACTCCATTATGCTTAAATGTGTCGCAAAGTTCAAGGAAGTTTGCCAAGTGAACATTTGGATCTTCTTACGATAGGCCCCCAAATTGTACTGAATGTTGTATTATCTGAATGATGGCGGGCTTAATTTCGAAATTGTTCACTTGTAGGTGGTCATCGGATGCTAGATTCAACATAATCTATCTTTGGCATAGCATAATCCCAAAGTGCACGTTGCACCTCTGTATTGTTCCCTTCTGCCATTGTATTGACTATTACTGACGCTGCTCTTCTCAACGCGTGAAAAGTACGCTCAATTTCTGGATTAAATTCTGCAAGTAGTCTCCCACTAGTACGTGTCATGCACTAGAAATGAAAACCCTGAAAAATAGACTTAAAAACCAAATTAACAAACTCTCAAATTAACGAGTAGAATCATAATAAATGTAATATTTTATTTTAGTCCCCGGCAACAGCGCCAAAAATTTGATGCAATAAAATTGACACTAGCAAGTGCACTAATCGTTCAAGTAATAAAATGATGAGTAAGTATCATTCCCAACGAGGACTGAATAGATAATACAGAAATTCTGACTCAACTCTTACTGTTATTTGAGCAAATGAATAATTGTCGGAGAAGAATTCACTAAAACTTAACTAAAGGAAACACAGATGACGATAGTAAATGAAAGGAAGAATTGCAAACTTTGGAATTAGATTCTTATAAACTAACGTGCTAAGGACTTGACTTCACCTAAACCATTATTGCCAAGAGTTTCGAATGGACAAGTTTCGTTTAATACATTTTTCAAGATGGTAGAATTCCTAATAAATTGGTTATCCATATTCCAGGTCTAACCACAATCTCAAGAATCATTAATTTCAAATATCTATATTCCAGATCTATTCTAGATTAATTCAAATTAAGAAGCATTAAGTTAAGTGGAATTCCTTTAAGTTAAATCTCTCTATTCGGTTACGATTTAAACGGACCACATGAACTTCCTATAATCCCTATTTGGTTACTTCTATTCCATTAATGGCATGTTTTACCCTTGCTTTTGCATAGACAACAATCCAACATCATATTTATTAATTCAACCATTCATAAAAACATAGCGTCTCTATTCGACACATCACCATGCTTAAAGAAGGAATCAAAGTAACAAACAGCATTAAGAACAATAAAGGCGCTAGGCAAAGCTCCTTTGCACCACATTCTGGGTGGTGCGGTGCTGGTGGAGGGGCAGTGCGGCGCTACCCTTCTCCAAGCTGCTTCTTTGCTGGGCGGTGAGGCACTGGTGAAGGGGAGGTGAGGCGCACACTGATGCTGCCCTTCACACAGCAGTGCGCACTACTTTGCTTTGTAGATTAGAGGTGTGCACACACACCCAAATGGATGCACACACATGTGTGCACTCCTTTAACATGCTATATTTTAATCTTCCAACCTTGATTTAGACTTTAACCATCTTTGAACCATGTTTAGACATGTTTAAACCTTAGATAAATACCAACAATCTCTACCTTTGTCTAAGTGTTTAAACCCGAACCATTGTGCAAAAAGCTTCAGGATCCAAACTCATCTTGAGTCATCAATTAACCAACTCCAATCCTAAGTAGTCCAAGGCAATGATTGAACTTACTTAGAGGTAGAACTTTAGTACTTAAATCCACAGGATTTTCTTCGTGGCTACCTTTTCCACATGGATGCATCATTTCGTAACATTTTCTCGAATGAAATGATACTGAACATCCATGTGCTATGTCCTCTCATGGAACACCGGATTCTTACATAAGTGCAATGCACTTTGACTATCCAAAAACACCACAACCTGCTCCTCCAGTACCTTCAACTCTTCCAGCAACCCTTTGCACCACATAGCCTCCTTAATGGCCTCTGTAGCCGCTATGTACTCAACCTCGGTTGTTGAGAGTGCTACGACTAGCTGCAACTGAGTCTTCCAACTTACACAACATCCGTTTAAGTTGAAGAAGTAGGAGGTAATCGATCTCCTTTTATCCCGATCTGCTTCATAGTCCGAATCCGCAAAACCCTCAAGGCAGATGGACTTACCTCTTTTCTCATAAACTAGCCTTACTTTTGGGCTTCCCTTCAAGTACCTCAGCAACCACTTCATCCCAAGCCAATGATCCTTTTCGGGATTACTCATAAACCTGCTGAGAACACTCATTGCATGAGCAATGTCAGGTCTAGTGCTAACCATGGTGAACATAACAGAACCAACCGCACTATAGTAGGGGACTTTTTCTATTTCCTTCTTCTCCACTTCCAATCTCGGACATTGATCGCTGGAGAACTTGAAATGACCAGCAAAGGGGAACCTTCACTGGTTTACTATCTTCCATAGAGAACTTAGATATCATCTTCTCTATGAGTATTCCCTTCTTTGATCTTATAGAGCCATCTATAATCCATAACTCTCTGTTTTTCAGGTTTGGGCACCAACTCCCAAGAGTTGTTCTTCATCAAAGAATCTATTTCTTCCTCCATAGCCAACTGCCACTTTGACGAATCCTTACACTCCATGGCATTCGTGTAAGTTTCTGGATCAACCTCTCATTCTCTCCAAGGAGCTGCTACATTAGCATCCGCAAACCTATATCTCAAAGGTGGTCTAACCACCCTCTTTCCCTGGTCTCTTGTGAGCTGGTAGTTATTATGACTTGCTGCATCAACCTCTTCTTGTTCAGCCTCTTCTTGAGTTTCTTGAGCTTGGCCTTAATTCAAGGGCTCTACCTGGTCCGAACCCTCTTGCCTTCCTTGTTCTACCTGAACCGAACTCTCCTTGATGCGATGCTCCACAACTTCTGGACTGGTTTGCTCACTAGCCCCTGCAAGGTTAGTTTTCTCCAAGTAGGGAAATAACAATTCATTAAAAATAACATCCCTACTTATAATGAGTTTCATGCCTTTCTTTTCTAAGGACCATAACCTATATCCCTTATCCCCATCACCATATCCTAGAAATACACATTTTCTAGATCTTGGGCTAAGTTTATCCTTCTTTTGATATGCATATGCAGCACACCCAAAAGTCCTAAGGTTGCTTAATTCAGGGGGTTTCCCACTCCATATCTCCATGGGAGTCTTGAGCTCTAAAGCTCTAGAGGGTAATCTATTTACTAAGTATGCAGCTATAGCCACAGTTTCTCCCCAAAAATATTTTGGTAAACCAGATCCTATTAACGTGCACCTAACCTTTTCCATAAGGGTTCTATTCATCCTCTCAGCAACTCCATTTTGCTAAGGTGTTTTTACAACTGTTCTATGCCTTATAATGCCATTTAATTCACAGAATTTATCAAAATCCTTATTGCAAAATTCTAAGCCATTATCGGTTCGTAAAGCCTTAACTACCCTACCTGTTTGAGTTTCCAGCAACTTCTTCCACACAACAAATTTATTCAAGGCATCCGATTTATTTCTAAGCAAATAAACCCACACATCTCTTGAATAATTATCAATTAAAGACAGAAAGTAAAAGTTACCTCCCTATGTTGGTGTTCTTACTGGTCCCCAAAGGTTCGAATGAATGTAGTCAAGAATTCCCTTAAATTTGTGCACTCTGGTGTTGAAGCTGACCCGGTGTTGTTTCTCAAGAATGCAACTCTCACAGAAATCCAGTTTCTCTACTTTGTCACCACCAAGTAAACCATCCTTGCTAAGAATTTGCATGCCCTTTTCGCTCATATGTCCTAAGCGAGTGTGCCAAAGGGCTGCCTTATCCATCTCAGCCATCAAGCTTGCTACTTGATCATTGATTTCTGTCTCTCCAATCATCTCATAGAGTCCATCGTTTCTTGCTGCCTTGATCACTACCAAAGATCCCTTGGTCACCTTGATCTTTCCTCCCTCTACTTTGCATGTATGCCCCATGGAATCCAGCTGCCCCAATGAGATCAAATTTCTCTTTAAATTTGGAAGATACCTCACATTTCGCAGTAGCCTTGTGACTCCATCAAACATCCTCAATTGGATGTCTCCAATCCCCCTCACTTGGCAAAAATTTTCATTCCCTAAGAAGACCCTTCCATCATTGATCTCCTTGAAATTCTTGAACCATTCCTTGTGAGGGCACATGTGATAAGTGCACCCGGAATCAAAAATCCACTTTTCGCTACCTTGCCTCCTGCTCACATTTGAACACATCATAGGAACATCATCTTGTTGTTCTCCCTTGGCAACCGAAGCCTCTCCATTGTGGGTGTGGCTTTTTCTCTCCTCCCACATCCTCTTCTTGCAATCTTTCTTGAAATGACCCTCTTTATTGCAGTAGAAGCATCTCTTTCTTCCTGGTCTTGTCTTGGAATGAGATCTCCTAGAGTTCTGCCTTTTACCTCTTGATTTCTCCCGGTAATTGTCATGAGTGCTACTACCATTCCGAGTTGCTGGCCTTCCTCTTACGAATAGCCCATCTCCACATGATGTCTCCTTCATCTTGGCTTTAAAGTCATGTGCCCTTATGGCATTGATCACAATCTCCTTTGTTAAAGTATCCCTTCCATACTCAATAGCATTAATCAAATTATCAAAGCAATCAGGAAGAAAATTTAACAAGATAACAGCCAATTGTTCATCCGGAAATGTAATGCTATAGCTATTCAAATCTTGAACTAGCTTATTAAAGACATCAAGATTATCTTGCAACTCTTTACTATGATCTATTTTAAAAGCAAAGATTCTTTTAAGAAGATAAATTTTGTTAGGGAGAGTTTTGGTAAGAAACAACTCATCTAGTTTCTTCCATATGACAGCCGGATCTTCCGAGTCTCCGCACTCCGTTGTGACACTATCCGACATGTGCAAGAAAATGGTGCTGTAAGCCATCTTCTTCATCTCAGTCCGCTGGTCCTCCTTGACACTTGCTGGAAAAGCATCATCTTCTCCAATAGCCAAGTCCACTTTCTGTTGCATTAGAACCGCCTTGATCTTTCGCTTCCACAGGGAAAAATCTCATTTTCCATCAAACTTCACAACTAGAAAATTTGAAGCAATCTTTGTGGACAAGATCCCAGATTTATGCAATACCCACAAATGCTTTCTTCAACCTCAAGAACACGATCGAAGATGGATCTTAACACCGTTCTTGAATCACCCTCAAGAACAGGATCTGATCTTGATCTTTACTCCGTTCTTGAATCACCCAAGATGTTGATCTTTGATTCTTAGAGTCTTGATTCCGTAACCTTCTTGTTTTTGCTCCAATACCCAGTTGTGCAAGCTCTGATACCACTATTGGAAATCACCTTGACAAGATGCCCAGGTGGTGATCTTCCAAACACAGCAATCGAAAGCAAGAAAGAAAAGAAGACAAGCGATTTTTTATCGAGGTTCGACAATAGCCTACGTCCCCGTGAGTTCCTTTGAACTCTCCACACTAAATCAATGGTTCTTTACAATTACAGCAACCCTCTTCAAGAAGCTCAAGTTCTTGAAGAAACCAAGAAGAGAAGAAAGAAAGAAGATAAGAACTAACAATGCTCTCTATCTAATCTAGACTCCTCTCTCTTTAAAACCAGCCTCACTACAATGAGTCCCTCTTGTGTTTTCGTCTTTGCACTCTTACACAATTCTCTCTTGTATATTACTCTTTACAATTGATCTCAAAGTATGTCACAAACTTGTGTTATTATTATTGTTGATAATGAAGCTAGGTAAACCTCTATATAGTGCACCTACTTCTTGTCCAATCTTGAGAGTCAATCTCCACTCTTAGATCTTGATGATCACTTAACCATGGCCCTCCATCAATCCTAAGTGGTGCTGTGTGTTTTAACCTTGCATCCACGTATCTAAGAGGAGGTTTAAACAAGTTGTCCATGTGTGCATCAGTTTGCCTAGCGCCTAGGCGTTGAACAGGGGGCGGTGAGGCGCCATGCAAAGCTCCTTTGCACCATATTCTGGGCACTGCGATGCTGGTGGAGGGGTGGTGCGGCGCTGCCCTTCTACAAGCTGCTTCCTTGTTGGGCAGTGAGGCGCTGGTGGAGGGGAGGTGAGGCGCACATTGATGCTGCCCTTCACACAGCAGTGCGCACTACTTTACTTTGTTGATTAAGGGTGTGCACACACACCCAAATGGATGCACACACATGTGTGCACTCATTTAACATGCTGTATTTTAATCTTCCAGCCTTGGTTTAGACTTTAACCATCTTTGAACCATGTTTAGACATGTTTTAACCTTAGACAAATACCAACAATATTGATTAAATTATGGCAAGTGGAAGTCTCGGGAACTTTTTTTTATTGATTTGTGCAGCAATTGATTCTCTCAAGTTATTAATTTCTAAATTGACCATTTTTGCTTTTAATTCAACAGTATCTTTTTGAATTTCCTTGATTTGCTCTTTTATTAAGTTTACTTCTGTTTGTAAATCTTGGGTCGTGACTACTTTTGTTTTTTGGGAATCGTTTTTCAAAAATTCTTTCAAGGCAAAATGGCTCAGGTGTTTTAGTTTTATTTTCTTCCTGGATGAGATCTATTAATTTTGTCAAATAATCTCTTTTTATTATGGGTCATCTATTTTGTCTATTATGTCTAAAAAGAATTCTTTTTGAGAGGTGATCATATTAACAGATTTGCAGAAACAGAGGCCATCTTCACAATCACATTGTGAGTCAATAGACTCCTTAGAATATGTATTTTCTTGAATTGCATAAATAACTTCCTCATTATCAGAAGAGAAATCTTCATTTTCTGATTGTGAGTCATTTATCATGATTTTTGGTTAATTGTTGTTTCATGGATTAATCGATATCCAATTCATTTGATTTTTGTTTGACTCTACAATTCTTTGGCCCAATGTCCAAGCCTTCCATACTTGAAGCAGGCTTTTGATGGGTTTTGAGTTTTATTCTTCCTAGGCTTTTTGGTTATAGTTTTTTGATGTAGGGAAAGTCTTTGTAGGCTTTTTATAATTTCATTTCTTGAAAAATTTTCTTTTCTTTTTATTTTCAGCAGAAGGTGATGGCACCTTCTACTTCCCTTTTTGTTTCGTACTCATGCTTTATCGCTCGTGCTTGAATTCTATAAAAATTCCAATGTAAGGAAGTCAGGTAGGGAATTGTTATTTCCTTTGATGTATTCAATATCAAAATAAAAAACACTCAATATTGCTTGCCATCCAACAAATATTTGTTTGGAAACAAGATTTCGAACATCTTTTTGTAAAACTTCTTTTGCTGATTTGCAATCTAATTGTAATAAAAAAAGGTTTTATTATACAAATCATCTTGGAATTTGAAAATACATAAAACAATTGATAAAATTTCTTTTTTGATAGTAGAATAATTTTTTTGTGCTCCAAGCCGTATGTTAGAATGGAATCAGACAATTTGTTCATTGGAGTTCTGAGAAAGAATCTGTTTGAGAATACCTCAATATCCTATGTTAGAGGCATCTGTTTCAATGATGATTTTTGCCTGAGGATTAAGAATTCCTAAGCAATGAAGACTCACGACCTTTGATTTAAGTAATCTGACCACATCAGTGTGTTGTTGTGACCATGGGATAGGACTATTGCGAAGCTTTTTATATAAAGGTTCGCAGATTTGTTTGAGCTGAGGAAAGAAGTCAGATATATAGTTTAAACAGCCTAAAAACCTTTGTAATTAGGTCTTGTCTTTTATTTCATCGGGAAATTTATTTGCAAATTCAATATACCTATCAATAGGTTTGATAGTTCCCTGATAAATTACATATCCTAAAAACCTAACTTTTGTTTGAAATAATTTCATTTTTTTCATGGATAAGACTAAACCGTTAGTCTTGATGATTTGGAAAAATGTTTTCAAATGCTTAAAGTGTTGATCTATTGATTTTGAAAATATTAATATATCATCAATGTATGTGATACTAAATTTAGAATAATCATTGAAGATATTGTTAATAATATTTTGGAATTCTTAAGGTGCATTTTTTTAGTCCAAAAGGCATTATATTCCATTCATAATGACCAAATGGAACATTGAAAGCTGTTTTATATTTATCTTTCTCATTTATTTGTATTTGCCAAAATCTTGATTTTAAATCAAATTTGGAAAATATAGTTGCATCATGTAGTCTGTTAAGGAGATCTCTTTTATTAGGTGTTGGATACCTAATCCATTGCAGGACTTTATTGAGTGGTTTATAATTAATGACGAGTCTAGGGGCTCTTCTTTCGAGTTCAGCTTGTTTTTGAACATAAAAGGCAGAGCAACTCCAGGGGGATTTGCTAGGCCTAATAAGTCCTTTACTCAAAAGGGTTTTGATTTCTTCTTGGCAATATTTTAATAATTCTTCATTCATCTGTATAGATCTAGACTTAGATGAAATATTCTTCTCATCAAAGTCTGGTTCATACGACAAAGAAACTATATGCCTCTTTCGTTCCCAACAGGCATTGGGAAGATCAGAACAAATTTATTTTTTGAATAAATCCTCAAATTATTTAATCTAAATTGGATTTGTGGTTGTTGAATCTGTTGTTCAATTTTTTGATAATTTATTTCTTCCTTGAGCAAGTTTATATGAGCCTTTTTACTTTTTATTAAATTTATTTGTTTGCACAGAGTATTAGTCTGGAGTAAATTTAATTATCTGGTGTCAACAGGTTGTAAGAATGGAAAGAATAAGTTTTGTCCTAGAATATTAGTTTCTATTCCTTGATGGTTGACATAGAAATTATAGATTTGGGTTAGGAAGGGTGTTCCTAAAATAATGTTTTGATGTATATTTTTTATGAGGACAAAATGAGCCTTTAAACAATATCTTTCATTACATATATAGGAATTTGTGATTTTGTATTCTACATTTAATTTGGAACCACTGGCAGTGTTTAACCTTTCAGTGGTTTTATCATAATATTTTGTAGGTATGAGACCTTCTTTGATTGCAATTCTGGTCAGCACCAAAATCGACAAGGGCTGTGGTATTGAGATGATATTCTTTGTTAATAACAACAGAAATTTTGATGTACCATTTCTGGTAATGCATCATTTCTATTGAATTAACAAAATCATCTTTGGATTTATCATTAATATTGATTAAATTACGGCAAGTGGAAGTCTTAGGAACTTTGTTTTTATTAATTTATGCAGTAATTGATTCTCTCAAGTTATTAATTTCTAAATTGACCATTTTTGCTTTTAATTCAACAATATATTTTTGAATTTCCTTGATTTGCTCTTTTATTATGTTTACGTCTATTTGTAAATCTTAGATCGTGGCTACTTTGGTTTTTTGGAATCGTTTTCAAAAATTCTTTCAAGGCTATATGGCTCAGGTGTTTTGGTTTTATTTTCTTCATGGATGAGATCTCTTAATTTTGTTAAATAATCTTTTTTTATTATTGGGTCATCTATTTTGTCTATTATGTCTAAAATGAATTTAGAGGTGATCATATTAACAGATTTACAGAAACAGAGGCCATCTTCACAATCACATTGTGAGTCAATGGACTCCTCAGAATCTGTATTTTCTTGAATTGCATAAATAACTTCCTCATTATCAGAAGATGAATCTTCATTTTCTGATTGGGAGTAATTTATCATGATTTTGGTTAATTGTTGTTTCATGGATTCATCGATATCCAATTCATTGATTTTTTGTTTGACCCTACAATTCTTTACCCAATGTCCAAGCCTTCCACACTTGAAGTAGGCTTTTGATGGATTTTAAGTTTTATTCTTCCTAGGCTTTTTGTTATAGTTTTTTGATGTAGGGAAAGTCTTTGTAGGCTTTTTGTAATTTCGTTTCTTGAAAAATTTTCTTTCTTTTTATTTACAGCAGAAGGGGCTCTTAGGGTTTCATAGCCATATTAGCTACAAAACGATCCTAATTCTTTTCTGCTTTGACTTAACTCTGATTTCATTTTTTATTTTAATTTGAGATTGGTGCATATCGCTAATACTTCATTATTCACAAAGTTGATTAGATCACCATAGGTGAGATTATCATATGGTATAGATCCATTATTTTGATATCTTATTCTTCTTCTTACTTTTTCTACAAATAATTTCGGAAGTCCGGATATAAATCTTTCTTTCCAATATGAATTATTGCAGTCTTTTCTAGTAAAGACTTTGGCAAGAAAAACATCTCTATACCATCTAAAGTCTTGTAAAGTTGGATAGGTTAGGTTTGAAAGTATTTCTAAATTTCTTTTTCAAAATTTTTCTGGGTCTCTTATGAAGTGTTTGGTGATAGCAAATATGAGGGTTTCAACAGCATTTTCTTGGTATACTGGTATAGTCCTAGAAGCTGTATTCCCAGTTTCATGATCTTGAAATGTTTAGGTTGTGTAAGTTTGAATTACTGCTTAAAGAACGTCATGACGATCTTGATCTGATAAGTAATTATCCCACCATCCTCTTAATGCACCAGTGAAACCGGCAGTAAGGATGTAAGCAATTTTCTTATCAGAATTCTCTGGTTTTATTTTGTAGGTCGTGGCTACTATTGTCATTTCTTGGAGGATGTTCAATATTTGATGTTCAGTTTGACCATCAATATTCCACTCACAGATAGAACTGTCATCATATATTGATCTTGCATCATTAGGGGCATCTTCATATTGAAAGTCAGGGGGTGTAGGTCTCGGATAGTAATTCCTAGTTTGTGGTAGTGGTGCGTTTCTAAAATTTCTTCTATAAATTTTGTTAATCTCACTGGGTCTTGATGTATGAACAGATTCTTTTATTTCATTGATAATATCTTATTCTATAACATTAATATTATTTGAGGATCCTTCTATTTGGGTATTAATTGTTAATCCTTTTAATTTATCGTCTATTACATGTAATAAATCTTTATTGTTATCATTTTTAAGTCTTATTAAATTTTCTCGGTCAATATTGGGTGGAGTGAAAATTGGTTTTGATAGTTGGGGTGTGATGGGTTTTTGAATAGGCGTACAGAATTCCTTCCCAGGGTCTTTTGGAACTGATGTACCAATCTTTTGGTCAATTGAGTTTATAGTGGTAGACATGGACTCTACTTGAGTAGACAAAGTATGTAGGTTTTGGTTAGTATAGTTGTTTTGGGACTAAATGTTTTTTATGTTTTTAAACTTAATTTCTCGGTCATCAGCGCCAGATCCTTGTTCAAAGGGAGAGGCTATGATCTTAGTTTGTAAATGAAGGATTTTGACAGTAATCTCTTGTAAAGGGGGATGTACGGATAAAGATGTTTGGTTACTCGTTGTTGTCCACAATTGTTCTAACTGTTGGATAACATCTATTTCTTTGGCCTTTCTAAATCAGGATGATTTTTAGTAAAAGGATTATAAATTTTATTATTAAATGTATATATTTCAAAGAATTCAAAGAAATACATATTACTTTGTATTTCTTTCATATAATTGTACCATTCTTCTCTAATTTGAGATCTTGATGCTTCAGAAAGTTTGCCATAAACCAATCCGATTTGGCTTTATTTGCCTCAGATAAGAAGTCATTTTTCAGTTTAATTTTGTCAATCTCAAAATCTGAACTCATGATGACATTTAGTTCATCATATGCATACATATCAGACTTAGTAGGAGAAGGGTCTCTTAAAGTCTGTTTGGAGGATTCTCCTATTTGAGATTGATCAACAGCTGATTTAAAGGAATTAGTTTCTGTATAAAAGCTTTTGGGAATTGTAAGATCAAAATTGACTCCTATAAGGTTCAGAGAGTTTCTAGAAGAGGAAATGTCAAAGCTATTTCTTGGGGGAATAATTTGAGGATCTTCATATAATGGAGATTTAAAATTTCTAGAACTAGATATCCTAGAAATACGAGAAGGAGGAAGAGGTGTATTAGGTGTAAACCTAATAACAACACTTCCATCTTTGTTTTCTTCAATTTGGGAAACATTGGTATTAGCAATGTTTCTTGGAGGGCATAATTCTTCAAATTTCCAACAATCTGGGATTTTAATTTGATCCTATTTCAAAAGTTTAGGGGTTATAGTGTTGGTATGAAAAGTGTATGCTTCTAATAATAAAGTTTCTTCTGGCTTGGTTTGAAGAAGAGCTTTGGGATTAACTTTAGTTGTCATGACTTTATAGAAGACCTTAAATATCAATATTAAATTTTTGGGTCTTATTTTGATGTCTAGACCTTTTAATTGGATGTCTAAGGTTAATGTATCAATTATATTAGGATCATGCAAGTCTATAGTGAAATTTGGGTAACAGTTGAAATAAACTGGTCCATTATGTAAATTTGATTGTATTAATGATAATAGTGAATTTGAAAAGTTGAGATGCCTAGCATCTCTCAGCATCGTCATTACAGGGGTATCTATACCCAATCGATATAAAGCTTTGATAGCTACTTGGACAAGCCCTAAGTGTAAGTATCTAAATCCTTTTTGTTTGTGTTTTTGGATTGCTACTAAAGAAAGTAATTTAATACTCTCATTTTTGTTTTTGATAGAATAAGTTTGTTCTATTGTTTTAATTGAATAATCAGTTTTGAAATCAAATGTTCCTATTTGATATATTCTATTTATATTTTGCTTGTGTATATGCAAGTTGAGCAGATCTTGCTCAATCTTGGCAATATTGACTTCTTGACTGTTCATGGAACTATTGGCACTTTGACTCATATAATCATCTAATTGATCATCATATCTTGGAGGGGATGATGTGTTTGAACCGGACACCGATGAATCATCACCCTGTTGACGTCTCCTAAATAGTCTATTCATAAACTATGAATGTTACTGTAGACAAATACCAACATTCTTCTTCTTGTTCTCTTTCCTCTTCTTATTCTTCTTCTTCTTTTTCTTGTCCTCCATCGTCTTCTCTTTCTTCACCTTTTTCTTCTTTTTCTTCTTCTCATTTTCATCCTTCTCCTTCTCTTTCTTCTCTCTCTTCTTCTCCTTCATCTCTATCTTTTTCTTCTCTATCTTCTCTTTCTCTTTCTTCTCTTTCTTTTTATTCTCCTTCTCCTCTTTCTCATTCTCCTCCTTCTCCTTCTTCTCATTCTTCTTCTTCTTCTCCTTCTTTTTCTTCTCGTTCTTCTTTGCCTTCTTCTTCTTTTCTTTCTCCTTCTTTTTCTTCCCCTTATTCTTCTTCTCATTTTTATCCTTCTTCTTCTTCTCCTATTTCTTCTCGTTCTTCTTCTCATTCTTCTCCTACTTCTTCTTTTCCTCATCTTTCTTCTTCTTCACTTTCTTTCTCTTCTTCTTTTCCTCTCCTACTTCTTCTTTTCCTTATTCTTTCTTCTTCTTCTTCTCCTTTACTTTCTTCCCCTTCTTCTTCTTCTCTTTCTTTCTTCCTGTCTTCCTTTTTCTTCTCCTTCTCCTTCTTCTTCTACTTCTTTTTATCCTTCTTCTTCTTCGTCTTCTGTTGTGCAATTATGTACCTAAATTAATAAGCAAATAATCAAACTTATTTTACTTACAAGTGCACAAGGTTAATGGTAACTCTGAATAAATCATGTTATTATACTGCTTTTAGGCACGTTTTTGGTGTTGATCTTAAGCATTAGAATTGTGTTGCGTGTATTTTTAGCAATTTGAGTTTAGTTTATCTTATTCTACTAATAAGTTGTTTTAGTTGAATGATCAATGCTAAGTCTTGGAAATCTTTTGTGCAGACACTTGCTGGAGCACTGGAAGGGCAAAATGCCTGAAGGAGACAGAAACTCAAGGCTGCAATGCTGGTAGCTGGCAAAAAGAGAGGAATTTGGACAGAAAGTTAGCGCTGCAGCGCTGGAAAATTGGAGCTGCAGCGCTAGAATAGGGTTTGAAATATGTCTTGGCGCTGCAGCGCTGGGATGTTGGTGCTGCAGCGCCAGCCCGCGGATTTTGAATGTTATAAATAGAAACCCTAGCTGAACAAGAGGGAAGAGGCGACCGTAGAAGAAGAAAATAGAATTTGGAGGAGAGGAGACGAAAAAGAAGAGTTGGAGACACTCCGGGAGGCTACGCATCAATCTTTTAAATCATTCTTCTCCGGTTTTGTATTATTCTTATCTAGCTATGTTGATGTTTTATAATATGAACATGGGTTGTTTGAATATTATTATGGAGTAGATATTTTTGTGTTAAGGATAGATGGATCCTAAACCTATGTCATAAGTGCTATTTGGTCAAGTTGGAATTTACTTTGTTTTTCAAAGAGTGTGTTTTATTGTTCTTAATGTTGTTTATTATTTTGATTCCTTCTTGAGGCATAGTGATGTGTCGAATAAAGAAGCTATGCTTTTATGAATGGTTGAATTAATAAATATGATGTTGGATTGTTATTTATGCAAAGCCAGGGTAAAACATGCCATGAATGAAATAGGAGTAACCGAATAGGGATTCTAGGAAGTTCGTGTGGTCCGTTTAAACCGTAATCGAATAGGGAGATTTAACTGAAAGGAATTCCATTGAACTCAGTGCTTCTTAAGTTGAATTAATCTAGAATAGACCTGGAATATGGATATTTGAAGTTGATGATTCTTGAGATTGTGGTTAGACCTGAATAAGGATAACCAATTTATTGGGGATTCTACCATCTTGAAAAACATAGTAAACGAAACTTGTCCATTCAAAACTCTTGTCAATTATGGTTTAGATGAAGTCGAGTCCTTAGCACGTTAGTTCATAAGAGTCTTCATTCCAAAGTTTGCAAATCTTCCGTTATTTACTATTGCGTTCTGTTTTTTCCTTTTGTTAATTGTTAGTAACATTTTATCTGACAATTATTCGTTTGCTCAAATAACAGTAAGAGTCAAGTCATAATTTCTGTAGTACTTGTTCAGTCCTCATTAGGAACGATATTTACTCATCATTTTATTACTTGAACGATTAGTGCACTTGCTAGTGTTAATTTCACTCATCAGTTAACAGTAGCATAATGTGTAAATGCGAGATCATCTCCACAGGGATAGGTGAATTTCGTTTTAGAATCAGTTTCACAATATAAAATGATAGAAATAAATATTGACTCTAGATTGATAGTGATAAGAACATAGGGCTTTGATATCCACCACTAATCATACTTTCCCAATAAGTAATGTGCCAATGCTCTAGCCCTACCATGAATACTTAATGGTTTTCAACCTAGGGGCTTGGTCCGCTTCTTAAGCTATTGATCTCCCTAAGCAACGAGTTAGGTATGGTGTATACTCTAACTCTTTTCTCTCTTAAGGGATTCAGCATGGTGTATACTGAGTTGTTCCTTAAGAGAGCATAAGATAAATCGATAACCACACGAGACCTAGGGCATGTTGTATACTCTCGGCTTCCCATGTTGATTAACCCAAGAATCTGGCGTGGATTTCTTTTGTTACTATTGCCAGACACAAGACTTAGTCATCCAAATTGATCTAACTAACTAATCCATGCCAGATGCATACGTTGATCAGACAAACACAAATGAGGAATTTAATAAAACATGCATTAATCAATTTAAGTATCATAACATGGCTATTTGCACAGCAACACTACTTATATATAAAAAGAATAATTAGGGCTTCAATCAAGCCCTATTAAGAAGTTAGTTACATATGTTGTTTAAGCCAAACATCATAAACTAAACTAAGTAGAAGGATAAAACCCGAAGAATACTGTGGAGAAGGGTCGTCACTTCCTCTCCAAAGCTTACAACTCAAAGCAAAATCAAAAGGTACCGTTTCTGTGTTTTACAAGCCTATATATAGGGTTTTAAGGACACCTCAAAACCCTAATTTCCAAAACAAGACTCGGAGACATCTTTCCAAAACTGGCTCTACCGCCTCTCTATGAGTGTGCGCTCGATCACATGCTCTTGCGCTCAAGCGCATGGGTACGATCAAGCCTTCTAGGTGTGCGCACGAGTGCTTCTACACTCGATCATAGATGGCTTGTGCTTCAGTTTTCTTCTTTAGAGCTCCAAAATGCTATCTTTTCTTCGAAAGCCTATGAAAAGCACAGAAAACACAAAAATGAAGTAGAATATACTAAAATACATAAATAATGAGCTTAAGAACTGTAAATTAAAGGGTTTAAATATGAATATTTAAGTACTTATCACACTCCCAAACTTACATATTGCTAGTCCCTTAGCAGTACAAAACGAAAAAATAATTGAAAAAAAAAATCAAAGATAAATTCATCATTCATAATTATTGAAAATTTAGGTTGCCCATAAAACTATGATGTTTGTTCATGAGTAGGCTTAAAATATAAACACATCTTTGCAATGAATAAGGGTTTTAAATTTTAATTACTTACACAAGGCTGGTTTAAAGCATCACAAGTTCGTCTTAGTATTTGGTGAATTAGCACATAAAAGATGAAGTTTCCAAATAACTCCAATGTATAGTGTTTCGGTGTCTTAACATTCATCGAATTCTCTATCAGAATGAACAATAATGGCATAGTTTTATTGCTTTTCTTTTTTCTTTTTATCATGAGATTTTTGTCACGTTGAGTTCCATTAAGCTTTCTAATTGACCCATGTAGCGAGTGTTTAGCCAATGACTCCCAAACCAGATGGTTTTAGAGCATTAGGTGTAAAGACACCCCTAAGGACTTACTAACTCTAGTAAAAAATGCTATGAAACTAACTAGTCTTCATGCTAAAATTCCCACCTTATGACGCGAACACTCACTGCTTACTGAGGCAAGAGATCCAGTTACTCAGTGGAAATTTTAATGATCATTATATACATAATTCCCACCTTTTGACGTGAACACTCACTACTTACTGAGGCAAGAGGTCCAGTTACTCACTAAAAATTTTATTCAATGATCATTAGGAGCATTTTTTTTTCTTTTTTTGTGCAATAAAAATTTTTTTTCTCTATTTTTCTATGCCAAAGTGTTCTTCTAACAAGTTATCCGATTACAGTTAGGTCGTGGAAACATATACATAAAATTATATGTCATAATTCACGCAATTATGCACTAATGTGCTCGTGTCAGATTTAGATCAAACTTGTGAATTCTTAAGTGCCTTGAGGTAGGTAATTAAACTTTTAAAACTCTTATTACTAGACTATGTGTTATAGATTTTAAGCTTACTGATGGAGTTTTATCGTAATATTTATTTTAAATCAACTAAAATCTTCAAAACAAAATGAACATACATTTATCTTTTCAATAATATTAAAAAAAAACTGGGACAGAGTGTGTGAATTGTGTCTCCCAAACCCCCAAACTTAATGTACACATTATCTCTAATGTGTGAATGACATGGAAAGATCTGACCTGGGAGATGGAGAACTAAATGGCTGGCATGGCTTGTAGCACACCCCCAAACTTGAACTAGATGCACCTACTATGTTTCTGAAAAAGAAAAACAAATGTTGTGCCGGAAAACAAGAAATACTAATAATAAAAGAAAATACTAGAATGAAAAGGATATGATGTAGGGTACCTCCCATGAGCACTAAGTTTTACGTCTTCAGCCAGACGGGGTATCCTCTCACTGCTGGTCTCCAGGTAGTGCAGTCGAAGAGGTACCAGGTGCAGGAAGTAGTCGATTGAGGATGGCCTAAAGCATCGCCTCTTGTCTCGTAAACCATGCCTCTAAACCATCTATCCGCTGATGTACTAATAGAGTCGCCTCCCTATCCTCTCGGCGGATGTCAGAGAGCTCACAGCGGAAAGAGAACATCTCCTCTAGAAGGTGCTAGTACTCGGTGGACCCCATGGCTAGCTGGTCCTCCTTCCAAGTAGGGCTCTTTGTGGGGTGCTCTGTGTCCATGGGGTCATCCTCCATAGGCTCATCAGTAGGAATATGCTCATGGGGTCCTCGGGGCATGTGGGACTGGCTCAGGCTCCACTGGCTCCTCCCAAAGAATGGGTGGTCACTCACCAGCCCATCAATGGAGGAGCTATTGATCCCCTTCTTCTTAAAGATATGACTGAGGAGGAACGGGAAGGGGAGCCCCCATGCATTCGTCATGGTGGTCTGATGACCGTGCACGTGGTCCCAAAAGTTATGGATCTGGCTCCATATGACTGATGGAATGGAATACCAGTGTCCCCGGTGAAATGCGTACAGGGCCTGTCAGAACTGGTCCCTCCTCTGAGTCTTGTGCCCCAAGGGGCACACATTGCATTGAAGGATGGAGTCCATGAGCCAGAGTCATGGAGGCAACTTCGACCAGCTCCCCGTGTTGTTCTGTCGATCAGCGTGCTGGCCCGCATACATATCGTCAATGATGTGGGGTAGGGGAAACGGCTCTGGTTGCTCCTCCATCTGGGTATCCTCAGGAGGGTACTCATCGCAGCAGTGAAGGGTAGCAGCGATGTCAGCAGTGGTCACCTTGATGAACTTGCCCTAGACTGAGGAAGATAGGATCTCTGGTCTGGCGTAATCATAGGATAAGTTCTCATAGAACCCGACCGCTAATAGGGTGTATGCCGTCGAGCAAACAGGCTTGAACAACCTCTTCAGTTCCCAGGTCTTGAATTCTTGAACCGCCCATCAAGTGGTGACCAAGCTCAAGAAATCTGCATCGATGTTGAAAGTAGTCTCGAACAAGATTTCTCTCTATTCGAAACTGGGTCGGGATGACTAGGGGCGGCTGCTGGAGGCTCCGGAAGTGGAGGCAACTTGTTTAAGCATTTTGGCTAGCTTCTGTCTAATTTGCACTCGATCACAGCTTAGGTGCGCTTGATCGCACTTGGTGGCCTGTGCTCGATCACAGGGGCTTTGCGCTCGAGTGCACTGGGTCAGGCAAACTATCGAACAATTTGTGGGCGACAGATGCTGGAAGCTGTGGGAAGCACACAAACACAATCTCTACCTCTTGTAAACACAAAATACAACCACACAACACACGGTATATGCAAATAATTAGTAAAATATAAATTAAAAACACGTGTGATTGTGTGTAACTAAGTAGAAAAGAAAAATGGGTATGGGCATACCTTGTGTGCACGTGAAAGTGATTGGTTATATGAGGGGGGAATGATGATGATAGGTGAATGAAATGTGGGATGAGGGAGGGTTGGCTTGATGGGATATGAGATGGAGTGAGGGTGAAAGTGTTGTCAGAGTGATGTGCGAGATGGAGAAGGCGAGAGAGTGAGAGACAGAGTGTGTGAGGGCGAGTAAGTGTAAAAAGTGTTAACAAAATCAGGTGTTTTTAACTTAACACGTGTCCTTCTGCCCTGAGTGCGCTCGAGTGCGTGGTGATGTGCGCTCGATCGCACTTGTGCGCAAGTGTGTGCATGGGTGTATTGCGCTCACGCTATGGAGCACAGGGCGAAAGTGCGCTCGAGCACACTATGTGGTGCGCTCGATCGCAAGGCAGCAAGTATGAAAAATAAACTCTACAAGGATTAAGAGGATAAAATAATGAGAATGAGTTAGAAACAATACAACCATACCATACTTTAGTGGCCTCATTACCACTAACCTCAATAGAGGCGCTTGAACTATATGGTTATCAAATTGGGAATTGCTCAAGCGCTCTCTATAGTAACTTTAGTGCCACTCTCTTTGAAGGAGGCACTTAGAGCCCACTCCATGTGGTTCAAGTGCTCTTGGTTCGGCAGCATACTGGATAGATTGAAGTGCCAAGTCTTCATCTCTAGGAGGCAAGTTGACATCAAGATATGGCTTGACTCTGTGTCCATTTACTTTGAATGTATGATTGCCGTTTGAACCATGAATCTCCAAAGCACCATGAGGAAAGATCTTTGTGACCACATAAGGACCAGACCATCGGGACTTTAGTTTCCATAGGAATAGTCTTAATCTTGAGTTGTAGAGCAACACCCTTTGTCCCACATGAAACTCTTTCCTTATCCGTTGTTTTTCATGATAGGCTTTTGTTCTTTCTTTGTAGAGCTTGGCGTTCTCATATGCATCATACCTTAATTCCTCCAGCTCATTTAAATGCAGCTTCCTCTTCTCACCCGCTTGTTTCATGTCAAAATTGAATTGTTTAATGGCCCAATATGCTTGATGTTCTAACTCTACTGGAAAATGGCATGCTTTCCCAAAAACTAAGCGGTATGGAGACATGCCAATTGGTGTCTTGTAAGCTGTCCTATACCCCCATAGAGCATCATTCAGTCGCAAAGACCAATCCTTTCGATTAGGATTCAAGGTTCTCTCTAGGATGCTTTTGATTTCTCAATTACTTATCTCCACTTGGCAGTGGTTTGAGGGTGATATGGAGTGCCAACTTTATGGGATCCCATATTTTCTGATGAGTGCGGAAAAATAATGATGATGAAAGTGGCTGCCACCGTCACTGATGATTGCTCTTGGAGTCCCAAACCGGGTAAAGATGTTATCCTATAGAAACTTCACAACCACTTTATGATCATTAGTCTTTGAGGGGACTGCCTCAACCCATTTGGACACATAATCCACACCCATAAGAATATACAAATAACCAAAGGAATTAAGGAATGAACTTATGAAATCGATGCCCCATACATCAAAAAGTTCCATTATATGAATATTTTGTACGGGCATCTGATTTCGTGATGAGATGTTACCTGTCTGCTGGCATCTATCATATGAGCTACAAAATGAGAAGACATCTTTAAACAAATTAGACCAATAAAAACTAGATTGTAATGCCTTGAGTGTTGTTTGCTTGGCCCCAAAGTGTCTTCCACAAGCATACTGATGGCAATGTTGTAATAAGCTTAAGTGCTCATCTTCTGAGACACACCTTCTGATGATTTGATCGAGGAAGAATTTGAAGAGGTAGGGGTCATCCCAATGGTAGTGTCTATACATAGATATCAACCGCTTCTTTCCTTGACTGGTCATACCTGGAGGAAAAACCTTAGCAGTTAGATAATTGACAATATCAGCATACCACAGAAGTGTTATCTCTAGTGCGAACAATTGTTCATCGGGGAAGTTCTCATTCAAAGATAGCTCATTTTTGTCATCCTCATAAGGTAGCCTTGATAAGTGATCTGCAACCACATTTTCACTGCCCTTCTTGTCTTTGATCTCTAAGTCCAACTCTTGCATTAGGAGTACCCATCTGATTAACCTAAGCTTTTCATCTTTCTTAGAAAACAGATATCTTAAGGTAGCATGATCAGAAAATACAATAACCCTAGATCCAATCAGGTATGATCTAAACTTCTCTAAAGCAAAAATGACAGCTAACAATTCCTTTTTAGTAGTAGAATAGTTAAGCTGAGCATCATTTAAAGTTCCAGAAGCATAGTAAATAGCATGAGGTACCTTATTTACTCTCTGGCCTAAGACAGCTCCCAAGGTGAAGTCACTGGCATCGCACATCAACTCGAATGGAAAATTCCAATTTGGAGCCATCATTATTGGTGCGGAGGTGAGCATATCCTTCAATGTGTTGAAAGCTTTCATACAGTTATTAGTCCATTCAAACTTGGTATCTTTAGCTAACAATGCACATAGAGGTCTAGAGATCTTGGAGAAGTCCTTGATGAATCGTCAATAGAAGCCCACATGTCCAAGGAAACTTCTGACTCCCTTGACTGTTAGAGGAGGAGGAAACTTTGAAATGATGTTTATTTTAGCCTTGTCTACCTCAATACCTTTGTTAGAGATGGAATGACCCAACACAATGCCTTGTTGAACCATAAAGTGACATTTCTCCCAATTCAGCACTAAGTTGCTCTCTTCACATCTCTTTAGGACACTCTCTAAATGATTTAGTCATTCATTGAAATTGGAACCAAAAACACTGAAATCATCTATGAATACCTCAATGAATTTCTCCACCATGTCAGAAAATATGCTCATCATACATCTTTGAAAGGTGGCTGGTGCGTTGCATAAACTGAATGGTATCCTTCGATAAGCAAATGTATCGAAAGAACATGGGAATGTAGTCTTTTCTTGATCCTTAGGTGCTATGGCAATCTGGTTATACCTACTACATCCATCAAATAAGCAATAATAGTTATGGCCAACTAATCTCTCTAACATCTGATCAATGAATGGCAAGAGGAAGTGATCTTTTCTGGTCACTTTGTTTAATCTTCGGTAATCAATACATACCCTCCAACCAGTTGTTTTTCTTGTAGGTATGGGGTAGATAATGCCAACATATAATAGTTTTAATTCCTCGGCCTTTACTACCTCTTTCATGTGTGGGTTAAGTCTTCTTTGAGCATCTCGAGTGGGCTTTGCTTCATCCTCAAGGTAGATATGATGCATACACTTGGCTGGACTTATCCCCTTGATGTCAGTAATGGTCCATCCAATGGCAGATCTATGCTCCCTAAGAACTCTTAATAGTTTCTCTTCTTCTCCAACACTCAAATTAGTAGCCACAATCACAAGTAATGTCTTCTTCTCCCCCAAATAGGCATAAGTTTAATGCTCTGGTAGCTGTTTCAATTCCAAGGTTGGTGCCTGGACAATAGAAGGGAGAATAGTAATATTGTAGGTATGAGAGATTCAAATGGACGAGCATACTTACTTGGATGTTTTGGAGGAGTCTCAAGGAGGTGCACAACTTTAATGATGTCATCAGTAACATCTTAAGGTTCTTGCTCAATATCCACTTTTGTAAAGCTATGGGTAAGGATAGTCTCCAATTGATTAATATGATGGACCTGAAAAGCTTGCTCAACAAAACTTTGTATCATACATACATTAAAGCATTCCATATCATCTTGAGGTAATTTTAATGCATCAAATATTTTAAACTTTATTTTCTCACCATTTACCTTTCTACTTACTATACCCTTTTTCACACAAATCTTTGTATCGGTAGTTCTCATGAATGGTATTACTAAAATGATGGGCAGGGGTAATGGCATAGGGCATTCTTCAATATCTAACACAATAAAATCAACAGGCAAAATAAACTCACCTACCTTTACCAGGACATCTTCAAGTATACCTCTAGGTCTTTTGATGCTTTTATCTGCCAATTGTAAAGTGATGGAAGTTGGTTGAAGCTCCCTAAACCTAGTTTTTCGAATACTATGTATGGTAGCAAATTGACACCTACTCCCAAATCTAGTAATGCCCGTTCAAACAGCTGGTCACCTATCCTGCAGGGAATAGTGAAACTACCCGGATCCTTCAGTTTTGGTGGTAATTTTCTTAATAGCATAGCACTTTCCTCTTCTGTTAGAGCTACTGTCTCATGTTCCTGAAACTTCCTCTCATGAGTGCAACAATCTTTCAGAAATTTAGCATAAGCAAGTATTTGTTGAATTGCATCTAATAAGAGAATGTTTATTTCTACTTTCCGCAAAGTTTCAAAGATATCATGCATTTTATTTTCTTTCTTTTGTTTTACTAACCTTTGCGGGAAGGGTGGTGCATTCACCTTTTCCGTCTCACTTACCTTTGATGCCAATGGTTTCTCTAGAGATGCTTTTACAGACTCATCGGTTCCTATGACCTTACCATTCCTGAGAGTTATGACAGCCTTCAGTTGTTGGTGCCTGATTACACCCAAAGTATAACGCTGTAGTTATAGCACAGCTTTGAGGTGTCGATTCCACAGAGAAAAGCGATCTATAAAGGAAAAGTGCAAATCTTAACACGAACGATAATAATCAAGTGAGTAGATATCAATGATGAAGTAATTGTGTAAATAGATTGAAAACTATGATAAAGAAACAACAAGGTTCTAGGACTCCTCCCTAGGTTCGTTGCTTTATTCTAATATTTAATTCAATTGTTTTTATCTCGATTGCAAGTTTCACATCCCAAACATGCAATCGGCAAATATTCAATCAAGCGCATATATAAACCCTAATGTAATTGATATGAATTACTCTTTCGAGTTAAGCATACATCACCTATCCTATAGATTTATCAAGAAACGACAATATATCATTAATGACAATATTGCAGTAATGGACAAACCTAAAAGATAAATCTACCGGACGTAATCATACCTAATAATCTTGACATAAGAAGAGCATGACTAGACTTATATCAAACATAAAGATACAATCACCGGATTAAGAGAAAATCCTTTAATTAGATAAAAGAGTAACACATAACAATGTTTTGATAATGAAGCCAAAGTACAACTGAATCAAGAAAGGAAAATAAGAACAACTACACCTAGGGATTCATCCCTTCGCCTTGCTTGGAGATTTGTTCGCCATGAAGTTCATGGTTGAACTGTTTGATGGAGGAGAGTGTGGTGGCTTTCTTGAGTTTTTCAAACTTTCCAAGATATCTCTTCACAAACCCTAAGTGGTCTAGTTATAATACACAAGATCTAAAGATGTTTTAGGGTTTAAAAAGTTCTAATTAGGTCATAACTCGGAGAGGAGGACCGTGTGCGCGCCGCGGCTCTCACTTATGGGCGCCGCGGCCCTTGCCTTGGCTTTGGTTTCTTCCTTTTCTGGAGGCTGCGGCCCTGCCTAGTCCAGGTTGCTACTTCCACTGAAGCTTCTTTCTTGCTCTTTTGGCTCGGTTCTGGAGGCCAAGGCTTGGATATTTTCAGGCCGCAGCCCACACATTCAAGACTTGATTTTTCTTCATTTGTTCTTCCACAACCATGCCTTCACTCCGGTATGCCTCGAGCCTTTGTGCTTCAAGTAATGATGAATTTTCCTCCTCTTTCAACCTAAAGTACCTGAAAATGCACCGAAATAGATCAATGATCCAAGAATGACACTTTAGAGTTGTTAACGTATAAAAGTGCAATTAAAACCTAGGTCAACCCTAAAATACTAACAATTAAGTACTGTTAAGATGTATTTTATGATTCTCATCACAACCCCCAACTAGCTTATTGCTAGTCCCTAGCACTTCAAGCGAAAACAATAGATGAATTCTATGGTAGGGGTCAAAACAAGGTAGAGCAATGCTAGTGTTAAACCAAGAGCAATTTTTGTCTCATAAATTGCACATAATATACAGCACATAGAATCATTAAATATCACTTAAGTCCAAAATTAATCCAAACATTAATCTCAAAATCATTATCGACTCTTAACATCCATCTTACCACACTCCATTAGTCCGAACACCCGGATGATTTTATGTATAACATTCATGAATTGCATGACATCAATCACAAATCAAGCTCCATAGGCTTATTTTTCAAATCACTCTCCACTATTGTAGAAAAATCACACTACATTGGATCAATAGGTCTTTAATAAGCTTGTAACGTTAGGCTAAGGTGAAGGTTAAGAAAGAACGGGAAGGATTCAACAAGTAAAAGAACTTAATCTCTTAGTTTTAAACACAACCGCTTTAAGCACTTGATAATATTTACTTCAACACCCAACTCTTTCAACTTGTTTTTATAAGAGCATATCTCTTAATAAGTCACCACTTTTCTTTTCTTTTCTTCTCTCTTTGCAATAATTCACTTCGCTTTTTCTTTTCTTTTCTTTTCTTTTGTATTTTGGTATAAGACCATTCACCTCATTTTTCATTTTTTTTTCTTTTCTTTCCCACAACCCCCAACTTATCTCCTTTAATGTACTTGGGTTGTGGTATTAATATTTTTTCGTATTTCCATCCTTACTCCTTTTAAGTGTTTCTCAACAAATGTGTATAACTAAGTTCTGGTAAGGATAAAATATTTTTAAGCTCATAAAGGTGAGTGAATGGGCTATTTGAAAGAAACAAGGCTCAAATTCTTTTTCGAGAAAAAGCTCAAATAGGTGACTAGTGATAAATATAGCAATAGTAAGTTTGAAAGGCTCAAACGATTCAAAAATGGCCTATATCATATCCTAAGTAATGTGCATTCTAGGAATTCGCCTCAAGTGATTATCAAATAAGTTCTAGAGCTTGTTGAGACCGTAAAAGTATTCACAACCGATCACACATAAAACTTCTCTAAATGTTTTAGACTAATCATACAATCTTACCGCAAGCTAGAGTCTCAAACCAAATGAAGATTGACACTTAAATTATTCTCAAACCAAAGAAAGATTTAACTTCTTCTAAATGCTATATGCTATCTCAATTAAGTTCATATCATTGACATGTGAATTAACTTTAAGGCTAACACAAAGCATGCTAAAAACAAACAAGAAGGGAAAGTAGCACCAAGCAGTTCAAAAAGTAGTACGTTTCCTCCACCCCAAACTTAAAAATTGCATTGTCCTCAATGTGAAAGAAAAGGTAAAGGAAACTCCCTTTGTGAGAAAAAAGTGCACACACACTGAAAATTGTGCACCATCATGTGAACTATAGGCCATTCTTCTTGCTAAAATTTCGATCTACAACATAGAACAACACAACAACAAGAAAGCAACTGTGGTGTACTATTAAGATTCCCACCGTATGTTAGGTTAACACATGAAAATAACGAAAGAAACTATTGATAGATGTGATATTTAATGATTCTATGTGCTGTCCAAAATTAATCCAAATATACTCACTGTTTTCTATGTCAGGGAGCCCATAAAATCTGTTGATAGATGTGCTTCTAAAAGAAACTATTTTTCCTCTCACTCTCACATTACCATTCCTATGCTCTTATACATTAGCATAGAATTCTCTAACCATATTTGTGAGAGAATGAGGTGGTTGGCTAGCAAATGTACCCAAATGCCTATCAATAATCATTCTAAACAAGGTGGGATTTGCTATCTCTGTTATATTGAAACCTCTTTTAGAAATGGGTTTTCTAGTGTGCATCATCCTAACATATCTCTCACTAGCCTCAAAACTAACAAATTTGACCTCATCATACTCTTATGCTTGTTGCCCCTTTTGTCTCTTGGATTTAGGTGCCATTTGAATCAAATATGTAGAACAATAGTACTAATTCAAAATCAACCACCCAAATAGCACAAATGAACAACAAAGAGAAGAAATTTAGCTTATTTGATGCCCAAAGTTGGAGAGAAGAAAGACTACCCACCAACTTTAAGTTTTCTTAATAAACCCAAAATATTCTTAGTACCAAGCTTTTTGGAGAAATTTCCACAAAATCTGCAATATTGGTGCAAAATCCTACAAGAAATGATGTTAAAATCAAGAATTGTTTTAGTAAAAGTGAGTGGGTAAGTGAGGGTTTTGAGGATGAGAGAGAAATGAATGTGCTGGGTTTTTTTGTAAAGGAGAAATGAAGAAGAAAGGCCGAATTTAGGGTTTAAATGGGCCAGGTCTCGAGTGGCAGAACAGGTCAAGCCGCGGCTTGGCTGAAGGCGTGCCGCAGCTTGTACTGAAGTGTGTGCGTGTGTGGACTTTCTGTGCACTGCAGTGCGCACAGTGCTGAGGCGTGACGCGACTTGTGGACATTTTGGGCCAGGCACTGTGGGGCGAGGCATGCAATTGTTAGGCCGAGGCGCACTGTGGGCTGGGCCTAGGCATTGTGCTGGTCCTGTTTTCTCAAAAATTTGTTTGTTCCAGAAAAAAAACAAAGAAAAACAATATATAAAATTAGTAAAAATAAAAATTAGATTAAATAAAACTAAAAACTAAAAGTTAAACTGAAGATAAACTTAACTAAAAATAAAACAAACGAAACAAAAGAAAAATAAAAGTAAAAACATACCTTTGTTGGGTGGTTAAGGTGAATAGACTGGATCCATAAGTGGAATATCTTCCACATTCGGATCTTGTCTATCGATTAAGATCTTAAGTCATTGACCATTGACTTTAAAAATCCGACCGTCTCTAGTATCCTCAATTTCTACTGCTCCATTTTCAAAAACATTTTTCACTATGAAAGGACCGGTCCACCTCGACCGAAGTTTTTCAGGATGCTTATGGAGTCTAGAATCATATAAGAACACTCGATCATCAGGTTTAAATGTTTTCCTCAAAATATTTTTATCATGAAACACTTTCATCTTAGCCTTATAGATTCTGGAGTTCTCATAAGCATCATTTCTTAACTCCTCTAACTCGGTCAACTGAAATTTTCTAAGCTTACCTGCTTCGCCTATATCAAAATTAAAAGACTTGATGGCCTAATAAGCTCAATTCTCAAGCTCTATAGGTAAGTGGCAAGGCTTTCCAAAAACAAGCCTATAAGGTGACATACCTAAGGGGGTTTTGAAAGCTGTACGGTAAGCCCAAAGCGTATCAACTAGTCTCAAAGACCAATCCTTGCGGTCTGGGTTAACTGTTTTTTCTAAAATTTGTTTAATTTCCCTATTAGCAAGTTCTACTTGTCCACTAGTTTGAGGATGGTATGCTGTAGAAATTTTATGTAACACCCTATATTTTCTCATTAAAGCTTCAAATGAACAGTTGCAAAAATGTGTACTTCGATCACTAATTATAGCATGTGGTGTACCAAATCGAGATAACACATTTTCCTTGAGAAATTTAATTACCGTTCTATTATCATTGCTTCGGTAAGCTGCTGCCTCTACCCACTTTGATACATAATCTATTGCCACGATGATATATTGGTATCTAAAGGAAGGAGGAAAGGGTCCCATAAAATCAATGCCCCAACAATCGAAGATTTCGATTAATAAAATTTGGTTTAAGGGCATCATATTACGACAAGACAAAGCTCTTAACTTCTGACACTTTTCACATGAGCAACAATAGATGTTTGCATCTTTAAACAAGGTAGGCCAATAAAATCCACACTGAAAAATTTTTGCAGGGATTTTTTTCATTGAAAAGTGGCCTCCACAAGCTTGGGAGTGACAAAATTCCAAGACGTTGGCAGTCTCTTCATTAGGGAGGCAATGCCTTAAAATTTGGTCAGTGCAGTACTTGAAAAGACAGGGGTCATCCCAATAAAAATTACGTACCTCATTCAAGAATCTCTTCTTGTCTGGAGCACTCCAATCCATCGGTATCTCACCGGTAGCTAAATAGTTCACAATGTGAGCAAACCATGGTAGAGAAGTAATATAAAGTAATTACTTATCCGGAAAATCATCCTTGATTGGTAAGTCGTCAGAGGTGTCCTCAAATGTAAGCCTCGAGAGATGGTCCACCACTACATTCTCCACTCCTTTCTTATCTTTGTCAGTGATGTCAAATTCTTGTAGGAGTAGGATCCACCGTATTAGCCGTGCCTTAGCATCCTTCTTTGTAAGGAGGTACTTGAGGGGTGCATGATCGGTGAAGACAAGAATAGGAGAACCAATTAAATAAGCACGAAATTTGTCCAAAGCAAACACTACGGCAAGTAATTCTTTTTCAGTGGTGGAGTAGTTCATTTGAGCACTATTCAAAGTTTTACTAGCATAGTAAATGACATAAGGTTTTCCCTCTCTTCACTGTCCAAGAACAGCACCTACAACATAGTCACTAGCATCACACATGATTTCAAAAGGTAAATTCCAATCAGGTGACTGCATTATAGGTGCTGAAGTAAGCTTGCCAATCAGCGTTTTAAAGGCCTTTTGACAAGATTGAGTCCATTCAAAAGGAACATCTTTAATTAGAAGGGCACATAATGGTCTAGATATGTTGGAAAAATTTTGTATGAACCTCCTATAAAAACCAGTATGACCAAGGAAAGATCTTATATCCTTTACTGTCTTAGGTGTGGGAAATTTAGGGATTAATTCAATCTTAGATTGATCAACCTCTATCCCTTTAGAAGAAACAATATGCCCTAAGACAATACCAGATGCTACCATGAAATGGCATTTTTCCCAATTTAAGACTAATTCCTTTTCCTCACAACGAATCAACACTCTTTCTAAATTCATTAAGCATGCATCAAATGAAGATCCAAAAACAGTTAGCTCATCCATAAAAACCTCCATGAAATTTTCAACCATATCACTAAAGATGCTCATCATGCAGCGTTGAAAAGTGATAGAGGCATTACACAATCCAAATGGCATTCTACGAAAAGCATAAGTGCCAAAAGGACATGTGAAAGTGGTTTTCTCTTGGTCTTCTAATGCAATTTCAATTTGATAATAACCAGAATAACCATCTAAGAAACAGTAAAAAGGATGACCAGCTACACGCTCAAGAATTTGATCGATAAAAGGGAGTGGGAAGTGGTCTTTCTGGGTGGCAGCATTTAATTTTCTATGATCAATGCACATATGCCACCCGGTCACAAGTTTGATAGGGACTAACTCTCCTAGGTCATTTTTTACCACAGTGACTCAGGACCTTTTAGGAACGACTTGCGTAGGACTTATCCATTTACTATCAGCAATGGGATATATAATTCCCACATCTAATAGTTTTAACACTTCATTCTTCACTACTTCTTTCATAGTGGGGTTAAGCCTACGTTGAGGGTCTCTACGAGGACTAGTCCCTTCATCCAAATTTATCTTATGAGAAAAGATCAGGAGACTAATTCCTTTTAAATCAGCCATGCTCTAACTTAAGGTTGATTTATGTGCATTTAAGGTCCAAATTAATTTCTCACCTTGAGATGTAGATAATTCAGATGAGGTAATAACAGGAAAGGTATCGCCTGGACCGAGGAAGACATGCTTCAAAGCCTTAGGTAGTTGCTTCAATTCAACTTTAGGTGCTTCCACACTTTAGAGGATTTGTTTCTCACTTCTTTTGGGCAACTCCTCAAACTTTGGTTGCCATGCTCGAGTGCCATAATTCTGAGATTTATCAAAAACAATACAAATATAAATTATATCAGTTTTATCATTAATAAAATCAATCTCAGAATTAACAAGAAAATATTCAAGAGGATCAAAATCATGAGCTATAGAAACTCCCTCATCGATGAGTGACTCGATCATGTATAAGTGGTGGTTCTCGTCCTCATCTTCGAGCTGTTTTGCAACATTGAAGATGTTCACTTCGAGGGTCATATTTTCAAAGGACAGCTTCATGAGTCCATTCCTGCAATTAATTAGAGCATTTGCAGTAACAAGGAAAGGTCTACACAAAATCAAAGGAATTTTAGAGTTAGTGTCAATAGCAGAAGTAGTATCAAGGATTAGGAAATCAACAGGATAGTAAAATTTATCAATTTGAATCAGGACATCCTCTACCACACCCCGAGGTACTTTGACTGAACGATTAGCCAATTGCAATACCACAGCAGTTAGTTTGATTTCTCCTAAACCTAGCTGTAAGTAAATAGAGAACGATATCAGGTTTACACTAGCTCCTAAATCTAGCAAGGCTTGTCCAACTTCATGATTTCCAATGCTACATGCAATGGTTGGATAGCCAAGATCCTTATATTTTGGGTGAATTCTTTTCTCAATTAAAGCACTAACTTGCTCAGTTAGGAATGTTGTTTTCTTTACATGGTGCTTCCTCTTAATTGTACATAAATCCTTGAGAACCTTTTCATAAGTAGGAACTTGTTTAATCACATGCAAAAGAGAAAGATTAAGTTTAAGTTGCCTTAGGTTCTCTAGGATTTCATTGTTTAGATCCAGATTTTTCTTGTTAGATTTTAAGGCTTGAGGGAATGGTGCCTTAACAGGGCTCTTAGTAACTTCAGGGTCCTTATGTGGTTTAGCATCACTACTACTTTGAACCTTTTCCACATCCTCGGATTTGTTTGTTGTCGGGATGTGTAAAGACTTACCACTTCTTGTCACAATGGCATTTACATTTTCCAGATTTGTTTGAGCCATGTGTTGCCCATGGGGTGTGGACTTAGTTTGGGAAGGGAACTTCCCTCGCTTATTCACACTCAAGAAGCCCATCAGTTTGGTCACTTGGCTCTTTATCTCTTTGTTCTCTTCAACAACCTGCATAATTAACGCTTCACACCTCTGATTTGACTTACCCTGTGCCTCTATAAAAGCATGTAAAGTGTCTTCTAAAGAACTTTTAGAGGATGAGGGTGCATGATATGGTGCAGGGTATGGTCTAGGGGGTTGTGCAAGCTGCTAGTTTTCAGATTTCCAGCTGAAGTTGGGGCGATTTCACTATCCCGGATTATAAGTGTTGGAGAAGGGTGTAAGAGGCTTCTTGTACATGCCTAAGGCATTACATTGTTCCTCATATATCCCTCTCATCTCAGTAAATTTGAGACACTCTTGGACGAGATGATCTACCCCGCCACACACAAAACATGGTTCCGAAGATTCGACATGGTTAACTACATGTGTTGGTTTTGAGTCTTTAGTTTTTAATGCATCTAACTCCCTAGTAAGCATTTCGACCTTAGCTTTCAGGTTGTCTTCTTCTCTAAGATGGTAAATTCCACCACCACTCGGGTTTCCTACAGGTCGTGACCTATTTGTGCTTTCAGTAGCACTAGGTCTAGTCTAAGTATGAGCTTTTTCAATAAGCTCATTGAGGTACTCAATGGCCTCATCAGGGTCATTTTACAGAAATTCACCATTACACATCATCTCTACGAATTGGCACTCTTTATAGGTAAGTCCCTTATAAAAATAGCTCACTAAGTGCCAACTCTCATACCCATGGTGTGGATACATACTTAATAACTCTTTAAATTTCTCCCAATACTGATACAAAGTCTCGCTCTCCTTTTGTGCAAAGGTGGAGATTTGTCTTTTAAAAGCATTGGTCTTATGTTGAGGGAAGTATTTGTTAAAAAAGATGTTGGAAATCACCTTGACAAGATGCCCAGTTGGTGATCTTCCAAACACCCAAGTCTAGAATGACTTATAAAAATATGGAATCAAAAACAGGAACAGAAAATCAAAGAAAGAAAGAAGACAAGCAATTTGTTATCGAGGTTCAGCAATGTGCCTACGTCCCCGTGAGTTCCTTCGAACTCTCTGCACTGAATCAATGGTTCTTTACAAATACAGCAACCCTCTTCAAGAAGTTCAAGTTCTTAAAGAAACCAAGAAGAGGAAAAAGGAAGAAGATAAGAACTAACAATGCTCTCTATCTAATCTAGACTTCTCTCTCTTTACAACCAGCCTCACTACAATGAGTCCCTCTTGTGTTTAGTCTTTACACTCTCACACAATTATCTCTTGTATTACAATTGATCTCAAAGTATGTCACAAACTTGTGTTGTTCTATTATTGAAAAATGAGGCTAGGAAACCCCTTTTATAGCCACCCACTTCTTGGTCATCCTTGAGATTCAATCCCCACCCTTTGATCATGATTACCACTTAATTATGGCCCTCTATCACTTCTAAGTGGTGCTGTGCGTTTCAACCTTGCACCCACGCACCTAAGAGAGGGTTAAAATAGGCTATTCATGTGTGCTTTACTTTTCCTAGGCGCTCAAGAGGGCGTGGTGCGGTGCTGGGCAGAGTCCCTTTGCACACTCTTTGGGCGGTGCGGTGTTGGTGGGGAGCGGTGCGGTGCTGGTGCGCATCAAGCAGCACACCTTCTGGATGGTGCGGTGCTGATAGATGCGTGGTATGATACTGGTTCATTTTTGGAGCCTTCATTCTATGCTGTGCGTCGCTGGTGAAGGGGCGGTGCGGTGCACACTGATGCTGCCCCTTCACCCAGCTGTGCGCACACTCCTTCAGCTTGTGTGCAGAAGTGCGCACACTAGTGCGCCTACCTTTACCTTGCTCCAAAGTGATGCACACACATATGTTCAGACCTTTAACTTGCTAAACTTTAATCCTCCAACCTTGGTTTAGACTTTAACCATCTTTGAACCATGTTTAGACATGTTTAAACCTTAGACAAATACCAACAATCTCTACCTTTGTCTAAGTGTTTAAACCCGAACCATTTTTGCAGAGATCTTCGGGATCCAAACTCATCTTGAGTCATCAATTAACAAACTCCAATCCTAAGTAATCCAAGGCAATGATTGAACTTACTTAGAGGTAGAACTTTAATACCCAAATCCGCAGGATTTTCTTCCGTGGTCTTCTTGTCAACATGAATGCATCATTTCATACAATTTTTCGGAATGTAATAATACCGAACATCCACATGCTTCATCCCCTCATGGAACACCAGATTCTTCCAAAGTGCCAAGCACTTTGGCTATCCGAAGACACCACCACCTGCTCTTTTAGGATCTCCCACCCGTCCAGCAACCCTTTGCACCCCATAGCCTCCTTTATGGCTTCCGTAGCCACTATTCATTCTGCCCCGATTGTTATGAATGCTACCACTGGCTGCCACTGAGCCTTCAAATACATCAGCAACCACTTCATCCCAAGCCAATGCTTTTTTCCGGGACTACTCACAAATCTGCTGAGAACACCCATTGCCCAAGAAACCCTTAACCAGTTTCTCTCCTTTTCTTGGATTCTACACATCCCAAGGATGAGATCCTTCCTCTCGAACTCCTCATTGAGTTCAGATGTAAACCTTTCCATCCTCTCCCTGCTATTCCGAATCAACAGCACATCATTGACATAGATGAAGATACTCACCATCTTCTCCATCTTGTGTCCAGGTAAGAAAGTTTCTGTGAAACCTATGTCTTCTCTTCTTGTGAACCCATTCGCCACCATCCTAGCTTTGTTCTGGACTTCATCTCCTGGAGGGTACCCTTCTTTGATCTTGTAAGTGCACTTACATTCTACAACTTTCTGCTTTCCTAGAATTTTCACCAATTCCCAGAAGTTATTCTTCCTCAAAGAATCCATTTCTTCCTCCATAGCCAGCCACTTTGACGAATCCTTACACTCCATGGCATCCATGTAAGTTTCTGGTTCAACCTCTCATTCTATCCAAGGAGCTACTACATTAGCATCTGCAAACCCATATCTCAAAGGTGGTCTAACCACCCTCCTTTCCCGATCTCTTATGAGTTGGTAGTCATTCCGACTTGTTGCATCAACCTCTTCTTGTTCAGCCTCTTCTTGAGTTTCTTAAGCTTGGCCTTCATCAAAGGGATCTACCTGGTCCGAACCCTCTTGTCTCATTTGCTCTACTTAAACCAAGTTCTCCTTAATGCGATGTTCCACAACTTCCAGACTTGTTTGCTCACTAGCCCCTACAGGGTTAGTTTTCTCCAAGTAGGGAAATAATAATTCATTAAAAAAACATCCCTACTTATAATCAGTTTCATGCCATTCTTTTCTAAGGACCGTAACCTATATCCCTTAATCCCATCACCATATCCTAGAAATACACATTTTCTAGATCTAGGGCTAAGTTTATCCTCCTTTTGATGTGCATATGCAGCACACCCAAAAGTCCTAAGGTTGTTTAATTCAAGGGATTTTCCACTCCACATCTCCATGGGAGTCTTCAGCTCTAAAGCCCTAGAGGGTGATATATTCACTAAGTATGTAGCTGTAGCCACAGCTTCTCCCCAAAAATATTTTGGTAAACCAGATCCTATTAGCATGCACCTAACCTTTTCCATAAAGATTCTATTCATTCTTTCAGCAACTCCATTTTGCTGAGGTGTTTTTACAACTGTTTTATGCCTTAGAATGCCATTTAATTCACAGAATTTATCAAAATCCTTATTGCAAAATTCTAAGCCATTATCGGTTCGTAAAGCCTTAACTCCCCTACCCATTTGAGTTTCCAGCAACTTCTTCCACACAACAAATTTATCCAAGGAATCTGATTTATTTTTAAGCAAATAAACCCACACTCTTCTTGAATAATCATCAATTAAAGACAGAAAGTAAAAGTGTTTGAGCTGGGAGCTCACCTTACTTTTTACCACTTAGTTCTTTAGCCAATTGCCCCATTTGTACCTCTAGCCTTTGAATGGCTTGTTCGTGTTTCAAAGTGGTATGTCTTAGCTCAGTCCAAAATTTCCTTTCATCCGCCATGAATTGATCTTGTGAAGTCATCAACTGTTGTTGTTAAGTTGCCAATTGTCTCACAAGACTCTCTAGGTCATTTTTCTTTGATTCAGGAACTGAGTGGGCTGCTGGCTGGGAGTTCCTTTGCTGCCTTTGATGGTTCAGGGCATTCTGATTATTGCTCTAAGAGAAATTTGGGTGGTTTCGCCATCCAGGATTGTAAATGTTTGCAAATGGGTTGTTCTTAGGTGGATAGTTGTTTGGTCCCACATAATTTGCTTGCTCCGAGTCTGTAGATGAATACAAAGGACATGTCTCAGTATTATGATCAAATGGAGAACATATAGCACATACCTGGAATGCGGTAGCTAGTGGATTAGGTAAGGCATTCTGAGCAGTCATGGCTATAACAAGTAGATCTAGTTTCCTCTTCACAGCAGCTATTTGGGTAGAGGATCCTCCATTTAGGGTTACCTCATACCTACCTTTGCTCTTGGATCCATGTCTACCTCTAGAGAAGAATTGCTGGGTGGGCTCACTTAAGGTCTCGAATAGCTCTATGGCTTCTTCGCTGCTTTTCTCCATCAGCACTCCTCCACAACCTGAATCCACAATACTTTTATTAGTATCACTTAAACCTTCATAGAAAGCTTGTACCAGTTCATCCTTAGGTAGATTGTGATGTGGGCATTTGAGTAGTAGCTTGTTGAAATGTTCCCATACCTCAAGAACAGGTCTTCATCCTTTTGTTGGAAAGACTGAATCTCCTTCCTCATTTGCCTCGTCTTTTGGGAACATGCTGGCCAACTCCTCTTAAGTATGGATAGAAACTGTAGGCAATGAATTGTACCACAGTTTAGCATTATCTTTTGAGGAAAAAGGGAAAAGAATTAACCTACTTTCTTCTTAGTCTAGGCCCTGGATGTGCTAGAACTTGCAGAGATCGAAGAATTCCCGCAGGTGCAAGTGTGGATCTTCGGTAAGTGTACCCCAAAAGTGAGTCAATGCACTAAGTATCTGCGGATATATGTAATAATTGTCGTCCACCTCTGGTTGATAAGCAATGCAAGATGGCTGGTCGATGTTCCTTGGGATGAAGGATTGCTTCATCGGTCATCGCTTAGGTGGTTGCTCCTTCTCCTTCTTATTCTTTTTCTCATTCTTCTTTTTCTTTTCCTTTTTCTTCTCATTCTCTTTCTTCTCCTTCTTCTTCTCCTTCTCCTTCTTCTTCTTCTTCTCTTTCTTCTTCTCCTTCTTCTTCTTCTTCTTCTTCTTCTTCTCCTTTCTCTTCTCCTTCTTCTTCTCATTGTCCTTCTTCTTTTTCTCCCTCTTCTTCTCTTTCTTTTTCTTCTTCTCCTCCTTCTTCTCATTCTTCTTCTCTTTCTTCTTCTTCTTATTCTTCTTCTTCTTCTTCTTCTTCTTCTTCTTCTTCTTCTTCTTCTTCTTCTTCTTCTCCTTCTTCTTCTCATTCTCTTTCTTCTTCTTCTCCCTCTTCTTCTCCTTCTTCTTTTTCTTCTCTTCATTCTTCTCCTCTTTCTTCTCCTTCTTCTTCTCCTTCTTCTTCTTCTTCTCCTCCTTCTTCTCCTTCTTCTTCTCCCTCATTCTTCTTCTCCTTCTTCTTCTCCTTCTCCTCCTTCTACTCCTCCTTCTTCTCATTCTTCTTATCCTTCTTCTTCTTTTTCTTCTTCTTCTTTTTCTTCTCCTTCTTCTTCTCATTCTTCTTATCCTTCTTCTTCTCCTTCTTCTTCTTTTTCTTCTTCTTCTTCTTCTTCTCCTTCTTCTTCTCATTCTTCTTCTTTTTCTTCTCCTTCTTCTTTTCATTCTTCTTCTCCTTCTCATTCTTCTTCTTTTTCTTCACCTTATTCTTCTCATTCTTCTTCTCCTTCTTCTTCTTCTCCTTCTTTTTCTTCTGAGTTTTGGTAAGTTTGTTGGTCAGCCCTTTATATCTGTTGGTCAGCCATGTTAGGTGGTCCCGGTAAGTGGTCCCGGTAGGAACTATTCCTTGTATAACAAATTGCTGTCTAGCCATAATTCCAATCCAATATCATGAACAGATTATTTAGGAGAAGTAGACAGGGTGATGAGTCATCATCCATGTCCGGGTCAAACCAATCATCCCCTCCAAGATATGATCCTCTATATCATAATCTTCCCAATTCCAGTAATGCTATAAATAGTCAAGAAATCAATATTGCCAAGATTGAGCAAGATCTGCTCAACTGGGATATACCCAAACAGAACCCCAATAGGATTTATTAGATTAGAACTTTTAATTTCAAATCTAATTACTCTATCAAGACCGGACAAAAATTTAATTCGCCCAATTAAATCCCCTTGGAGTTGTTCTGCTTTTTATGTTCAAAAGTAGGCAGAATTAGAAAGAATAACTCCCAGATTAGTTATTAACTATAAACCCCTCAACAAAGTTCTACAATGGATCAGATATCCTATACCCAATAAAAGAGATCTCCTTAATAGACTTCATGATGCAACAATCTTTTCAAAATTTGACTTAAAATCTGGATTTTGGCAGATACAGATTCAGGAAAAAGACAGATATAAGACTGCCTTCAATGTTCCATTTGGTCATTATGAATGGAATGTCATGCCCTTTGGGCTAAAATATGCACCTTCTGAATTTCAGAATACCATTAATGATATTTTTAATGATCATTCTACTTTCAGTATTACTTATATTTATGACATATTAATCTTTTCAAAATCTATAGATCAACACTTTAAACATTTAAAAACATTTTTTCAAATTATCAAAACTAAGGGATTAGTTTTATCTATGACCAAGATGAAACTCTTGCAGACCAAGATCATATTTTTAGGACACTTGATCTATCAAGGCACTATTAGACCTATTGATAGGTCCATTGAATTTGGAACCAAATTCCCTGATGAAATTAAGGACAAGACTCAGCTTCAAAGATTTCTTGGTTGTTTAAATTATATTGCCGATTACTTTCCTCAATTATGACAAATTTGTGAACCTTTATATAAAAGGCTTCGCAAAAGTCTAGAACCATGGTCTCAAAAGCATACAGATGCTGTCAAGATTCTTAAAACAAAAGTATTGAGTCTTCCCTGTCTTGGCATTCTCAACCCAGAAGCTTCTATTGTTGTTGAAACAGATGCCTCTGATATAGGGTACGGAGGTATACTTAAACAATATTTTTCTCCAAAATCCCAAGAACAGATTGTCCGCTATCATTCTGGTATATAGCTCGAAGCTCAAAAGAATTATTCTACTCTTAAAAAAGAAATTTTATCAATCGTTCTTTGCATCTCAAAATTTCAAGATGATTTATACAACAAAACGTTTTTACTACGCATCAATTGTCAATCAGCAAAGGATGTTTTGCAAAAAGATGTTCAGAACCTTGTATCCAAACAGATATTTGCCAGATGGCAAGCTATATTGAGTGCATTTGATTTCACCATCACATATATTAAAGGAAAGGATAATTTCTTGCCTGATTTCCATACTCGGGAATTTTTACAGGCATCTCAAAACAAAAATGGATAAAGAAAAAGGTAAAATGTCATCTTCACCATTACCCATTAAACCACAAGCTCCCTCTGATTATACTACCTCCAAGATCCAGACCCGTCCTTCAGCACCTCCTATTCCACCCAAGACCCCCCAAAGGCCAAATAGATTCGTCACCCTAGATGATCTCCCAAATCCTCCCCAACATATGCCCAATCAGTATTATCACAAACACAGACCCAATCCTCTTCGCAACAATAAACCCCCTCCAATATTATATCTCAATATGTCCAAAAACCTACTCAAGAATATCTACGAAGCACCAACCTCAAAAAACTCACTACTGATCCAGATCTTATTAAACATGCTTTATATACTAACAAAGTTTTCCCTGCAGGATTTCATTATATTCCAGAAGACATTCAAAAAACTAAAAAATATTATGAGTTGATTTTAGTGGATATCAAATCTGTTGAAATAACTCATACAAGATACCCTAAAAATCCAACATATATTACTTAATCAAAATGTAAGATTTTAAAAATCATTTCCCCAGACAAGATTATTGACCAATATCAACCCAAATCATTTTCTGTGACTTTCATCCCTCCAATATATAATTATCATGATTATCAAAATGCATGGTACAATATATTTCTCATTATGCCAAAAATCAATTCATGGTTCATCTTTTTTGATAAAAAATGCAAGATTGATTTTCCCCAATGGATTTTTGATTAGTGGCCTTTCTTTGGCTCCAACATTTCTATTATCCCTTCCCCTATTAAAAATTCCCTACAATATTTCAAAACTAATACCACTATTGAAAAAAATTATTCTCATGAATTACTTTTTCATGTTTTCTTTGCCATTCCTTGGATCATCTCCTGGGATTATATCATCTCTCCCTCCCCATGGGAAAATATAATAGCCATCAAACGAATTTTTCGTGCAAAATGGTGGGCTAAGTATGAACTCTCATATACCAGCATCAACATTGTTAGGAACTGGTTCCGTGACAATCCACAATAAGCTCAATTTTCGCCAGATATTCCCAAGCCTAACTCCAAGACACTTTCTAAAAGACAACAAAAACAAAAACTCCTTGAAGAATTATCTCAATTATTTGACAGTGACAATGATAGCACACAGCCACCTGACGATAATCTCAATACACCAAACGATCATTATTCTCCATATCATTATGGTCAAGACCCATATGATGCCTACGATCTATCATAAAAGTAGTGCTCGTGACTACATTTCCAAAAGCAAGACACTGTCCAAGAGACACCGACAAAAGCAAGATACTGTTCAAAGTAGTACCCGTGACTACTTTAAAAAAAAAAAGTAAGACACTGTTCAAGAGACACCGACAAAAGCAAGATACTGTTCAAAGTAGTGCCTGTGACTACTTTTTCAAAAGTAAGACATTGTTCAAGACTCGTGACTACTTTTCAAAAAGCAGATGCCTACTCTGATTCCAAACATTTGAAATCCGTCCTCAAGACCTCTCCAAGACTCTATAAATATGTTTGTATTATTTCTTCAGAAATATATAAGTTCTTGTAAATGTGAGAGAGTGACCCTCCTCCCTTTACATTGTAAGCATTTCTTCTCTCACTCTAATTTATAATTGTATTTTCAATATCAAATAACATGTATTATTTAGTATATACTTTTCTTCAATTTTTTATTGCATATGTTTTAACATTCATTATTTATGATATTATTTCAATTGGTTGGATCCTGCTCACATTTGGTATCAGAGCCTTGTTGAGAGATTTATAATTAATAACTAATCTAGAAGTTCCTCTTTCTAATTCTGCCTACTTTTGCTCATAAAAAGCAGAACAACTCCAAGGAGATGTACTTGGACGAATTAATTTTTTGATTAATAATGTCTTGAATTCTTCTTGGTAATATTTTAATAATTCTTGGTTCATTTGTACAGGTCGGGATTTGGATGGGATGTTTTTTTCATTAAAATCGGGTTCGTATGGTAAAAATACCACATGCTGCTTTCTATCCCAAAAAGCATTTGGGAGATCAGCACATATATGCTTTTTGAAAAGATCTTCAAGATCTTTTATCTGGTCTTGGATTTTAAGCTGGCTGAGCTGTTGTTCTATAAGGTGATAATTGATTTCTTCTATTAAAAAGTTAATGTGAGCTTTTTTGTTTTGGATTATATTGATTTGTCGGCACAAACTATTGGTTTGTAATAAATTTAAATCTCATGTGTCAACAGGTTGTAAAAAAGGAAAGAATAGTTTTTGTCCTAATATATTTGTCTCTATCCCTGTGTGATTTACTTAGGAAGGGAGTTCCTAAAATGAAATGGGTCGTGAGACAATACCCATTATTACATACATGAGTATTGGTAAGTTTGTATTCCACGTTTCATTTTGATCCACTAGCAGTATTGAGACGTTCAGTGGTTTTTTCATAATATTTGGTGGGTATTAATCCTTTCTTAATACAATTCTTATCTGCACTAGAATCTACTAAGGCAGTGGTATTGAGATGATATTCTTTATTAATTACTACAGAGATCTTGGTGTACCATTTCTGGTAGTTCATTCTTTCTATAAGATTAATAAAGTCATCCTTATGTTCATCATCAATATTAATTAAATTGGTTGTAGAAGTTTCAAGATCAAGAACTTGTTTAATATGTGAAGAGATAAAATCTCGAAGATTATTAATCTCGAGAATTATCATTTTTGCCTTCAGATCTATGGTATCTTTTTGAATATCTTTAATATAATTAATAACTAATCTGGGAGTTCATCTTTCTAATTCTGCCTGCTTTTGCACATAAAAAGCAGAACAACTCCAAGGAGATTTACTTGGACAAATTAATTTTTTGTGTAATAATGTCTTGATTTCTTCTTGGCAATATTTTAATAATTCTTGGTTCATTTGTATAGGTCGAGATTTGGATGGGATGTTTTTTTCATTGAAATCGGGTTCGTATGGTGAAGACACCACATACTGCTTTCTATCCCAAAAGGCATTTGGGAGATCAGCACATATATGCTTTTGGAAAAGATCTTCAAGATCTTTTATCTGGTCTTGGATTTTAGGCTGGCTGAGCTGTTGTTCTATATGGTGATAATTGATTTCATCTTTTAAAAAGTTGATGTGAGCTTTTTTGTTTTGGATTATATTGATATGTCGCCACAAACTGTTGGTTTGTAATAAATTTAAATCGCGTGAGTCAACAGGTTGCAAAAAAGGAAAGAATAGTTTTTGTCCTAATATATTTGTCTCTATCCCTGTGTGATTTACTTGGAAGGGGTAAATTTGAGTTAGGAAGGGAGTTCCTAAAATGATATTTTGATGTATATTTTTTACTAAAATGAAATGGGTCTTGAGACAATACCCAACATTACATACATGAGTCTTGGTAAGTTTGTATTCCACGTTTAGTTTTCATCCACTGGCAGTATTGAGACATTCAGTGGTTTTTTTATAATATTTGGTGGGTACTAATCCTTCCTTAATAAAATTCTGATCTGCACTAGAATCTACGAAGGCAGTGGTATTGAGATGATATTCTTTATTAATTACTACAGAGATCTTAATGTACCATTTTTGGTAGTTCATTCTTTCTATAAGATTAATAAAGTCATCCTTATGTTCATCATCAATATTAACTAAATTGGTTGTAGAAGTTTCAAGATCAAGAACTTGTTTAATATTTGAGGAGATGGAATCTCGAAGATTATTAATCTCGAGATTTATCATTTTTGCCTTAAGATCTATGGTATCTTTTTGAATATCTTTAATATAATTATACTCTGGGAGTTTCTCTTTCTAATTCTGCCTGCTTTTGCACATAAAAAGCAGAACAACTCCAAGGAGATTTACTTAGACAAATTAATTTTTTGTGTAATAATGTCTTCATTTCTTTTTGGCAATATTTTAATAATTCTTGGTTCATTTGTATAGGTCGGGATTTGGATGGGATGTTTTTTTCAATAAAATCGGGTTCGTATGGTAAAGACACCACATGCTGTTTTCTATCCCAAAGGGCATTTGGGAGATCAACACATATATGCTTTTTGAAAAGATCTTCAAGATCTTTTATCTGGTCTTGGATTTTAGGCTGGCTGAGCTATTGTTCTATATGGTGATAATTTATTTCTTCTTTTAAAAAGTTGATGTGAGCTTTTTTGTTTTGGATTATATTGATCTGTCGGCACAAACTGTTGGTTTGTAATAAATTTAAATTCCGTGTTGCAAAAAAAGAAAGAATAGTTTTTGTCCTAATATATTTGTCTCTATCCCTGTGTGATTTACTTGGAAGGGGTAAATTTGAGTTAGGAAGGGAGTTCCTAAAATGATATTTTCATGGATATTTTTGACTAAAATGAAATGGGTCTTGAGACAATACCCATCATTACATACATGAGTCTTGGTAAGTTTGTATTCCACGTTTAATTTTGATCCACTGGCAGTATTGAGATGTTCAGTGGTTTTTTTATAATATTTGGTGGGTACTAATCCTTCCTTAATAAAATTCTGATCTGCACTATAATCTACTAAGACAGTGGTATTGAGATGATATTCTTTATTAATTACTACAGAGATCTTGATGTACCATTTCTGGTAGTTCATTCTTTCTATAAGATTAATAAAGTCATCCTTATGTTCATCATCAATATTAATTAAATTGGTTGTAGAAGTTTCAGGATCAAGAACTTGTTTAATATTTGAGGAGATAGAATCTCGAAGATTATTAATCTTGAGATTTATCATTTTTGCCTTAAGATCTATGGTATCTTTTTGAATATCTTTAATATAATTAATAACTAATCTGGGAGTTCCTCTTTCTAATTCTGCCTGCTTTTGCCCATAAAATGCAGAACAACTCCAAGGAGATTTACTTGGACAAATTAATTTTTTGTGTAATAATGTCTTGATTTCTTTTTGGCAATATTTTAATAATTCTTGGTTCATTTGTATAGGTCAGGATTTGGATGGGATGTTTTTTTCAATAAAATCGGGTTCGTATGGTAAAGACACCACATGCTGCTTTCTATCCCAAAAGGCATTTGGGAGATCAGCATATATATGCTTTTTGAAAACATCTTCAAGATCTTTTATCTGGTCTTGGATTTTAGGCTGGCTGAGCTGTTGTTCTATATGGTGATAATTGGTTTCTTCTTTTAAAAAGTTGATATGAGCTTTTTTGTTTTGGATTATATTGATCTGTCGGCACAAACTGTTGGTTTGTAATAAATTTAAATCCCATGTGTCAACAGGTTGCAAAAAAAGAAAGAATAGTTTTTGTCCTAATATATTTGTCTCTATCCCTGTGTGATTTACTTGGAAGGGGTAAATTTGAGTTAGGAAGGGAGTTCCTAAAATGATATTTTGATGAATATTTTTGACTAAAATGAAATGGGTCTTGAGACAATACCCATCATTACATACATGAGTCTTGGTAAGTTTGTATTCCACGTTTAGTTTTGATCCACTAGCAATATTGAGACGTTCAATGGTTTTTTCATAATATTTGGTGGGTACTAACCCTTCCTTAATAAAATTATGATCTGCACCAGAATCTACTATGGCAGTGGTATTGAGATGATATTCTTTATTAATTACTACAGAGATCTTGATGTAGCATTTCTAGTAGTTCATTCTTTCTATAAGATTAATAAAGTAATCCTTATGTTCATCATCAATATTAATTAAATTGGTTGTAGAAGTTTCAGGATCAGGAACTTGTTTAATATGTGAGGAAATAAAATCTCGAAGATTATTAATCTCGAGATTTTTCATTTTTGCCTTCAGATCTATGGTATCTTTTTAAATATCTTTAATATAATTAATAACTAATCTGGGAGTTCTTCTTTCTAATTTTGCCTGCATTTGCACATAAAAAGCAGAACAACTCCAAGGAGATTTACTTGGACAAATTAATTTTTTGTTTAATAATGTCTTTATTTCTTCTTGGCAATATTTTAATAATTCTTGGTTCATTTGTACAGGTCGGGATTTGGATGGGATGTTTTTTTCAATAAAATCGGGTTCGTATGATAAAGACACCACATGCTGCTTTCTATCCCAAAAGGCATTTGGGAGATCAACACATATATGCTTTTTGAAAACATCTTCAAGATCTTTTATCTGGTCTTGGATTTTAGGCTGGCTGAGCTGTTGTTCTACATGGTGATAATTGATTTCTTCTTTAAAAAGTTGATGTGAGTTTTTTTGTTTTGGATTATATTGATCTGTCGGCACAAACTGTTGATTTGTAATAAATTTAAATCCTGTGTGTCAACAGGTTGCAAAAAAGGAAAGAATAGTTTTGTCCTAATATATTTGTCTCTATCCCTGTGTGATTTACTTGGAAGGGGTAAATTTGAGTTAGGAAGGGAGTTCCTAAAATGATATTTTGATGGATATTTTTGACTAAAATGAAATGGGTCTTGAGACAATACCCATCATTACATACATGAGTCTTGGTAAGTTTGTATTCCACGTTTAGTTTTGATCCACTAGCAATATTGAGACGTTCAATGGTTTTTTCATAATATTTGGTGGGTACTAACCCTTCCTTAATACAATTATGATTTGCACCAGAATCTACTATGGCAGTGGTATTGAGATGATATTCTTTATTAATTACTACAGAGATCTTGATGTAGCATTTCTAGTAGTTCGTTCTTTCTATAAGATTAATAAAGTAATCCTTATGTTCATCATCAATATTAATTAAATTGGTTGTAGAAGTTTCAAGATCAGGAACTTGTTTAATATGTGAGGAAATAAAATCTCGAAGATTATTAATCTCGAGATTTATCATTTTTGCCTTCAGATCTATGGTATCTTTTTAAATATCTTTAATATAATTAATAACTAATCTGGGAGTTCTTCTTTCTAATTTTGCCTGTTTTTGCACATAAAAAGCAGAACAACTCCAAGGAGATTTACTTGGACAAATTAATTTTTTGTTTAATAATGTCTTTATTTCTTCTTGGCAATATTTTAATAATTCTTGGTTCATTTGTACAGGTCGGGATTTGGATGGGATGTTTTTTTCATTAATATTGGGTTCGTATGATAAAGACACCACATGCTGCTTTCTATCCCAAAAGGCATTTGGGAGATCAACACATATATGCTTTTTGAAAACATCTTCAAGATCTTTTATCTGATCTTGGATTTTAGGCTGGCTGAGCTGTTGTTCTACATGGTGATAATTGATTTCTTCTTTTAAAAGTTGATGTAAGCTTTTTTGTTTTGGATTATATTGATCTGTCGGCACAAACCGTTGATTTGTAATAAATTTAAATCATGTGTGTCAACAGGTTGCAAAAAAGGAAAGAATAGTTTTTGTCCTAATATATTTGTCTCTATCCCTGTGTGATTTACTTGGAAGGGGTAAATTTGAGTTAGGAAGGGAGTTCCTAAAATGATATTTTGATGAATATTTTTTACTAAAATGAAATGGGCCTTGAGACAATACCCATCATTACATACATGAGTCTTGGTAAGTTTGTATTCCACGTTTAGTTTTGATCCACTGGCAATATTGAGACGTTCAATGGTTTTTTCATAATATTTGGTGGGTACTAACCTTTCCTTAATACAATTATGATCTGCACCAGAATCTACTAAGGCAGTGGTATTGAGATGATATTATTTATTAATTACTACAGAGATCTTGATGTACCATTTCTGGTAGTTCATTCTTTCTATAAGATTAATAATGTCATCCTTATGTTCATCATCAATATTAATTAAAATGGTTGTAGAAGTTTCAAGATTAGGAACTTGTTTAATATGTGAGGAGATAGAATCTCGAAGATTATTAATCTCGAGATTTAGCATTTTTGCCTTCAGATCTATGGTATCTTTTTTAATATCTTTAATATGCTCTTTCATGATATTGATTTCCGTTTGTAAGTCTTGATTAGTGGCGATTTTGGGTTTTTGGAAACATTTTTCAAAAATATTTTCTAGATTATAAGGTTCAAGAGGTGTGGTGATTCTTGTCTCTTCTTGAATAATATCTTTCAGTTTGATGAGGTATTCCTTTTTAATAATGGGGTCATCTATTTTATCAATAATATCTAATAGGAATTCTTTTTTAGAGGTAATGACATTGATGGTTTTACAGTAACAGAGTCCATCATCGCAATTACATTGCGATCTTATGGAATCATCTGAATCTGTATTTTCTTGCATAGTATAAACTACTTCATCATCAGAAGCTGATTCTTCTTCTTCTGACTGGGAATCATTTATCATAATTTTAGATAGTTGTTGTTTTAATGAGTCATCAATGTCTAACTCATTAATCTTTTGTTTGACCTTGCAATTCTTGGCCCAGTGTCCAAGTCTTCCACACTTGAAGCAGGCCTTAAAAGAGCTTTGGGCCTTTTTGGCAAATTTGGGCTTTGGCTTGTAATGTTTGGGCTTATCAGATTTTGGATAAGTCATAGGTCTTTTGTAAGTCCTTTTTTCTAAAAAATGTGGTCTTCTTTTTGTGTGTTGTGGACGGAGCCCTAATAGTTTCGTAGCCATATTGTTGATAAAAGGATCCTAATTCTTTTTTACTTTGACGTAATTCTGATTTCATTTTGGCTTTTAATTTAATATCATTGCATATGGCTAATCCTTTATAATTGATATAGCTATTGAGTTCTCCATAGGAGAGATGGTCATAAGGGATAGAGCCGCCATTACCGTCTCTAATCCTTTGCCGAACCTTTTCAACAAACATTTTGGGAAGTCCAGAGATGAACTTTTCTTTCCAATAAGAGTTATTACAATCTTTTATAGCATATATTTTTGCAAGATAAATATCCTTATACCATCAAAAATCTTAAAGGGTTGGATATGTGACGTTAATAAGGATTTCTGCAGATCTGGCAGTATTCTTTTTTGGATCTCCTAACAAGTGTTTGGTAATGGCAAAAATGAGGGTTTCATAAGCATTTAGAAAAAGGAACTCCCAAATTAGTTATTAATTATAAACCTCTCAACAAGGTTCTCCAATGGATTAGATATCTCATACCCAATATAAGAGATCTCCTTAATAGACTTCATGATGCAACAATATTTTCAAAATTTGACTTAAAATCTAGATTTTAGCAGATACAGATTCAAGAAGAAGACAGATATAAGACTGCCTTCAATGTTCCATTTGGTCATTATGAATGGAATGTCATGTCCTTTAGGCTCAAGAATGCACCCTCTGAATTTCAGAATATCATTAATGATATTTTTAATGATCATTCTGTTTTCAGTATTACTTATATTGATGACATATTAATCTTCTCAAAATCTGTAGATCAACACTTTAAACATTTGAAAACATTTTTTCAAATTATCAAAACTAATGGATTAGTTTTATCTATGACCAAGATCAAGTTTTTAGGACACTTGATTTATCAAGGCACTATTAGACCTATTGATAGGTCCATTGATTTTGGAACTAAATTTCCTGATGAAATTAAGGACAATACTCAGCTTCAAAGATTTCTTGGTTGTTTAAATTATATTGCTGATTACTTTTCCCAATTAAGACAAATTTGTGAACCTTTATATAAAAGGCTTCGCAAAAATCCAGAACCATAGTCTCAAAAGCATACAGATGTTGTCAAGATTCTCAAATCCAAAGTCTTGAGTCTTCCTTGTCTTGGCATTCTGACGCTGGGTAGAATAGCGATTATGCTGCAGGCTAGTCGAACAGATAGTTCACAAGGAGTAACACAAGAAAAAAACCCTAAACAATACATAAAAACAGCTCTGATGTTTTATTTAAAATTATGCAAATACAATAATAATGTTTACTAAACCCTAAAACCTTATTTATAAGGTCAAGGTAAAATAAGAAATTTAAATTAAGGCCGAATTTGAAGTAATAAAAATAAAAAGTTTCCTAAAAACTGAAAGTTGCCAAATTGAGGGCCTAAACATCGTTTTTTTGGCTTAAAAATGATGATACTCATGACCAAAAGCTTGAGTTTTCCCCAGAAGCCCGTTTCCAATCAGATTAGGGCTTTCTAGGGCCCGATCTGAGCCTGTGGCCCGTTCTAGGTAGTCCACTTGCCCGTTTTGCGCTGATCTGCCAACTCTAGGTACCTCAGTGCCATCAATGTGCTATCTGACAACTCAGTATCATTTGGCTCGGATCTTCCTGCATCACATTCTCAACACAGAAGCCTCTATTATTGTTGAAACAGATGCCTTTGACATAAGGTACGGAGGTATACTTAAACAATATTTCCCTCCAAAATCCCAAGAAAAAATTGTTCGCTATCATTCTGGTATATGGCTCGGAGCTCAAAAGAATTATTCTACTATTAAAAAAGAAATTTCATCAATCGTTCTTTGCATCTCAAAATTCCAAGATGATTTATATAATAAAAAGTTTTTATTACGCATTGATTGTCAATCAGCAAAGGATGTTTTGCAAAAAGATGTTCAGAACCTAGTATCCAAACAGATATTTGCCAGATGGCAAGCTATATTCAGTGCATTTGACTTCACTATCACATATATTAAAAGAAAGGATAATTCCTTGCCTGATTTCCTTACTCGGGAATTTTTGCAAGCATCCCATAACAAAAATAGATAAAGGAAAAGGAAAAATGTCATCTTCACTCTTACCCATTAAGCTATAAGCTCCCTCTGATTATGCTACCTCCAAGATCCAGATCCGACCTTCAGCACCACCTATTCCACCTAAGACTCCCCAAAGGCCAAATAGATTCGTCACCTTAGACGATCTCCCAAATCCTCCCCAACATATGCCCAAACATATGCCCAATCTGTATTATCACAGACCTAATCAATATCCTCTTCGCAACAAAAAAACCCCTTCAATGTTATCTCTCAATATGTCCAAAAGCCTACTCAAGAATATCTACGAAGTACCAGCCTAAAAAAACTCACTACTGATCCAGATCTTATTAAACATGCTTTATATACTAACAAAGTTTTCCCTGCAGGATTCCATTTTATTCAAGAAGACATTACAAAAACTCAAAAATATTATGAGTTGATTTTGGAGGATACCAAATCTGTTGAAATAACTCATATAAAAGACCCTAAAAATCCAAAGTCTATTACCTACTCAAAATGCAAGATCTTGAAAATTATCTCCCCAGACAAAATTGTTGACCATTATCAGCCTAAACCATTCTCTGTACCTTTCATTCCTCCAACATATAATTACCATGATTATCAAAATGCCTGGTACAATATGTTTTTCATTATGCCAAAAACCCATTCATGGTTCATTTTTTTTGATAAAAAATGCAAGATTGATTTTCCCCAGCGGATTTTTTATTGGTGGCCTTTCTTTGGCCCCTACATTTCTATTATCCCTTCCCCTATTAAAGATTCCCTACAATATTTCAAGACCAATACCAATATTGAAAAAAGTTATTCTCATGAATTACTTTTTCATGTTTTCTTTTCCATTCCCTGGATCATCTCCTGGGATTATATCATCTCTCCCTCCCCATGGGAAAATATGATGGCCATCAAAAGAATTTTCCGTGCAAAATGGTGGGCCAAGTATGAACTTTCTTATACCAGTATCAACATTGTCAGAAACTAGTTTCGTGACAATCCACAATATGCCCAATTTTTAACTGATATTCCCAAGTCTAACCCTAAGCACTTTCCAAAAGGCAACAAAAACAAAATCTACTTGAAGAATTATCTCAATTATCTGACAGTGACAATGATAGCACTCAGTCACTTGAGGATAATCTCAATACACCAGACGATCATTACACTCCAGATCACTATGGACAAGACCCATATGATGCCTATGACCTGTCATAAAGTAGTGCTCGTGACCACTTTTACAAAAGCAAGACACTGTTCAAAGCGACACCGACAAAAGCAAGATCCTATGCTCATGACTACTTTTTCAAAAGTAAGACACTGTTCAAGACTCGTGACTACTTTTTCAAAAGCAAGACACTGTTAAAGAGACAACGACAAAAGCAAGATATTGTTCAAAGTAGTGCCCGTGACTACTTTTCAAAAAGCAGATGCCTATCTGGATTCCAACCATTTGAAATCCGTCCTCAAGACCTCTCTAAGACTCTATAAATATATCTGTGTCATTTCTTTAGAAATCAGAGTTAGAAATATATAAGTTTCTTGTAAATGTGAGAGAGTGACCTCCCTTCCTTTACATTGTAAGCATTTCTTCTCTCACTCTAATTTATCAATGTATTTTCAATACCAAATAACATGTATTATTTAGTATACTATTTTCTTCAATTTTTTTATTGCATATGTTTTAGCATTCATTATTTATGATATTATTTCAATTGGTTGGATCCTTCTCACATTTTCAATATCAAATAACATGTATTATTTAGTATACTATTTTTTTTTGCATATGTTTTACCATTCATTATTTATGATATTACTTTAGTTGGTTGGATCCTACTTACATTTGGTATCAGAGCCATGTTTATGTGTCCTTAAATAGCCTGTTCAACTTCTTGTATTGTTATTATCGCTATTTAGCAATTCGTTCTGCTGTGTCTGAGTTCTGGTAAGGCCGTTGGTCAGCCCTTTGTATCCGTTGGTCAGCCGTGTTAGGTGTTCCCGTTAAGAACTATTCCGTGTATAACAAATTGTTGTCTAGCCATAATTCCAATCCAATATCATGAACAGATTATTTAAGAGATGTAGACAGGGTGATGAGTCTTCATCCATGTCTGGGTCAAACCAATCATCCCCTCCTAGATATGATCCTCTAGATCATAATCTTCCAGATTCCAATAATAATATAAACAGTCAAGAAATCAATATTGCCAAGATTGAGCAAGATCTGCTCAACTGGGATATACCCAAACAGAACCCCAATAGGATTTATCAAATTGGAACTTTTAATTTCAAATATGATTACTCTATCAAGACCTTTGAAAAAACATATTCAATAAGCAAAGAAAATGAAAGTATTCAACTACTTTCATCTTCTTCATTACAAAAACACAGACAAGAAGGCTTTAGATATTTACACTTAGGATTAGCCCAGATTGTCATTAAGCCCATGCACCGTATTGGTATCGATACTCCTGTATTAATGATACTAAGAGATGTAAGACATTTGAATTTTCAAAATTCTTTATTATCCTTAGTCGAGTCTAATCTTCATGATGGACCCGTCTATTTTAATTGTTACCCCAATTTTTCAATAGATCTTTATGACCCCCCATATTTTGGATGTATTAACTTTAGATATCCAGATAAAACGTTTAGATATCAAGCAGGGTGCTCGAAATCTAAATCTTATTTATAGAATATATTATAAAGTTATGACCACAAATATTACTCCAAAAGCCCTTCTTCAAACCAAACCTAGTGAAATGTTGCTTCTCGAAGCAAACATGTTTCATGCCAATACCTTAACACCCAAATTATTAAAATGGGATCAAATAACTATTCCTGACCATTGGAAGTTAGAAGCCTTATGTCCACCAAGAGCTATTACTAATTCCAATGTTTCACAAATAGATGAGCATAGGGACGAAAGCGTTGTCATATATTTTTCTCCTTCTGCATCCCAACTCTCAAGAACTTCTAGCTCACGCCATTCCAGGACCAATAAGACTCCTCTTTATGAAGATCCTATTATAACACCTTCAAGAAACAGTTTTGATGTATTATCTAGGAATTCAATCCCTGGACAAAGTCTATTAGGAGTCAATTTCGCTCCTACTATCCCTAAGAGATTCTATGATACTGAGTCATTTCACTCAGCCATAGATCGTACTATCCACCCTGTAGAAACATCCAATAGGACAAGAGAGCACTCTCCTACTTTATCTGATATGAAAGATGATCAGACCAAATTTAGAGATTTTGAACTTAATGTTATTATGACAGCTAATTATGAAATCAATAAAAAAAAAATTAAAACAAGATTTCTTATCACTGGAAAATAAGGCCAAATCAGATTGGTTCATGGCAAACTTTTCCACTAATATTAGGTCTCAGATAACAGAAAAATGGTATTCTCATATGAAAGAAATACAATGCGACATGTATTTATTCGATTATCTTGAGATGTATACCTTCAATAATAAAATATTCAATCCTTTTACTCCAAATCACCCTGATTTGAATAAAGCAAAAGAAAAAGCTCAAGATATTGATGTCATTACCCAAATTTTTCAAAATTGACTAATCTCTGATAATCAAACTATATCATCCGCTCATTCTCCACTAAAGAAAATAGCCTTGTCTTTACCTCAATATTCCACTGCTATTATTGCATCCCCTTTCAAACAAATAGTGGGACCTCCAGACATGGATGCCTCTGATATAGGATATGGAGGTATTCTCAAACAGATTCTTCCTCAGAACTCCAATGAACAAGTTGTCCGATTCCATTCTGGCATATGGCTTGGAGCACAAAAAAATTACTCTACTATCAAAAAAGAAATTTTATCAATTGTTTTATGTATTTCCAAATTCCAAGATGATTTGTATAATAAAACCTTTTTATTATGAGTAGATTGAAAATCAGCAAAAGAAATTTTACAAAAAGATGTCCAAAATCTTGTTTCCAAACAAATATTTGCCAGATGGCAAGCAATATTGAGTGTTTTTTATTTTGATATTGAATACATCAAAGAAGAGAACAATTCCCTGCCTGACTTCCTCACACGGGAATTTTTGCAGAATCCAAACACGAGCAATAAAGCATGAGTACGAATTAAAAAGGGAAGCGTAAGGTGCCATCACCTTCAAACAAACCTCAAACTCTGGCAGATTATGCCACAAAAAGCCAAAACCAAAATTCCAATACAACCACGAACCCCACAAAGACCAAACAGATTTGTCTCCCTTGAAGAATTCCCAAATCTGGCACCTTTATCTTATGCCCAAACATTATCTTCTCAACAAACGTTACCCACTCAATACCCCAGCCAATATATCTAAAAACCTCATCAAGAATATATCAGATGTGCAAGCCTTGATAGACCTACAAATGACCCCAGATATTATAAATGGCTGTCTCAATTATCTGATAGTGATTATAGTACCCAGTCTCTAGATGATGACCTAAATAAGACTCCTGAACAGTTTGCTCAGGACTCGTATGATGCATTTGATCTCTATTAAAAAAAAATAGGCAAAAAAGATGCCCGACAAAGCATCTCTGAAAAATAAAAAAAACAACAGGTGACCGACAAAGTATCTCTGAAAAGAAAAAAGCAAAAGTTGAAGATTCAAAGCATCTCTGAAAAGCAAAAAGCAAAAGCTGAAAATTCTCCGCAGAGCATTTCTGCAAAGCAAAAGCAAGAAGAAAAGGTAATAATTCTTCTCTCAAAGAATTGATTCCTCTGAACACGGATTTCAAACCATTTGAAGTCTGCATACTCGGATTCCAAGCCTCTTGAAGTCCGTCAAGAAGCCCTATAAATATATATTCAGCAAGGAAGACTCACAACCTTGGATTTAAGTAATCTGACCACATCAGTGTGCTGTTATGACCATGGGATAGGATTCTTGTGAAGCTTTTTATATAAATGTTCGCAGATTTGTCTGAGCTGAGGAAAGAAGTCAGATATGTAGTTTAAACAGCCTAAAAATCTTTGTAATTGGGTCTTGTCTTTTATTTCATCGGGAAATTTATTTGCAAATTCAATAGACCTATCAATAGGTTTGATAGTTCCGTGATAAATTACATTTCCTAAAAATCTAACCTTCGTTTGAAATAATTTCATTTTTGTCATGGATAACACTAATCCGTTAGTCTTGATTATTTGGAAAAATGTTTTCAAATGCTTAAAGTGTTGGTCTATTGATTTTGAAAATATTAGTATATCATCAATGTATGTGATACTAAATTTAGAATAATCATTGAAGATATCGTTGATGATATTTTAGAATTCTGAAGGTGCATTTTGGAGTCCAAAAGGCATTACATTCCATTCGTAATGACCAAATGGGACATTGAAAGCTGTTTTGTATTTATCTTCCTCATTTATTTGTATTTTCCAAAATCTTGATTTTAAATCAAATTTGGAAAATATAGTTGCATCATGTAATCTGTTGAGAATATCCCTTTTATTAGGTATTGGATACCTAATCCATTGCAGGACTTTATTGAGTGGTTTGTAGTTGATGACGAGTCTTGAAGCTCCTCTTTCGAGTTCAGCTTGTTTTTTAGCATAATAGTTAGAGCAACTCCAGGAGGATTTGCTAGGTCTAATAAGTCCTTTACCCAAAAGGGTTTTGATTTCTTCTTGGAAATATTTTAATAATTCTTGATTCATCTGTATATGTCTGGATTTAGATGGAATATTCTTCTCATCAAAGCCTGGTTCATATAGCAAAGAAACTATATGCCTTTTTCGTTCCCAAAAAGCATTGGGAAGATCAGCACAAATTTCTATTTTGAATAAATCCTCAAGTTCTTTAATATGGGATTGGATTTGTGGTTGTTAAAACTGTTGTTTGATTTTTTGATAATTTATTTGTTCCTTGAGGAAGTTTATATGAGCCTTTTTACTTTGTATTAAATTTATTTGTTTGCACAGAGTATTATTCTGGAGTAAATTTAATTCTCTCGTGTCAACGGGTTGTAAGAATGGAAAGAATAAGTTTTGTCCTAGAATATTAGTTTCTATTCCTTGATGGTTGACATAGAAAGGATAGATTTGGGTTAGGAAGGGTGTTCCTAAAATAATGTTTTGATGTATATTTTTGACGAGGAAAAAATGAGCCTTTAAACAATATCCTTCATTACATATATAAGAATTTGTGATTTTGTATTCTACATTTAATTTTGAACCACTAGCAGTATTTAACCTTTCAGTGGTTTTTTCATAATATTTTGTAGGTATGAGACCTTTTTCGATGTAATTCTGGTCAGCACCATAATCGACAAGGGCTGTGGTATTGAGATGATATTATTTGTTAATAACAAAATAAATTTTGATGTACCATTACTGGTAATGCATCCTATCTATTGAATTAACAAAACCATTTTTGGATTCATCATTAATATTGATTAGGTTATGGCCTGTGGACGTCTCAAGAATTTCAGTTTTATTGATTTGTGCTGTAATTGATTCTCTCAAGTTATTAATTTCTAAATTGACCATTTTTGCTTTTAATTCAATAGTATCTTTTTGAATCTCCTTGATTTGCGCTTTTATTAAGTTTACTTCTGTTTGTAAATCTTGGGTCATGGCTACTTTGGTTTTTTGGAATTGTTTTTCAAAAATTCTTTCAAGACTATATGGCTCAGGTTTTTTGGTTTTATTTTCTTCATGGATGAGATCTCTTAATTTTGTCAAATAATCTCTTTTTTATTACTGGGTCGTCTATTTTGTCTATTATGTCTAAAAGAAATTCTTTTTGAGAGGTGATCATATTAACAGATTTTCAAAAACAGACGCCATCTTCACAATCACATTGTGAGTCAACGGACTCCTAATAATCTGTATTTTCTTGAATTGCATAAATGACTTCCTCATTATCAGAAGATGAATCTTTGTTTTCTGATTGGGAGTCATTTATCATGATCTTGGTTAATTGTTGTTTCATGGATTCATCGATATCCAATTCATTGATTTTTTTTTTGACTCTACAATTCTTTGCTCAATGTCCAAGCCTTCCACACTTGAAGCAAACTTTTGATGGGTTTTGAGTTTTATTCTTCCTAGGCTTTTTGTTATAATTTTTCGATCATCAGCGCCAAATCTTTGTTTAAAGGGAGAGGCTATGATCTTAGTTTGTAAATGGGGGATTTTGACAGTAATCTCTTGTAAAAGGGGATGTACAGATAAAGATGTTTGGTTACTAGTTGTTATCCACAATTGTTCTAACTGTTGGATAACATCTATTTCTTCAGCTTTTTCTAAATCAGGATGATTTTTAGTAAAAGGATTATAAATTTTATTATTAAATGTATATATTTCAAAGAAGTCAAAGAAATACATATTACTTTGTATTTCTTTCATATGATTGTACCATTCTTCTCTAATTTGAGATCTTGATGCTTCATAAAAGTTTGCCATAAACCAATCCGATTTGGCTTTATTTGCTTCAGATAAGAAATCATTTTTCAGTTTAATTTTGTCGATCTCAAAATCTGAACTCATGATGACATTTAATTCATCATATACATACATATCAGACTTACTTTGTCTGAGAAGTTAAGTTTAAAGACATAAAAAACATTTACTCCCAAAACAACTATACTAACCAAAACCGATATACTTTGTCTACTCAAGTAGAGTCTATGTCTATTGCTATAAACTCAATTGACCAAAAGATTGGTACATCAGTACCAAAAGCCCCCGGGAGAGAATTCCCTATGCCCATTCAAAAACCCATCACACCCCAACTATCAAAACCGATTTTCACTCCACCCAATATTGACCGAGAAAATTTAATAAGACTTAAAAATGATAACAATAAAGATTTATTACGAGTAATAGACGATAAATTAAAAATATTACCAATTAATAACCAAATAGAAGGATCCTCAAATAATATTAATATTATAGAACAAGATATTATCAATGAAATAAAGATTTTGTTAATACTTCAAGACCCAGTGAGATTAACAAAATTTATAGAAGAAATTTTAGAAACGCACCACTACCAAAAACTAGAAATTACTATCCAAGACTTACACCCCCTGATCTTCAATATGAAGATGCCCCTAATGATGCAAGATCAAAATATGATGACAGTTCTATTTGTGAGTGGAATATTGATGGTCAAAGTGAATATCAAATATTGAACATCCTCCATGAAATGACAATAGCAGCCACGGCCTACAAAACAAAACCTGATAATTCTGATAAGAAACTTGCTTACATCCTTACTGCCGGTTTCACTGGTGCATTAAGAGGATGGTGGGATAATTTCTTATCAGAACAAGATCGTCATGGCGTTCTTGAAGCCGTAATTCAAACTTACACAACCCAAACATTTCGAGATCATGAGACTGGGAATGCAACTTCTAGGACTATACCAGTATACCAAGAAAATACTGTTGCAACTCTCATATTTGCTATCACCAAACACTTCATAGGAGACCCAGAAAAATTCCGAGAAAGAAATTCAAAAATACTTTCAAACTTAACCTGTCCAACTTTACAAGACTTTAGATGGTATAGAGATGTTTTTCTTGCCAAAGTCTTTACTAGAAAAGACTGCAATAATTCATATTGGAAAGAAAGATTTATATCCGGACTTTAGAAATTATTTGCAGAAAAGGTAAGAAGAAGAATAAAGGATCAGAATAATGGAATAACGAAGGATTAGCTATATGCACAAATCTCAAATTAAAATCAAAAATGAAATCAGAGTTAAGTCAAAGCAAAAAAGAATTAGGATCATTTTGTTGCTAATATGGCTATGAAACCCTAAGAACCTCTTCTGCTATAAATAAAAAGAAAAGAAAATTTTTCAAGAAACGAAATTATAAAAAGCCTACAAAGACTTTCCCTACATCAAAAAACTATAACAAAAAGCCTAGAAAGAATAAAACTCAAAACCCATCAAAAGCTTGCTTCAAGTGTGGAAGGCCCGACATTGGGCAAAGAATTGTAGAGTCAAACAAAAAATCAATGAATTGGATATCGATGAATCCATGAAACAACAATTAACCAAGATCATGATAAATGACTCCCAATCAGAAAACGAAGATTCATCTTCTGATAATGAGGAAGTCATTTATGCAATTCAAGAAAATACAGATTATGAGGAGTCCGTTGACTCACAATGTGATTGTGAAGATGGCGTCTGTTTTTGCAAATCTGTTAATATGATCACCTCTCAAAAATAATTTCTTTTAGACATAATAGACAAAATAGATGACCCAGTAATAAAAAGAGATTATTTGGCAAAATTAAGAGATCTCATCCATGAAGAAAATAAAACCAAAAAACCTGAGCCACATAGCTTTGAAAGAATTTTTGAAAAACGATTCCAAAAAACCAAAGTAGCCATGACCCAAGATTTACAAACAGAAGTAAACTTAATAAAAGAGCAAATCAAGGAGATTCAAAAAGATACTATTGAATTAAAAGCAAAAATGGTCAATTTAGAAATTAATAACTTGAGAGAATCAATTGTGGCACAAATCAATAAAACCAAAGTTCCTGAGACTTCCACTTGCCAAACCTAATCAATATTAATGATGAATCCAAAAACGGTTTTGTTAATTCAATAGAAATGATGCATTACCAGAAATGGTACATCAAAATTTCTATTGTTATTAACAAAGAATATCATCTCAATACCACAGCCCTTGTCGATTCTGGCGCTGACCAGAATTGCATCAAAGAAGGTCTCATACCAACAAAATATTATGAAAAAAGCACTGAAAGGTTAAACACAGCCAGCGGTTCAAAATTAAATGTAGAATACAAAATCACAAATTCCTATATATGTAATGAAGGATATTGTTTAAAGGCTCATTTTGTCCTCGTAAAAAATATACATCAAAACATTTATTGTAGGAACACCCTTCCTAACCCAAATCTATCCTTTCTATGTCAACCATCAAGGAATAGAAACTAATGTTCTAGGACAAAACTTATTCTTTCCATTCTTACAACCTGTTGACACTAGAGAATTAAATTTACTCCAGAATAATACTCTGTGCAAACAAATAAATTTAATAAAAAGTAAAAAGGCTCATATAAACTTCCTCAAAGAAGAAATAAATTATCAAAAAACCGAACAACAAATTCAACAACCACAAATCCAATCTTAGATTAAAGAACTTGAGGATTTATTCAAAAAAGAAATTTGTGCTGATCTTCCCAATGCTTTTTGGGAACGAAAAAGGCATATAGTTTCTTTACCATATGAACCAGGCTTTGATGAGAAGAATATTCCATCTAAATCCAGACCTATACAGATGAATCAAGAATTATTAAAATATTGCCAAGAAAAAATCAAATCCCTTTTGGGTAAAGGACTTATTAGACCTAGCAAATCCCCCTGGAGTTGCTCTGCCTTTTATGTTAACAATCTGAACTCGAAAGAGGAGCTCTTAGACTCGTCATGAACTATAAACAACTCAATAAAGTCCTGCAATGGATTAGGTATCCAATACCTAATAAAAGGGATCTCCTTAATAGATTACATGATGCAACTATATTTTCCAAATTTGATTTAAAATCAGGATTTTGGCAAATACAAATAAATGAGAAAGATAAATACAAAACAGCTTTAAATGTCCCATTTAGTCATTACAAATGGAATGTAATGCACTTTGGACTCAAAAATGCACCTTCAGAAATCCAAATTATTATTAACGATATCTTCAATGATTATTCTAAATTTAGTATCACATACATTGATGATATACTAATATTTTCAAAATCATTAGATCAACACGTTAAGCATTTGAAGACATTTTTCCAAATCATCAAGACTAACATATTAGTCTTATCCATGACAAAAATGAAATTATTTCCAACAAAAGTTAGATTTTTAGGACATGTAATTTATCAAGGAACTATCAATCCTATTGATAAGTCTATTGAATTTGCAAATAAATTTCCCGATGAAATAAAAGACAAGACCCAATTACAAAGGTTTTTAGGCTGTTTAAACTACATATCCGACTTCTTTCCTCAACTTAGACAAATCTGCGAACCTTTATATAAAAGGCTTCGCAAGAATCCTATCCCATGGTCACAACAACACACTGATGTGGTCAGATTACTTAAATCCAAGGTTGTGAGTCTTCCTTGTTTAGGAATTCTTAATCCTCAGGAAAAAATCATCGTTGAAACGGATGCCTCTGACATAGGATATAGAGGTATTCTCAAACAGATTCTTCTTTAGAACTCCAATGAACAAGTTGTCCGATTCCATTATGGCATATGGCTTGGAGCACAAAAAAATTACACTACTATCAAAAAAGAAATTTTATCAATTGTTTTATGTATTTCCAAATTCCAAGATGATTTGTATAATAAAACCTTTTTATTACGAGTAGACTGCAAATCAGCAAAAGAAATTTTACAAAAAGATGTTCAAAATTTTGTTTCCAAACAAAGATTTACCAAATGGCAAGCAATATTGAGTGTTTTTTATTTTAATATTGAATACATCAAAGGATAGAACAATTCCCTGCCTAACTTCCTCACACAGGAATTTTGCAAAATCCAAACATGAGCGAGAAAGAATGAGTACGAATCAAAAAAGGAAGCAGAAGGTGCCATCACCTTCAATTAAGCCTCAAACTCTGGCAGATTATGCCACAAAAAGCCAAAACCAAAATCAAAACCAAATCCCAATAAAACCACGAACCTCACAAAGACCAAACAGATTTGTCTCCCTTGAAGAATTCTCAAATCTTTTACCCTTATCTTATGCCCAAACATTATCTTCTCAACAAACATTACCCACTCAATACCCCAGCCAATATATCCAAAAACCACATCAAGAATATATCAGATGTACAAGCCTTAATAGACCTACAAATGACCCTGATATTATAAATGATTAACTTTATACTAACAAAATTTTCCCTGCAGGTTTTCACTTTATTCCTGAAGATTCAAAGAAAACCCAAAAATTCTATGAGCTGATACTAATTTATTCTCAATCAGTCGAGATAACACACACAAAAGACCCAGCAAATCCCAACTTTATTACCTACTCCAAATGCAAAATACTCAAGGTGATTCCCAAAAAAAAAAATCAAAGACCATTACCAACCAAAAGCCTTTTCCATACCATTCATGCCTCCCACCTATAATTATTATGACTATCAAATGGCATGGTACAACATGTTCTTCATTAGACCCAAATAACTTTCATGGTTTATATTTTTTGACAAAAAATGCAAAATTGATCTTCCAGTATGGATTTTCGACTGGTGGATTTTGTTTGGCAGCGATCCAGTCATCCTGCCTCCTCCTATCAAAGAAGCCCTCATACATTTCAAACAAAACACCACTGAAGAAAAAATATATTCTCATGAAATGCCTTTTCATGCAGTTTTCTCTATTCCATGGATTATTTCATTGGGTTATATTATTACAGGAACCCCTTCTGACATCCTGGCTATCAAAAGAAACTACAAAGTTAAATGGTGGGCAAAATATGACTGCTCACTGGCCAGCATCCAAGTTATTAAAAATTGTTTCCAGTTTTGATGTCTAGACCTTTTAATTGAATATCTAAGGTTAATGTATCAATTATATTAGGATCATGCAAGTCTATGGTAAAATTTGGATAACAGTTGAAATAAACTGGTCAATTTTGTAAATTTGATTGTATTAACGATAATAGTGAATTTGAAAAGTTAAGATGCCTAGCATCTCTAAGCATCATCATTACAAGTGTATCTATACCCAATCGATATAAAGGTTTGATAGCTACTTGGACTAGCCCTAAGTGTAAGTATCTAAATCCTTCTTGTTTGTTTTTTAATAACTTGGAATTGCAGGATCAAAATTGACTCCTACAAGGTTTAGAGAGTTTCTAGAAGAGGAAACATCAAAGCTATTCCTTGGGGGAATAATTTGACGGTCTTCATATAATGGAGATTTAAATTTTTTAGAACTAGATATCCTAGAAATACGAGGAGGAGAAAGAGGTGTATTAGGTGTAAACCTAATAACAACACTTCTATCTCTGTTTTCTTCAATTTGAGAAACATTGGTATTAGCAATGTTTCTTGGAGGGCATAATTCATCAAATTTCAGACAATCTGGGATTGTAATTTGATCCCATTTCAAAATTTTGGGGGTTATAGTATTGGCATGAAAAGTGTTTGCTTCTAATAATAGAGTTTCTCCTGGCTTAGTTTGAAGAAGAGCTTTGGGATTAACTTTAGTTGTCATAACTTTGTAGAAGAAATTAAATATCAATATTAAATTTTTGGTTCCAGTTTTCATGTCTAAACATGCAAGTCTATGCTGAAATTTGGATAACAGTTGAAACAAACTAGTCAATTATGTAAATTTGATTGTACTAATGATAATAGTGAATTTGAAAAGTTAAGATGCCTAGCATCTCTAAGCATCATCATTACAGGTGTATCTATACCCAATTGATATAAAGGTTTGATAGCTACTTGGAATACCCCTAAGTGTAAGTATCTAAATCCTTCTTGTTTGTGTTTTTGGATTGCTGGTAAAGAAAGTAATTTAATACTCTCGTTTTCGTTTTTGATGGAATAAGTTTGTTATGTTGTCTTAATTGAATAATCAGTTTTGAAATTAAATGTTCCTATTTGATATATTCTATTTATATTTTGCTTGGGTATATGCCAGTTGAGCAGATCTTGCTCAATCTTGGCAATATTTCTTGACTGTTCATCGGACTATTGGCACTTTGACTCATATGATCATCTAATTGATTATCATAACTTGGAGGGGAAGATTTGTTTGAACCGGACACGGACAAATCATCACCTTGTCGGCGTCTCCTAAAAACTCTATTCATAATCTATTAATGTTACTGTAGACAAAACACGAAGATGATAAACAGTGAAGGTTTCCTACCGGGACCACCCTAAACCTGGGCTGACCAACGGATTTACATGGGCTGACCAATGGCCTTACACAAAAACCAGACACAGTAGAACAACAGATATAGAATAACAGCAGCCCAAGATAAAGTATGAACAGGACAATCTAAGAGAACAGCATGGCTCTGATACCAAATGTAAGCAGGATCGAAAACAATAACAATAGTTATAATAAATAGATCAAACCAACTAAAATATATAATTTGAAAATATTCACTTTTGATATATATATATATATATATATATATATGAAATAGAAATTACAAGATATTAATTTGAAAGAGTCAGAAGCTTACAGTGTAAAACAGCAAGCAGGGAAATAACAGATCTCACACTTACTCTTTTACAAGTAAAGCTCGCTCAGAATGAACTCTGCCTATTACATCATTTGATTACATATTTATAAGGCTCCTTGTAAAACTTCAAGAGGCTTAGAATCTAAGTATGCGGATTTCAAATGGTTTGAAATCCGTGCTCAGAAGAATCGATTCTTTGATAGGAGAATCATTACCTTTTCTTCTTGCTTTTGCTTTGCAGAGATGCTCTGTGGGAGAATCTTTAGCTTTTACCTTTTGCTTTTCAGAGATGCTTTGTCGGGCATCTTTTTTATCTTTTCTGGATGAAAAATCTTCAGCTTTTGCTTTTTGCTTTTCAGAGATGCTTTGTCGGTCACCTGATTTTGCTTGTTGCTTTTTTGATGTTTCAGAGATGCGATGTCAGGCATCTTTTTTGCCTTTTTTATTTTTTAAGAGAGATCAAATGAATCATAGGGGTCCTGAGCAAACTATTCAGGAGTCTTATTTAGATCATCATCTGGAGTCTGGGTACTCTAATCACTATTAGAGCCATGTTGTTCTCTTAGATTGTCCTGTTCATACTTTATCTTGTGTTGTTGTTATTCTTCTTCTTCTTCTTCTCATTTTTCTTCTACTTCGTCATCTTCTTCTTCTTCGTTTTCTTCTTCTTCTTCTTCTTCTCTTTTCTTCTTCTTCTTCTTCTTCTTCTTCTTCTTCTTCTTCTCTTTTCTTCTTCTTCTTCTTCTTCTTCTTCTTCTTCTTCTTCTTCTTCTTCTCCTCCTTTGTCTTCTTCTTCTCCTTTATCTTCTTCATTTTCTTCTTCTTCTTCTTTTTCTTCTTCTTCTTCTTTTTCTTCTTCTTCTTCTTCTTCTTCTTCTTCTTCTTCTTCTTTTTCTCCTCCTCCTTCTTCTCCTTCTTCTTCTTCTTATTCTTCTTCTTCTTCTTCTTTTTTTTTTCTTTATTCTTCTTCTCTTTTTCTTCTTCTTCTTCTTCTTCTCCTTCTTTTTCTTCTTCTTCTTCTTCTTCTCCTTCTTCTTCTTCTTCTTTTTCTTTTTCTTTTTCTTCTTCTTCTTTTTCTTCTTCTTCTTCTCCCTCTCCTTCTTCTTCTTCTTCTTCTCCTTCTTCTTCTTCTTCTTTTTCTTTTTCTTTTTCTTCTTCTTCTTTTTCTTCTTCTTCTTCTCCCTCTCCTTCTTCTTCTTCTTCTTCTTCTTATTCTTATTCTTCTTCTTATTCTTATTCTTCTTCTTCTTCTTATTCTTCTTCTTCTTCTCCTTCTTCGTCTCCTTTCTTCTTCTTCTTCTTTTTCTTCTTCTTCTTCTTCTTCTTCTTCTTTTTTCTTCTACTTCTTCTTCTTCTTCTTTCTTCCACTTCTTCTTCTTCTTCTTCTTCTTCTTCTTCTTCTTTTTCTTCTTCTTCTTCTTCTTCTTCCTCTTCTTCTTTGTTGGACGATTATTTACTTAAATAAATATGTAAATAACCGTTCTAGTTTTACTTACAAGTGCACAAGGTCTGTGGTAGCATAGTATGTAAGCATGAAATCATTTCTATAGGGATTGGTGAATTTCGTTTTAGAATTAGTTTCTTCAAGTTAAAAAGGGAAATAGCAATTTGATTGTGAGTAAATAACAATAATGAGATCATAGGGCTACGATATCCACCACTAATTATACTTTCCCTCTTACTAAGGTTTTAGTACTCTAGCCTTATCATGAATATCTAATGGTTGTCAACCTAAAGGCTTGGCCCACACCTTAGGCTATTGATCTCCCTATACAACGAGTTAGGCATGGTGTATACTCTAACTCTTTTCTCTTTTAAGGGATTCAACATGGGTGTATACTGAGTTGTTCCTTAAGGGAGCATGAGGGCTGTGGAGATCGGCAACCACACGGGACTTAGAGCTTAGTTCGCTCCCGGTTTCCCATGTTGATTAACCCGGGAATCCGGTGTGGATATGCCTTGTTACTAATGTCGAACCCAGGACTCGGTCATCCAAATTGATTCGACTAACCTATCTATACCACATGCATGCGTTGATTAGGCACATACATATGAGAAATGTAAATACAAACAGGTATTAATCAAATTAAATATTCTAACAAGGCTATAACAAAGATATCAATGAATGAATATGTGGTAAAGCATAATTAAGGCTTCAATCGAGCCCTATAGGAGTTTAGTTACACATACTTAGTAAAGTAAACATGCTAGACATAATTAAATAAAAACAGAAAACTAAAACCGAAGAAGACTCGGGAGACAAGTCGTCAATTCCTCTCCTAAGCTCTCTACTTCAAATCTAGAACAAAATATCTCTGTTATGTGTTTTTACATGGCTATTTATAGGGTCTTCATGGTGTCCTGAAACCCTAATTCCTTTTTGGAGTCGGAAGACTTCTTTCCAATTATGGCTCTGCTGCCTCTGGAGTGATTGCACTCGAGCGTATGCGGTATGCACTCGAGCACATGTGTGCGCTCGAGCCTTCTTCAAGTGCACTCGTACTCTTGTGCGCTCGATCTCAAGAGAGGTGCGCTCGAGCGCACCTTGCTGGATGGCAGAACTTGACTTTTGCTTCTAAAAGCTCCAAATTATTACCTTTTTGTCCAAGTCCCGTGAAAAACACATAAAACACGAAAATGAAGTAGAATCCCTAGAAATAGATAAATAAGTTACTTAACAAATTTAAATTAAGGGGCTTAAATATGACTATTTAAGCATTTATCACCCCCCCTCCCAAACTTACATATTGCTAGTCCCTTAGCAATACAAAATTAAAGACTATGTTAGAACAAAATTTAGAGATAAATTCATTTCCATGATACTCAAAGATTTAGGTTGCACATAAAACTATGATAACCGTTCATGAGTAAGCTTAGAATAAAAACACATTTTGGATTGCAAAAGGACTTTCAAAAGTTTTAAGTTACTTACCTAAGGTTGGCTTAAGGCATCGCAAGTTTGATTTGTGTGTGATGAGTTAGAAAATATAAGATGGGGCTTCCACATAATTTTAGTGTATAAGGTTTCGATGCCCAAACTTTTATCGAATTCCTTATCAAAGAGAGCAAAAATGGCATAATACTTGCTTCTTTTTTTTTTCTTTTTCTTTTTATCATGCGATCTTTATCATGTTGAGTTCCATCGAGCTTTCTGTTTGACCCTTGTAACGAATGTTTAGCCAATGACTCCCAAACCATATGGTTTTAGGGCATTAGGTGAAAAGACACCCCTAAGGACTTACTAACTCGAATCAAAAAGGCTACGGAACTAACTAGTTTTTATACTTCTTAATGAAATTCCTACCTTTTGACGTGAACACTCAATGCTTACTAAGGCAAGAGGCCCAGTTACTCAGTTGGAATATTTATTATGATCATTAAAGGTTTACTTTCCACTTTTTGATGTGAACACTCAATGCTTACTGAGGCAATAGGCCCAGTTACTCAGTAGAAAGTTTTTACTGATCATTAGAAGCTTTTTGATCACTTTTTGCATGATGAACATTTTTCTTCATTTTTTTCTTCATTATTTTTCTTATACCAAAGTGTTCCTTTCAACAAGTTATCCGATTATAGTTCGATTATGGAAACATATAGAAGAGAATTATATGTCATACCCCACACAAATGCGTGTTAAATGTGCTCGTGCAAATTTGGATCAAACTCGTGAATTCTTAGGTGCCTTGAGGTAAGTAACTAAACTTTGTAAAATTCCCATTGCAAGACTATGTGTTCTAGCTTGTAAGCTTACTAATGAAGTGTTATCAAATTTTTAAATCAACCAAAATTTTTGTTTTACCAAAAGAACATGCATTTATCTTTTCTAAAAAAAAAATTGGGGCTTAGTGTGTGCATGTGTTTCAAGTGCGTGTGTGATAGTATCTAGTATCTCCCACTACCCCCAAACTTAAAATACACATTGTCCCCAATGTGTGTGTGGCATGGAAAGATCTGACATGGGAGATGGAGAACTTAGTTGCTTGCTTGCTTGTCCACGCCCCCAAACTTGAATTGGATGCACGCACTGAGTACCTGACAAAGAAAAATAAATATTATGCCGGAAAACAAAATATGCAAATTAGACATGTAAATATAACTATAATTAAAAGAAAAGTACTAAAATGAAAAAGATATATCTGGGGTGCCTCCCATGAGTGCTAAGTTTAACGTCTTCAGCCAGACGGGGTATCCTCTCACCGCTGATCAGCTGTGGGTATAGTCGATGAGGTACCGGGTGTAGGAGGTAAGCAGTCAAGGATGGCCTGTAACATCGCCTCCTGTCGTGTGAACTATGCCTCTAACCTATCGATCCGCTGATGGATCAAACGGGCTGCCTCACGATCCTCCCGACGGATGTCGGACAGCTCACATCGGAAGGAGGATAGCTCAACCAGAAGATGCTGATACTCCATGGAACCCATATCTGGCTAGTCCTCCTCCCATGAAGGGCTCACTGGTGGATGCTCGGCCTCCATCAGATCATCTGCTATAGGCTCGGCGGGTGGTATCTGTGCTCGAGGTCCTCGGGGCATGTGCGACTGGCTGAGGCTCCACTGGGCAATACCAAATAAAGAGTGGTCACTAACCAGGCTGTCTATAGAGGATCCCCTAAGCCCCTTCTTCTTGAAGATATGACTGAGCAAGAAGGGGAAAGGAATACCCCAAGCATTAGTTGTGGTCGTCTGTCGGTTGTGCACCCCATCCTAGAATTTGTGTATCTAACTCCATATGATTGCTGGGATGGAGTACCAGTGACCTGGTGGAAAGCGTAGAGAGCTTGCAGAAACTGATCTCGCCTCTGTGTCTTGTGCCCCAAAGGGCACACATTGCACTGCAGGACTGAGTCGACTAACCATAGCCGGGGAGGCAACCTCGACTGGCTCCCCGCATTGTTGTGGCGGTCAACATACTGCCCCGCACACATGTCCTCAATGATGTGTGGGAGAGGGAACGAATCAGGCTGCTCCTCTATGTGGCTGTCCTCACAGTAGTGTAATGAGTTGGCTATGTCAGTGGTGGTCAGCTCTATAAATCGACCCTGGACTGAAGAAGATAAGATCTCCAGCCTGGTGCAGTCATAGGTCAGGTTTTCATAGAAACTGACCACGAATCGAGTGTATGCCGTCAAGCAGACCGGCTTGAATAGCCGCTTAAGACCTCGGTTCTTGAAATCTTGGACCGCCCATCTTGTGGCGTCTAAATTTTTAAAGTCCTCTTCCACTTTGAATGTTGTCTCAAACAGAATTTCACGTTGTTCGAAACTAGGTCAGGATTTCTGGTGACGGCTGGTGGAAGCCTGGGATGTGGAAGCCATGTGGTGTGATCAAGCAGTGTTGCTTCTGGTATGATTGCACTTGTGCACAGCTGCTGGTACGCTCGATCGCTCAGTTTGAGGTACGCTCGATCACTAGCACCAAGCGCTCGATCGCACTTGGTCAGGCAATTTATCGAACACCTTATATGCACAAAAAATCAAAAGCTGTAGAATTGATATACCCTTGACTCAATCCTCCCGCAAATGAAAAACTACCCAATCAAACACAGAAGAATAACATATGTATATGCAAACTGAAGATCTAAAACCGTGTGTGTGCGTAAGTAAAAAAAAAACATGTGTGTACCTTGCGTGCTTTGGGAGAGTGGTGTGTGTGTAAAGGAGACAGTGAATATATGTGCCTCGTGGTCGGCTTGGTTATGTGGTGAGGTAATGGTGGTGTGGTGTGCCAGATAAGAGTTAAAGGTAGGGTTTTGCTGTGTGAGATGGGTCGTACGAGAGAGAGAGGGCAGAATCGGATTGAGCGTCAGTGAGTGAGGGGACGGAAAACTGTTTATAATAGGCACGTGACTTTTCTGCCTCAAATGCACTAGAGTGCATTGTGAACTGCGCTCGATCGCATTTGTGAACAACTATTTAATGTGATGCGCTCGCGCGCAGTGCAGGGCGAGGTGGCGCTCGAGCGCATATGGTGTACGCTCGATTACAAGACAGAAATAGTAAAAAGAGGTTATATAAAGAAATGAATTAAGGTAAAAAGTGGGAACGATACAGTCATACCAATTTGTAGTGGCCTTAGTACCACTAACCTTAATAGAGGCACTTGAGCTATATGTTAAGCAAGCAAAATTGCTCAAGTGCTCTCTATGGTTGCTTTAAGGCTACGTCCCGTGAAGAAGGTATTTAGGGCCCCTATCAGGTGGTTCTAGTGCCTTTGACAGCTGCTTTGTCTCCAATTGTGGTGCCTGGTAGATAAAACAAGGAAGGGTAGTATTAGCAAGTACATGATTTTTAACTTGAGGATTATACTTACTTGAAGGTTTAGGTGTGCTCTTGATGGTTTGCATAGCTCCATGGACATCTTTAATCACATTATCTTCTGACCCAACTTCTAATCCCATGTCATCATGGATGGTTTTCAATGGATCAGTGACATGGGCCTTGGATACTTTCTTATCAATTCCTTGCATGAAACTCACATTGTGGCACTCATCATTAGTTTTAGTGGAGTCTAGTGTATTAAAGATTTTAAATTTTACTTCTTCATCATTTACTCTCATTGTGACAATACCTCTTTTTACGTTAATGTTTGTGTCAGCAGTGATCATAAATGGTCTCCCTAAGATGATAGGGAGTGGTATAGGCATATGGCACTCCTCCATATCTAATACAATAAAATCAGCAGGTAAAATAAATTTACCTACTCTTCCAAAACATCCTCGAGGATACCTCTTAGTCGTTTGATGCTTCTGTCAGCCAATTGTAAGGTAATGGAGGTTGGTTGGAGTTCTCCCAAACCTAGTGTCTCGAATACACTGTAAGGTAGCAAATTAACACTCGCTCATAGATCCAATAATGCGTCCTCAAAAAGCTGGTCACCTAGCCTACAAGGAATATTAAAACTACCCGGATCTTTTAGTTTTGGTGGTAATTTTCTCAATAATATAGCACTTACCTCTTCTGTCAAAGCTACCGTCTCATGCTCCTGAAACTTCCATTTGTTAGTTCAGCAATCTTTTAAGAATTTAGCATAAGCAAGTAGTTATTTTATTGCCTCTAATAAAGGAATATTTATTTCTACCTTTTTCAGGGTTTCAAATATGTCAATCATTTTAGTTTCCTTTTTAGGCTTCATCAACCTTTGAGGGAAGGGTGGAGGTGTATTTACCTTTTCTATCTCTCTTACCTTAGATGTGAAGGCTTGATCTAGAGACGCTTGTGTAGGCTCGTTGGTGCCGATGACCATTCAATTTCTTAAGGTCGTTATGGCATTTAGCTGCTGGTGTCCTCTTGGATTACGTAATGGATGGGCCAGGAGCTCGCCTTGCTTTCTGGTACTCAATTCCTTGGCCAACTGTCCCATTTGTACCTCTAGTCCTCGAATGGCTTGATCGTGTTTGGCAGTGATTTGCCTCATTTCAGTTCGAAATTGCCTTGACTCTTCCATAAATTGTTCATGTTTATTCAAGATTTGTTGTTGCTGAGTCGCTAGTTGCCTCACAAGGCTTTTGAGGTCATTCTTCTTTGGTTCAGGAGCGGTTTGGGCTGCTGGTTGGAAATTTCTTTGCTGGCCTTGACTGTTTTGGTTGTTACTCCATTAGAAGTTCGAGTGATTTCACCATCCAGGGTTGTGTATTTTTGCATAGGGGTTGTTCTTCGACGGATAATTGTTTGGTCCCACAAAGTTGGCTTTCTCATGATCTACAAATAAATATAAGGGATACGTATCAGTATTATGATCAAACTGTGAGCAAATGGCACATACCTGTAATGGTGCAGTTAACGGGTTAGCTGAGATGTTTTGAGCGGCCATGGCTTTAACTAATAGGTCAAGTTTTCTCTCCACAGCAGCCATTTGAGGAGATGATCCTTCGTTTAAGCTCACCTCATACATACCCTTACTTTTGGTTATATGCCTACCTCGAGAGGAGAACTACTGCATGTGTTCGCTTAGGGTTTCAAAAAGTTCCATTGCCTCTTCGCTGCACTTCTCCATCAGCACCCCTCCATAACCTGAATTTACAATGTTTTTGTTAGAATCACTTAAACCTTCATAAAAGGCTTGTACCAGTTCGTCTTGGGGTAGGTTGTGGTGTGGGCACTTGAGTAGTAGCTCGTTGAAGTGTCCCCAGGCCTCGGATGTGCTAGAATTTGCAGAAGTCGAAGAACTCTCGAAGGTGCAAATGTGGATCCTCACTAGGTGTACCCCTAAAGTGAGTCAATGCACTGAGTATCTGCGGGGATATATAATAATTTCCTTCCGCCTCAAGTTGATATGCAATGCACGAAGGTTGTTCGAGGTTCTGCAGGATGTAGGATTGCTTCATCGGCCTCCGTTCAGGTGGTTGTTGTTCAGCTATCTATTCTGCCATTAGTATCTCTTCCTCAACTCCTTCTTCTATCTCTTCCGAGTTATCTCTAAACCTTTGTCGGATAGACCTCTCAAGCTCGGGATCAAAGGGAAGGACCGCTAGATTCTTGGACCGTCGTCCGTGCATGAATCAGTGGCAGATATGTGAATGCAACAGTCAAATACTGCTGCTCGGATAGTGTGCAAGAATTGAATAAAAAGGAAATAACAATAATTAAATTAAATGAGAAGTTAATTCTAAAAAGAAATTTAGTACAATCCCCGGCAATGGCGCCAAAAACTTGTTGGACGATTATTTACTTAAATAAATATGCAAATAACCGTTCTAGTTTTACTTGCAAGTGCACAAGGTCTGTGGTAGTATAGTGTGCAAGTGCGAGATCATTTCTACAGGGATTGGTGAATTTTGTTTTAGAATTAGTTTCTTTAAGTTAAAAAGGGAAATAGCAATTTGATTGTGAGTAAATAACAATAATGAGATCATAGGGCTACGATATCTACCATTAATTATACTTTCCCACTTACTATGGTTTCAGTGCTCTAGCCTTATCATGAATATCTAATGGTTGCCAACCTAAGGGCTTGGCCCACACCTTAGGCTATTGATCTCCCTATGCAACGAGTTAGGCATGGTGTATACTCTTAACTCTTTTCTCTCTTAAGGGATTCAGCATGGGTGTATACTGAGTTGTTCCTTAAGAGAGCATGAGGGCTGTGGAGATTGGCAACCACACGGGACCTAGGGCTTGGTCCGCTCCCGGTTTCCCATGTTAATTAACCCGGGAATCTGGTGTGGATATCCCTTGTTACTAATGTCGAACCCAGGACTCGGTCATCCAAATTGATTCGACTAACCTATCCATTCCACATGTATACGTTGATCAAGCACATACATATAAGGAATGTAAATACAAACAGGTATTAATCAAGTTAAATATTCTAACAAGGCTATAGCAAAGATATCAATGAAGGAATATGTGGTAAAGCATAACTAGGGCTTCAATCGAGCCCTATAGGAGTTTAGTTACACATGCTAAGTAAAGTAAACATGCTAGACATAATTAAATAAAAACAGAAAACTAAAACCGAAGAAGACTCGAGAGATAAGTCGTCAATTCCTCTCCTAAACTCTCTACTTCGAATCTAGAACAAAAGGTCTCTGTTATGTGTTTTTACAGGGCTATTTATAGGGTCTTCATGGTGTCCCGAAACCCTAATTCCTTTTTGAAGTCGGAAGACTTCTTTCCAATTATGGCTCTTCCGCCTCTGGAGTGATTGCGCTTGAGCGTATGCGGAATGCGCGCGAGCATATGTGGTATATGCTCGAGCGCATATGTGCGCTAAAGCCTTCTTCAAGTGTGCTTACACTCTTGTGCGCTCGATCTCAATGGAGATGCGCTCGAGCGCACCTTGCTGGATGGCAGAACTTGACTTTTGCTTCTAAAAGCTCCAAATTATTACCTTTTTGTCCAAGTCCTGTGAAAAACACATAAAACACGAAAATAAAGTAAAATCCATAGAAATAGATAAATAAGTTACTTAACAAATATAAATTAAGGGGCTTAAATATGACGATTTAAGCATTTATCATTCTTCTCCTTCTTCTTCTTCTTCTTCTTCTTCTTCTTCTACTTCTTCTCCTTCTTCTTCTTCTCCTTATTCTTCTCTTTCTTCTTTTTCTGCTTCTTCTCCTTCATCTTCTTCTACTACATCTTCTTCTTCTTCTACTTCTTCTTCTCTTTCTCCTTTTTCTTCTTCTCGTTCTTCTCCTTTTTCTTCTTCTTCTTCTTCTTATCCATCTTCTTCTCCTTCTCCTTCTCCTTCTCATTCTCCTTTTTCTTCTTCTTCTTCTTCTTCTTCTTATCCATCTTCTTCTCCTTCTCCTTCTCCTTCTCCTTCTCCTCCTTCTTCTTCTCCTTCTTCTCTTTCTTCTTCTTCTTCTTCTTCTTCTTCTTCTTCTCCTTCTTCTTCTTCTTCTTCTTCTTCTCCTTCTTCTTCTCCTTCTCCTTCTCCACCTTCTCTTTCTTTTTCTTTTTCTCCTTCTCCTTCTACTTCTTCTTCTCCTTTTTCTTCACCTTCTCTTTCTACTTCTCCTTCTTCTTCTCCTTCTTCTTCTTCTTCTCATTCTTCTTCTCCTTCTCCTTCTACTTCTTCTTCTCCTTTTTCTTCATCTTCTTCTCCTTCTTGTTCTCCTACTTCTTCTTCTTCTTCTTCTTATCCATCTTCTTCTCCTTCTTCTTCTTCTTCTCCATTTTCTTCTCCTCCTCTTTCTTCTCCGTCTTCTCCTTCTTCTTCTTTCTCTTCTCCTCCTTCTCATTCATCCCATTCTTCTTCGCCTTCTTCTTATTCTCTTTCTTCTTTTTCTTCCCCTGCTTCATTTCCTTCTTCTTCTCATTTTTCTTCTTCTTCTTCTTCTTCTCTTTTTTCTTTTTCTCCATCTTCTTTTTCTCATTCTTTTCATTCTTCTCATTCTTTTCCACCTTCTTCTTCTTCTTCTTCTTCTTCTTCTTCTTCTTCTACATCTTCATCTTCTTCTTCTTCTTCTTCTCCTTCTTCTTCTCCTTTTTCTTCTTCTTCTTCTTCTTTTTCTTCTTCTTTTTCTTTTTCTTCTTCCTCTTCTTCGTCTTCTTATTCTTCTTCTTCTTCTTCTTCTTCTTCTTCTTCTTCTCCTTATCCTACTTCTTCTTATCCTTCTTCTCCTTCTTCTCCTTCTTCTTGTGCTTCTTCTTCATCTTCTTCTTCTTCTTCTTCTTCTTCTTCTTCTTCTTCTTCTTTTTCTTCATCTTCTTCTTCTTCTTCATCTTCTTCTTTTTCTTCTCCTTCTTCTTCTGCTTCTTCTTCTTCTTATTCTTTTTCTTCTTCTTATTCTTCTCATTCTTCTTCTTCTTCTTCTCCTTCTTCTCCTTCTTCTTCTCCTTCTACTTCTCCTTCTGCTTCTTCTTCTTCTTCTTCTCCTTCTTCATCTTCTTCTCTTTCTTCTCCTTCTTCTTCTTCTTCTTCTTCTTCTTCTTCTTCTCCTTCGTCTTCTTCTTCTTCTTCTTCTTCTTCTTCATCTTTTTCTTCTTCTTTTTCTTCTTCTTATTCTTCTTCTTCTTCTCCTCTTTCTTCTTCTCCTTCTTTTTCTTCTTCTTCTCCTTCTCCTTCTCCTTCTCCTTCTTCTCCTACTTCTCCTTCTTCTTCTTCTCCTTCTTCTCCTTCTTCTCCTTCTTCTTCTTCTTTTCCTCCTTCTTCTTCTTCTACTCCTTCTCCTTCTCCACCTCTTTCTCCTCCTCCTTCTCTTTCTCCTTCTCCTTTTCCTTCTCCATCTCCTTCTTCTTTTCCTTCTTCTTCTTCTTCTTCTTCTTCTTCTTTTTTTCTTTTTCTTCTTCATCTTCTTCTCCTTCTTTTTCTTATTCTTCTTATCCTTCTTCTTCTTCATCTTCATCTTCTTCTCCTTCTCCTTCTTGTACTTTTATATTTTGACATATGAGCATTAGTATTATTTTTTGACTCATTCATATTATCCCGATGCAATGTTGAATTTTGTTAATCGATCGTAATTTTATTTACTAATAACGTAAATATTAATATAAAAATATTTCACTATAATAGTTTACTTAACAATAATTCATCATTTTCAAATTTTTTCTCAAAGAGAAAACAGTATCGCCAAACGCATTTTCTCTGTTTTCATTTTTAGAAAACAATTTTTGTTTTCACTAACCAAACAAGTTTTCTTAAAAAACATAGAACAAAAAATAAAAACTGTTTTTAGTTTTTAAAAACAGAAAATGAAAAACAGAAAGCACTTTCATTAACCAAACGCATCCTAAAACTTGTACTCTTGAATTTCCCTTCCGAATTGGTTTGAACCTTAAGCCAATTATTTTAAAGACAAGTTTTTACATAAGAAAAGGATGGAACCGGGGAACCGTTTCATTTTTCAATATAATTAAGTTAACCCAATTGATCAGGTGGTTTGGGATCTAAGTTCCCTGATTCGCCTCTATTGGGAGCTGTACGCGCTCTAAGTTCGTAGTTTTTGTGGATCATCATGAATCCGCTTGAAATCCGCGGATCTGTTTCACTCTGTTCGCGTATTCACAAATCTAATCAGAAGATTCAACAAATTTCTTTATTTAGATTGAAAATAAATGCAATAAATGAAGTTTTCCCTAACGAAACGTTGCTGGTGCTTGAGACCCCTCCCACATGCTCTTCAAAGCTTACTCTCTGTAGATACGATGGCTGTTGCATTCCCTTAACAATGATTTCTTGATTGGCCACTGTGTTTCTGTTTTGTGTTTGTGTTTGTGTTTTTTTGTTGTCTCGTCCATGTAACCAATATAAATAAATAAAAGCTAAGAAGAGAGTGAAGAGCTAAGTGATGTAAGAAGATTTTGAAAGTTGGAGAAGAATCTAGAGAGTTCAAAGGGGCATAGATGAACAGAAAATGAGCTTTTTTATCATAATAAACGCAAACAAAGTAGGTTACAAAGGAAGTGTTTGGTCATGCTGATTAGGAATTATTCATCCATGTTAGTAGTTCATATTGTTTTCTCCCAAACGAAGTTTAAAGACCGGCCCTTTTCCATGTTGCAGGAGACCACGTGGCATTAGATGCTAAAAGATCTTTGCTTTTCTATTTTTCTTCTAACTTAAGAGAATCACAATATTGTTTATTAAATTTTTTCTCTTTTTTTTTCATCCTTAACCTTCAAAACTTCTAATCATCTAAGGTATGTAAAACGATCTAATCTAGCAATTGGTAATTACTTTTAGTTTTTTACATATCTTGTTCAGAAAAATTAATATAATGCAATAATCAAAGATATTTGAATTTATTTTTATTATTATATAATAAAAATAAATATAATATAAACACTCTAAAGAGCTTTTAATTTATGAATTTTTTAAAAAAATGTTTTTTTTGTTTTCACTTTCAATTTCAATTTCGCTTGTTGGAAATCCGATACCCAATCAAAAATTACACAATTACAATAACAAAATTAAAGAAAAAAATGATCGAACACAAGAATCTTAACGTGGTTCGACGCAACTCTTTACTTACGTCCACAAATCAATCATTATTCTACTTCTTTGCAACTTTTTGAGTGGAGTAAAGTTACTAAAACTCGTTACACAACATTACACAATATTTTTAGGCAAAACTATATGAAAGCTATCCTCAAATGAAACTCAATTTTTTTAGACAAAATTATGTGAAAAACTCTTATTTAATTTCACAACCCAAATCTCAATATACTAAATGTTCACTCAACATTTTGATCTATATAAAACTCTATTTTACGAGATAAGTTTGTGTTTGGTTTGCTATTCTTTTTGAATCGCTTTTGCATATTGATCAACTAGTTTAGGGTGTTTCAAATTAGGGATAAGTATATATTCTCCCTCGAGATTTGGCCAATTGTAGACTTACTCCGTCGTAGTTTTGAAAATGACAATCATCTCATTTGTTTTGTTCATAATTTGAGTTTTGCAGGACACTTAAACCCTTACTGTTAAAAAATTTACTTGTCAAGGATTAAAAAGTGATAAACAGGTGTGACATGTCATTATAATTTTGATTTCAACCTATATTCCTCTTCTTTTACTTTTATAAAATAATCTTTAAACCTTCTAAAAACAAATATGCTCTTTACTTCTTTTCCAGTTTTGGATCGGTCAATTTTTTTTTTCTTTTTTTGCAAAACTCATTTTTTTCTCAGTTTTTCCTCCCTAAACATTTATTTCTTCCTTAATACGATTAAACCCATACTAATTTTTAAACAAAATTTGAAACAAATAAAAATAATATTGTTCTCAACACATCTCTCTCAAAGCCTTGAAACCTTATCCAGATTAAAACAAAAGTCATAACTGCCTCTGCCTCATCTTTAGCACTCTCATCTCTGCTCTTTCAATCTTAAAACCCCAACTCTCTGCAACCCCAAACCCACTTCACTCTTTCTTCTCTCTCTTTCCTCATCTCAAAAACTTTAGGTTGAGCCCATTTCCACTATGACCAGGATAAGGAGGTAAGGAGGTACTGATGACCAGAATATGTAGGTACTGGCGATGGGGAGACTAGCTACTAACCTGAAACTGTTTGTCGGTTTCGTTGACAGCACCTGGGCAACGACCTAGGCGTTGACGCGATCTAAAAGAGGAACAAGGAGAATTTATGCGATCTAGAAGAAGAATAAACCAACGACTGACGCGATTTGAAAGATGAAGAAGACGAACAAAAGAAAAAGATAAAGTGGAAAAAGAGGAAGAAGAAGAAACGCGATTTGATAGATATTTGATTTTCTTTGTTTTCAATTTCAATTTGTTCAGTTTTTTTAAGTTTAATTAGATAAAAAAAATTGGGTTTTAAATAGAAAATGAAATGAATAAGAGATTTGATTTGAAATAATTAGTTGTTAATCTCTTGATAAAAGGGTATTTTTATCTTTTCATCAAATTTATTATAAATTAACAAAATTTATCAGGTTAATGTAGATAAAAAAGAATGACTGTTATTTTCAAAGTTATCAACAAAAAAAATGTAATTTATATCAAACTTCAAAAGAACAAATCTATTTATCCCAAAAATTAATATAAAAGTCACTAATTCTTAACATATGTGCCAATTATATAAGATTACGAGTTAATAATGATATAAGCTCGATGTCATATCACGACCAAGTTTTTGCAATCATTGAATGGAATTATGATAAGAAATGGAGTACATATTTCACCCCTAGATCAGTGTATGCCATCTGACATCATTATCGACTATCATAAAAGTTTAATTAGCATCAACAGGTATTGTAGTGTATGGATCTTTTAGCTAATATAATTTTATGATGATGGTAAATATTAATTATTAGACAGATCGGTCATTAAATATAGCATGAGATAATTGCTTTTCAGAATTTCAGGTGTTTTGAAATATTTGCACATAACACTTAGGTTTCAATCTATACTTCACTTTAGAAATCATGATCGTATTATTGATTTGTTGCAATTGTTATTTGTATATTAACATTAAAATGTACAAAATTATGATTATAGTAGAATGGATCAAACTTCTGATAAATTAAATAAAAAAATTCTGACAAAAAACTTGTGTTGTAATATTGATAGATACATCCGCAACCGACCATCAAAATGAATACTTGATGCAATCCATTAGTAACAGTACATCACTCGTCGAGAATTGACTTACAATTTATTATTTTATTCTCTAAATAAATAATTATATGATGAGTAATGTCTCGAATCATGATAATCATTAAATGATACAGTGCATTTTCAAATGTCATTTGATAGACTGAATATCATTTTTAAAAAAAAAAACTACTTAATTATGATGACGTGTTTATGGGATGACCTAATTGAAAAATATGTCATGGAAAATAAAGCTGATAACAGTGGCTAAGTTAAGTGTATGTCTACCATTAGGAGCTTATTAAATATAATTTGTAAAATGAAACACATCATCTAGATATGCTGATCGAACTAAAGAATGCGTGGATCGATTTAGTGCTCAATAGTTCCATTATCTAATCATCTAGATTGAGCTTCTTCAGTACACGCATGGTATTATATGGTTACATTTGTTTTTTCCTAATGGTCCCTACTCAGTAACGAAAGCAAGGCCAGACTTAAACACGTACTTGTGGTGCTAAATTAACGAAATGAATATCTTGGTGTATGATGGGTGATTAAAACCTTGGCTGTCTTGATTTGAGTGCCCACACACAACCATCAAACCAACTATCTTCTTTACCTCCACACCCTTACGTCTAATGATACACATAAAATTATCAATATAGTTCTAGTAACTAATTATATGACATACCCATCATAAAATAGGAAAACAAAGTATAATTAAATGTGAGTTACGAGTATCGCAATGATTTGATGATTAAAAAAAAAAAGAAACAGGATTCTCATTCTGACTTATGGTGAAAAGTACAGTAGAAAGACGGATATATCGATCGATGTTCAAATATTGTAGGTAGAAGAAAATTTGTCCCCTTAGTTTGTGGCACATGTGCTACCAATAATTTTCAGGAATTGTGCTTGTAAACATGGATTAAAGCGGATCACTGTCTGCCTCAATCAAATTTGAATGATGCATCATCAAGTTTCGTTTGCATCAAATGGATATTATTCCGATCAATTTGGTAACGATGTTGATGTCTTTACAAAATCAGTGGGATCTGACTCTTCTGCGCAGACTTTAGACTTAATAAATTGCAAGTAATGTAGCAAATGGGGGATATGGCCTAAAAGGATAAGCCATTCTTTTTATACACTCCGTGTGTGTCTATATATATATATATATATATATATATATATATATATAAATAAATAATAAATAATAATAACTTCACTTTATATATATATAAAATAAATAATAAATAATAATAACTTCACTTTTTTGGGGTGGAAAATGCGCATTTAGTGTATGATTGCGTAAGAGAAATCCAAATAGGATCTATCATCTATATATGGTGTTCCTGTTGATAAGTTAGTTCATGGTCAGAATTATACAAGCAATCGCATCTCAAAATCACAGAACTTAAGGTGATTCTTAATCCTAAATTGAATTAATTAAGCACTTGAAATTGAGATGAATTTGATATAAAGTTTCACCTACTGATCATCATGTTAAGGAGTAGATATTGCCGTGATTTCAATGAATAAATTCCCACACTTTTCACTGATAGAAATTCTATGTTATATACAGAGTAATAGAGAAGCTAATTTAGGAAACATGTAAACGGTAAAGCAAAAACTGTGCTACTGTTACAATATACAGTTATAAAATTCAAATTTAGAATCAGCTCCAAATATATAATTAATGGGAGAATATTTGACATGATTTTAGGCTAGACATGCTCTGTTTTGATTTGAGTATAATCCACCATGCTTCCCTTGTACGCTCCCGCAAGATTGAGCTTCCATCGGCACGAGTAGTCTTGTTACGTAGCAATTCTGTGCGCTGTTTTGACAATGGTTTCATTAACAGATCAACTGGTTGGTCTTGAGTATGTACATGTCTTACTTGGAGGCTTCCTTTTTAAACTAAGTCACGCACAAAGTGAAGGTCGATTTGAATGTGTTTCATGCGCAAATGATTGATTCGGTTAAAGCTGAGATGTGTGGCTCCGAGATTGTCACATAACAGTAGGGGAGATTCTTTGACTGGAAATGCAAGTTCTTTGAAAAGAGTGGATAACCACATTGTCTCGGAAGCCGCATTAGCTAGAGCCCGGTATTCAGCCTCTATTGTGGATCGTGCAACTGCTCTTTGTTTCTTGGAGCTCCGAGAAATGGGGTTAGATCCCAAAAAACTTATATATGCAGAGGTTGATGTGCGATCATCCACATTTCCTGCCCAATCGGCATTGGAGTATGTCCTCAATACTGGAGTTCCAGCTTTGTGGATCTGAATACCATAAAAAATGGTTTGTTTTAGGTAGCGTAGGAGCCTTTTGGTTGCTGTCCAGTGATTTGTAGTCCCCTTGTGCATAAATTGAGAGAGTTTGTTCACTGCAAATGAAATATCTGGACGTGTCAAGGAAAGGTATTGAAGGCTGCCAATGATTCTACGAAACTCTGAGTTGTCCATAGCAGTAGTGCCATCAACCAAGTTAAGGGATTGAGTTGTAGAGAGAGGTGTTGATACATCTTTTGCACCACTCATACTTGTGTCGGCTAAAAGTTCACGAACATATTTATGTTGTGAGAGAAATAATCCTGCCCGAGTAGGAATTACTTCAATCCCCAAGAAAAAATGAAGAGAACCCATGTCCTTGAGAGAAAACATGTCACCCAGCTACTTGATAATTTTGGTCACAAGAGTTGAATTATTTCTGGTAATGACAAGATCATCAACATAAACCAGGAAATAAGAAAGATTTTATCCTTGATTGTAAATGAAAAGAGAGGAGCCGGCCTTGGAATTGAGAAAACCCAGCTAAAGAATAGCATTTTTGAGTGTTGTGTACCAAGCCCGTGGGGCTTGTTTAAGCCTATAGATCGCCTTTTTTAACCTGCAAACATGGTTTGGTTTGGACAAATCTTTGAACCCCAAGGGTTGCACCATAAAAACAGTCTCAGTTAATTCACCATTTAGAAAGGCATTGTTGACATCCATTTGCCTCAAATCCCATCCATTCATGGCTGCAATAGATAATACAGCTCTAATAGTGGCTGGTTTAACCACAGGGCTAAATGTTTCTTTGTAATCAACACCAGGACATTGATTGTAACCCTTAGCAACAAGTCCAGCTTTGAATCTGTCCACAGAGCCATCAACGTTCCTTTTTACTCGAAATATCCACTTACAGCCCACGGGTTTACAGTTTGAATGTGGTAAAACTAGATCCCAAGTCTCATGTTTCATTAAAGCAGTGAGTTCATGGTGTTGTGAGTTTTAAATTATTCGCAAGCGCACGAGTCGTTTTCAGTATAGCATTGTGCAAGTGCAAGGTCGAATCCACAGGGAATTGCGTTGTGAAAGTATATTTTCAATCTAAACTAACTCTATCTTAACCTAGTTCCGAATTTCAGATGATAATTTGCAAAAGAAATTAAAATTAAACTAAATTGATTTTTAAAAACTAATAATTAAAACACTAAGGTTTCCAAATCCACCCCACCAAAGTTAAGCATATATGTTCTAAAAATATAGCCTATCAAAACGTTCCATGAATCCAACTATAAGACAAAAAACAAAGAATATCCCAACTAAACCAAAAGCATCCAATGTATCTGCTCTCAATAAATCACAAAGGAAATCCAATTTAATCGAAAAGCATTCAATGTATCCATCAGATGAATCACAAGGAATATCCAACAGACAATTTAAACTCAATCAATTATAAGATTAACTCAAATAATTGACAGAACATTTATACTAAAAATTGTCAGATTTGTACAAGCAAATCTGAACTACTATGCCAAACAACGGCGGGGCTTCATCTTCAACCTTAGCTGAAGAGTCTAGCCACTCATAACTATGAAACTACAATTCATAATAAAATTGCTAAACATTTAAACTAAAACAACTAAATGTAAAGAAATAAATAAATAGCTTTACATGGGAGAAATTCCACTAGCTGACGGGCGGCGCTTCCCCTCGTGGTGACAAAGCTTTTGAGATCCACCAGAATACTAGCGAACGTCCACCGGTAAACACCAAAGTGGCTCAGAAATTGTACATTAAAGATGAAGTGAATAAGGGCTTATATAGGGAAATATCACAAGTGCAATATGCTTCCAATCCGATGTGGGATACTGCAGATTCCAGTTTTTGCTCTTTGATCTTTGTCTACTAAAACGGCCATAACTTTCTCTAGAAAACTCATTTTATTGATCCGTAAAATTCTCCAGAAAATAGACATCGGGATCTTTCCAAGCATATATGGCTCATCTCGTGGTTCTTCCTGAATCAATACAGTTAAATCTTCAAAAATGGCTGATCTGTCACGCTAAAATCATGCACAGCCTGACCTTTGTCTACTAAAACTGCCATAACTTTCTCTAGAAAAATCTTTTTATTGATCCATAAAATTCCCCAGAAAATAGACATCTGGATCTTTCCAAGCATATATGGCTCATCTTCTGGTTCTTCTTAAATCAATACAGTTTAATCCTAAAAAATGGCTGATCTGCACAAGCAATTCTGGCAATTTAGTGAAACTTCTTTCCAAGCTTGTAAACCTGTAAAACAACGAAAACAACTCAAAGTAACAAATTCCTAAGCTAACAAATGTAAATTAAAGGGCCAAAATATGCAATATTTGGAACTCATCAAATACCCCCAAACTTACAATTTGCTAGTCCCTTAGCAAAACAAAAAACCTAAATGAAAAACAAAGAACATAAAGATAAGTTCATCACTCATAGTATCCAAAAATTTAAAGAGCACACATCACCATGATATTCATTCATGAGCAAGTTTAAAAAGATAAACCCATCTTCGCAATGAATAGAAAAGTTAAAATCTAATTACTTACAAAATGCAGGTTAAGGCATCACAAGTCTGACACTGTGTAAAGTGAATTAGCATATAGAAATGAAGCTTCCAAGTGACTCCAATGTGTAAGGTCTCCATGTCTCAAGATTCACCGAATTTCACATCAAAATGAACGAAAAAGGCATAGTTTTTTTTTATTTTTTTTTATAAGGCACGACTATGTCTAGTTCCCTTAAGCTTTCTAATTGACCCATGTAGCGAGTGTTGAGTCAATGACTCCCAAACCAGATGGTTTTAGGGCATTAGGTATAAAGACACCCCTAAGGACTTACTAACTCGAGTAAAAAAGGCTACGAAATTAAACCGGCCTTAATACTGCCAAGCAAAATTCCACCTTTTGACGTGAACACTCACCGCTTACTGAGGTAAGAGGTCCAGTTACTCAGCAGAAAGTTTATTTATGATAATAATTTTTTTTTTTATGCTTTTCTATGCCCAAGAGTTCATCCAACAAGTCATCCAGTTTCAGTTAAGATAAGGAAAAATACACATTAAAATCACATGTCATACCTCACATAATTTGTGCTAATGTGCTCGTGTTAGATTATGTCAAACATGTGAATTATCAAATGCCTAAGGTAAGTAACTAAATTTTAAAATTTATCACCAGATCATGTGTTCAAAATGTTAAGCTCACCAATGACATCACATCACAGAAATTGTTTAGATCAACCAAAATTTCACGATAACATGAGCATGCATTTATCTCTACGACGAAAAGACAACAAATTAGGACAAAATGTGTGATGTGTCTCCCATACCCCCAAACTTAAATTACACATTGACCCAAATATGTGACTAATATGGAACGAGCTGATCTGAGATATGGAGAACTAGCTGGACTGGTATGGCTCATAGCATACTCCCAAACTTGAACTGAAGTACGCATTGTCCCTGAAAAATAAAAACTGGAAAACAAAAAATACTGGAAACAAACATTAATCATAAAAATGCGAAATAATAAATAAACAGAAAAGATAAGCTGTGGAGTGCCTCCCATAAGCGCTAAGTTTAAAGTCTTCAACCAGACTCTCCCTAGAATACTACACTCAATCTGAGTAACTAGGATCCTCCAACAGTATCGTCTCAATGTCCGGACTCCTCAACTCTAAGAATGGTTTTAGCCTCTGTCCATTTACCTTGAAAGTATTACCATTCTTAGGATCCTCAATCTCGATGGCCCCATGAGGAAAAACTGATCGAATAATGAATGGGTCTGACCATCGAGATTTGAGCTTGCCTGGAAAAAGATGCAGGCGTGAATTGTAAAGAAGAACTTTCTAACCCGGCTCAAAAGCTCGTCTCAAAATGTTTGGTCATGAGTCTTCTTCATTTGTGCTTTGTATGATCGGGCACACTCATATGCATCATTCCGCAACTCCTCTAATTCATTGAGTTGGAGCTTCCGTTGTGAGCCAGCCTTGGAAAGATTGAAATTCAGTTGCTTGATAGCCCAATACGCACGATGCTCTAATTCAACTGGAAGGTGACATGCCTTTTCGTACACAATGCAGTAGGGAGACATGCCAATTGGCGTCTTGAAGGCTGTCCGATATGCCCACAGTGCATCAGTCAATCGCAGAGACCAATCCTTTCTATTAAGGTTCACAGTCTTTTCCAAAATTTGTTTGATCTCGCGATTTGAAATTTCCACTTGACCACTCGTCTGTGGGTGATACGGGGTGGCAACTTTGTACGTGATAAAATACTTCTTCATCAACTGCTCAAAGATCTTGCTGCAAAAGTGCTTACCTCCATCACTTATGATTGCTCGAGGCATACCAAAACGAGCAAAAATAGTGTCTTTCAAGAACTGGACCACAACTCTGTGGTCATTGGTCTTGCACGCAACGGCCTCCACTCACTTGGACAGATAGTCCACAGCAACTAGAATGTATAAGTAGCCAAAGGAGTTTGGGAACGGTCCCATGAAATCAATGTCCCACACATCAAAAATCTCAACAATCAAAATAGGGTTGAGGGGCATCATATTTCTCCTAGAAAGACTCCCTAGCTTTTGGTAACGCTCACAAGATACACAGTAGGTGTGAGAGTCTCAGAACAGGGTAGGCCAATAAAATCCATACTGCAAAATCTTCGCAGCGGTCTTTTTAGCACTAAAATGGCCTCCACGTGCATGATCATGACAAAAAGCGATGACATTAGATTGGTCATGCTCAGGAATACACCGTCTAATGATCTGATCAGGACAATACTTGAACAGGTAAGGATCGTCCCAGAAAAAGTGTTTTACCATGGCAAAAAATTTTGATTTATCTTGCCTCCCTCAATGCAAGGGCATGTGTCCGGTGACAAGATAGTTCACTATGTCAGCAAACCATGGTGCGGGACTGTGAGCAATGTGCATCAATTGCTCATCAAGAAAGGTCTCAGAAATGGGAGTGGCGGCCTCAGTGAATTCCACAATCAATCTAGACAAATGATCTGCCACCACATTTTCCGAACCTTTCTTATCCCGAATCTCAATGCCGAACTCTTGAAGTAGCAAGATCCATCGGATAAGACGAGATTTAGCATCTTTTTTAGAGAAAAGATACTTCAATACAGCATGGTTCGAGTAGATAATGACTTTAGATCCTAACAAGTAGGATCTTAACTTGTCTAATGCAAAAACAACTGCAAGCAACTCCTTCTAAGTGGTAGAGTAATTGAGTTGTGCGTCGTTTAGAGTTCGACTTGCATAATAGATAGCATGGGGAAGTTTATCAACACGCTGCCCCAAAACAACTTCAACAGCATAGTCTGATGCGTCACACATAATCTCAAAAGGCACACCCCAGTTGGGTGGCTGAATAATGGGTGTGGACGTCAGAATCTTCTTTAGATCCCCAAATACTTTCTTACAATCCTCATCAAATAGAAATGGGGCATCTTTCAGCAACAACTTTCACAAGGGCCTGGCGATCTTGCTGAAATTCTGGATAAATCGCCTATAAAAACCTGCATGGCCCAGAAAAGATCGAACCTCTTTCACCGTACGTGGGGGTGGAAGGTTGAAAATCAAATCCACCTTTGTTTTGTCGACCTCAATCCCTCGATGAGATACGACATGCCCCAGTACAATTCCTTGCTTGATCATAAAATGGCACTTCTCCCAATTAAGCACCAGGTTCTTCTCCTTGCACCATACTAAAACCAAAGAGAGACGGTGCAGGCACTCCTCAAATGTTGAACCGAAGACGGAGAAGTCATCCATGAAAATCTCCAAGAACCGCTCTACCATGTCAGAGAATATACTGACCATGCACCACTGAAAAGTGGCGGGTGCATTGCATAACCCAAAGGGCATGCAATGGTAGGCGAAAGTCCCAAAAGGACAGGTAAATGTCGTCTTCTCCTGATCTTCGGGGTCCACGGGGACCTAGTTATATCCAGAATAACCATCCAAAAGGCAATAATACTCGTGCCCAGCCAAACGCTCCACCATCTGATCAATAAATGGAAGTGAAAAGTGATCCTTCCTTATGGCAACGTTTAGCTTACGGGTAGTCTATACACACTCTCCACCCAGACTGCACACGAGTTGGCACCAACTCGTCGTCCTTATTCTTTACTACCGTTAATCCAGCTCGCTTGGGCACGACATGAATGGGGCTCACCCACTTGCTATCAGAGATGGGATAAATGATCCCTACATCTAACAGCTTAATAACCTCTTCCCTCACAACCTCTTGCATAGCAGGGTTGAGCCTTCTTTGTGGCTCCCTCGATGGCTCCTCCAAATGTATCCTGTGCATCACCACCGAGGAATTGATTCCCTTAATATCCTCAATGGTCCAGCCGATAGCTTCCTTGTGCTCTCTTAAAACATCTAATAATTTCTCCTCTTGAGCCTCACCCAAATCTGAAGCTATTATCACAGGCAAACAATCTGCTGGACCCAGGAACTTATACTTAAGATTATCCGGTAAAAGCTTAAGTTCCTTCTTTTGAGGTTCTGGTGCTACCGTTTCCTCCTCCTCATTGCTTTCTTGAGGATCAGACTCCAAAATGGCATTTACTTCCTTGAGTAACTTATCTAAGCCCAAGTCCTCTCCAAAGTGAGCAAAGCATGCCTCCATGGGATCCTCAATGCTTGATTCATTCACAGTATCCTCAAGAATCTCCTCTATCAAGCATACATCTCTCACTTCATCATATTTCAGTGGTTGCCTAGTGATATCAAAAATGTTCAACTCCACTGTCATATTTTCGAAGGAGATCTTCATCACCCCTGTCCTACAGTTGATTAGGGCGTTAGCTGTGGCTAAGAATGGTCACCCTAGAATCACTGGTATTTGAATCCCTACATTCTGAACCGGCTCTGTGTCAAGCACAATAAAATCCACGGGGAAATAGAACTTATCCACTTTTATCAAAACATCCTCAACTATCCCCCGTGGTCTTTTCACTGACCTGTCAGCCAATTGAAGCATCGTGGATGTGGGCTTCAATTCTCCTAACCCCAACTACACATAGACTGAGTAGGGTAGAAGATTCACACTCGCCCCTAGATCCAAAAAGGCCCTCTCAATATGGCTGACTCATATCGTGCAAGAAATAGTAGGACACCCCGGGTCCTTATACTTGATGGGTAGCTTGCATTGCAGGATTGAATTGACCTGCTCGGTCAAAAATGCCTTCTTTGGGACATTCGTCCTCCTCTTGATAGTGACCAAGTCCTTTAAAAACTTGGCATATTATGGCACTTGATGGATGGCATCCAAAAATGGGATATTGATTTGGACTTGCTTGAATACCTCTAGGATTTCTTCATACTTCCCTTATTTCTTCAGCGTCTGTAGTCTCTCGGGGTAAGGCGCTCTAGGTACAAAAGACCTAGGAGGGTCTTTCTCAGTAGGTGTGGATGTAGATGGCTCAGCATCTCTCTTCTCTGTATTGCCACTCCCTTGCCCTTGCTGCATAGCAGGGCTCTCTTCCACTCTATTGTCCACTTGTCTCCCAAACCTCAGTGCGACAATCGACTGTACTTGTTCCTCCCCGTGCGTAGGAGTTGATGAACTCTCAACCATAAATTGTCCTTTCGGGTTGGGCACAGGTTGACTGTGGAACTTTCTTTTCTATCTCTCACCCAAGTGACTTGCAATTTGCCCTATTTGACTTTCCAGCTTAGCAATTGCTTGGGTGTTTACCACTATTGCACTCCTCACATCACTCATATTTTGGCTAGTCACCTTCATGAACTCCTTAAGGGTGTCCTCTAGCGACTGTGAAACTGGCGCTGGTGTTTGAGTGGGTGCTTGGTAAGCAAGTGAAGGTGCTGGATGGGCAGAACGACCCTGATTTGGAATTTGTGGGGCAAATCCGGGAGGGTATTGATTTTGAGCATAATGAGGGGCTCCTCCTTAATTCATTGATTGGTTCTGCCTCCATAAAAAATTTGGGTGGTTCTGCCACCCTGGATTGTACGTCTCGGAGTACGATCCATTTGACTGCCTTTGAAAGTCATTGAAAGCATTTACTTGTTCCATAGGTTACTCGGCATAAGCCGGCATTGATGGGCAATTCTATGCTAGATGCATGGGACTAGCACAGATGGAACAACTTTTAACATTGAATGTGTTGGCAGCATTGATGGATTGGCTCACAGTGAGAGCGTCAATCTTCTTGGTGAGGGCATCTAACTTTATCCTCAAGCCAGCGTCCTCCCTGACCTCATAGATGCCTCCCCTCTTAGGAGCATGAATGGACATATCTCGACAACTTGAAAAATCCCACTGTTGCGAGTTGTCGGACAACTTGTCCAACGCCATGTATGCTTCGTCTCCTGTTAGACTCAAGAATGCCCCCCCATTCATAGACTCGATCATGCTACGGTTGGGTTGAGTCAACCCTTGATAGAAGAATTGAACGAGTCTCCACTTCTCATATCCATATGGAGGGCATTTGATCAATAACTCTTTAAAGCGCTCCCAGCTCTCAGAGAACTTCTCATCCTCATCCTGAATGAAAGAGCTAATCTCCTTTCGGCACTCATTCACTCTAGACATTGGGAAAAACTTATGATAAAATTTGCTCAGCAGGTTTTCCCAAGATGTAATAGACCCGGACGTGTTGGAATCCAACCACGCCCTAGCTCTATCATGAAGAGAAAAAGAGAAGAGTTGAAGATGGACTGACTCCTCAGAGAAGTTCTAGAATTTAAATGTGGCACAAATGTCTTTGAACTTCTTCACATGGCTATAAGGATTTTCAAGATCTAAGCCATGGAATGAGGGTAAGAGTTGGATAGCATGTGGCTTCAGGTCAAAGTGTGTGGCATTGGTTGGTGGTAACACTATGCAAGAGGAGGAGTTAGTCGCAATGGGTGCGAACAAATCCCTAAGGGATGTAGTGGAGTCCACGTTCCAAGCTCTAGGTTGCTCTACATGTTCAGGATGATTAAAATTCTCTCCCATCTCAACAGTTTCTCTCTCAACTAGTGCTCTTTTCTATCTCCTAAGAGTCTTTTCTAAGTCGGGATCTAAATGTGTCAAATCTAAGTTCAAGGATCTTCGACCAAGCATACACCAACAGAAAACAATGAGATACTAATCAGCAGAAACAACAGAATAAAGCAAACACACAACTCACAATTTTTTTTTTAATAAAAAATTGCTAACTAATTAGTACAAAAATAAAATCAATTCAGACCAAAAATTTTCACAAACCAAACAATTCCCCGGCAACGGCGCCAAAAACTTGTTGTGAGTTTTAAATTACTCGCAAGCACACGAGTCGTTTGCAGTATAGCGTTGCGCAAGTGCGAGGTCGAATCCACAGGGAATTGCGTTGTGAAAGTATATTTTCAATCTAAACTAACTCTATCTTAACCTAGTTCCGAATTTCAGATGATAATTTGCAAAAGAAATTAAAATTAAACTAAATTGATTTTTAAAAACTAATAATTAAAACAATAAGGTTTCCAAATCCACCCCACCGAAGTTAAGCATATATGTTCTAAAAATGTAGCATATCAAAACGTTCCATGAATCCAACTATAAGACAAAAAACAAAGAATATCCCAACTAAACTAAAAGCATCCAATGTATCCGCTCTCAACAAATCACAAAGGAAATCCAATTTAATCGAAAAGCATTCAATGTATCCATCAGATGAAACACAAGGAATATCTAACAGACAATTTAAACTCAATCAATTATAGGATTAACTCAAATAATTGACAGAACATTTATACTAAAAATTGTCAGATTTGTACAAGCAAATCTGAACTACTACGCCAAACAACGGCGGGGCTTCATCTTCAACCTTAGCTGAAGAGTCTAGCCACTCATAACTATGAAACTACAATTCATAATAAAATTGCTAAACATTTACACTAAAACAACTAAATGTAAAGAAATAAATAAATAACTTTACATGGGAGAAATTCCACTCGCTGACGGGCGGCGCTTCCCCTCATGGTGACAAAGCCTTCGAGATCCACTAGAATGCTAGCGGACGTCCACCGGTAAATACCAAAGTGGCTCAGAAATTGTACATTAAAGATGAAGTGAAGAAGGGCTTATATAGGGAAATATCACAAGTGCAATATTTCCAATCCGATGTGGGATACTGCAGATTCCAGTTTTTGCTCTTTGACCTTTGTCTACTAAAACTACCAGAATGTTCTCTAGAAAAATCATTTTATTGATCCGTAAAATTTCCCAGAAAATAGACATCGGGATCTTTCCAAGCATATATGGCTCATCTCGTGGTTCTTCCTGAATCAATACAGTTAAATCCTCAAAAATGGCTGATCTGTCATGCTGAAATCATGCACAGCCTGACCTTTGTCTACTAAAACTGCCATAACTTTCTCTAGAAAAATAATTTTATTGATTCGTAAAATTTCCCAGAAAATAGACATCCGGATCTTTCTAAACATATATGGCTCATCTTCTGGTTCTTCCTAAATCAATACAGTTTAATCCTCAAAAATGGCAGATCTGCATGAGCAATTCTGGCAATTTAGTGAAACTTCTTTCCAAGCTTGTAAACCTGTAAAACAACGAAAATAACTCAAAGTAACAAATTCCTAAGCTAACAAATGTAAATCAAAGGGCCAAAATATGCAATATTTGGCACTCATCACATGGGACATGGCCTCACACTAGTGAGATTGAGAAATGGCTTGGCTCACACTCATTGGTTCTATGGTCTGGGAAAGAAGATATTTGGACATGGTGTGAATTTGTTTGGGTTTGAAAATTTGGTTCATTGATCTTGTGGTCATGTTATGAGTGCGTTGGGAAGGATTATTTGTTTGGGTAGGGTTTGTGAAATTCAGATTTGAGAGATTATGATCTGGACCTAGATGTGTATCAGGAAAAAAATCATGAGATTGTGATTGCAAATTTAAAGGAGACACATTCCGATTATCATCTAGAGGAAGATTCAGATGGGGGGCGTTGTGATCTAGGGCTTGCAAACAATCATGAAGTAAAGAAACAGGGGGTTCGAAATTACCTGGAGAGGACGCAACAATGGCAGGGGAGCCTTCCGGAGGTAGTGATGATGCTGGCTCGTCGGACGACATTGATGAAGACACTGCAATTTGCTAGGCACCGAAGAGTAGGGGAAGAAATTGGTGAGGTACTCGAGTGGGCTGGAGTGTTGTTGATTTTCATCAAACAACACGTGGCGTGAGATGAAGAATTTTTTTGTTTATGGGTCAAAACACTTATAGGCATTTTGAGTTGGTGAATAACTGAGAAAAATGCAGGTTTTGGATTTGGGCTGCATTTTATTTGAGTTATAGGGCCATGTGAGGGGATAACAAATACACCCAAATTTTTTAAATTTCAAATAAGTTGGTGTTTGACCAAAAAGGACTTCAAAAGGTGATTTTTCCTGGATGAGAGGCGTGGGTTGTCTGTTTATGAGGTAAAAGGCTGTTTGAAAGGCATAGGGCCAATACGAGAAGTCAAGATTTGCATCATGAAGGAGTGTAAGGCCCATTTCAACTAGATGACGGTGACGACGTTCAGAGACACCATTTTTTTGCGGGGTGTACGGAGTGGTGGTATAGTGAGTTATGCCATGAATCAAAAGATAAGATTTGAAAGCGATAAACTCACCACCATTGTCGGAGTATAGTGTTTTGATCGGTTTTTGAAAGCGGGTTTCAACAAACTTTTTGAAACGCGGAAAAATATTAGAAACACTAGATTTAGTGACCATTGGATAAAACCATATATATTTTGTATAATGATCAACAAAAATAAGGTAATATCGTGATCCATCAATTCCAGTATAGCTAGCAGGACCCCACACATCCGTGTAAAGCAATTCAAGTGGCTCATGACTTTGGAGACTAGTGACACGAAAGGATTGTTGATGTGCTTTATTAATAGAATAGGAATGATATAATGAAGACAAATTTTTATGCGATGAAATAGGAAGAGAAAAATTCTTAACAATGTGATGGACAATTTTAAGAGAAGGATGCCCAACACATTTGTGCCATCCATTAATGGAAGTCCGTTCATGCACATTAGCAACCTTTTTTGACGCCACCATTGATTCCAGGAAGGTGTAGATGCCATTGTTACATGCTCCTTTTAGTAGGATCGCCCCAGTGATCTTGTCCTTCACAAGAAAATGAAAAAGGTGAAATTCAACAAAGATATTATTTTGTTTGGGGAGATGATGAACATAAATTAAATTTTTACAGAGGTTTGGAACACAAACAATATCACGCAATGTAAAGGTTTGGTGAGGAGAGTGTAAAGCCAAAGAACCAATGTGTGAGACTGCCAAACCTGAACCATCACCGAGAATTACTTCGTCAGTCCCATTATATTCGGAATGAATAGATAAATTGGAGAGATCACCCGTGATATTATGAGAAGCGGCCGAATCAAGTAGCCAATTTTTATCCTTTCCAGTAGAAGTTGTAGCACAATTTATAGAGACATTTTGTGAATAGAATTGAGGACAGAACTTGGCAATGTGGCCCAATTGGTCAAAAATTTGGCATTTGGGCTGGTAACGCCGATTGGAATTATTGGGCCTGCCAGAGTTGTTGTTGGAGCGATGTCCATCACGCTGGGTTCCATTGAAGTTTCTGTCTGGGCTGGAGCCTCGAGGCCCACGAGAAAGGGAATTTTGCTTGAAAGACCACGGTTGACTTCCCCCTTGCACAGATTGCTTCGTCTTCGTGTAGTTAGCAGAAGCAACCATTTGCTGCGTTGCTGCTTCCAAGCGCCTCAGATATGCCTCGTGGCCAACCAACAGGTCGTGCAACTCCTCAAAGGCGGCGCTACAATCTCCCGAAAATCTGGGCCTAAACCATTCAACACATAAAGGGTTAGGTTGTCATCCGAAATTGAATGGTCAATAATGGCTATTTCATCAGCCAAGGTCTTCACAGCATGGAGATATTCTGTGATCGACCGATTTCCACGCTGGATTAAGATGAGTTCCTCCTTTAGCTACATAGCACGAGTTCTTGATCGGCTAGCATATAAATTTTTTAGCCTTTTCCAAGCTTCATGAGAGGTCTTTTCCGTAGCAATTAGTGGTGTGATTGAAGGAGATGTGGAGGCTAAAATAGTACTCAGGATAAGTTTATCCTGTCTGACCCAGTGGGTCTTGCACAGCTCATCAGCGGCGGTACCAACGGAAGAGGGACACCGAAAAGTGCCTTTGACATAGTCGAGTAAATCGTAACCAATAAGAAGTGCTTCAAATTGAGCACGCTATTGAGGAAAGGTGGAGGGAGTTAATTTTTCATTGATTTGGGCAGTGATATTGAGAGCAATGAGGGGTTTATCTGCTGCGGAAGGAGGTTGGGTGTTGAGGGTCAAGTTTGGGTTTTGATTGGTGGAGGAAGACATTGTTATGACTTTGATCGGTGGCTCGTTAGATATCGACTGCTCTGATACCATGTTAGGGAGTAGATATTGCCGTGATTTCAATGAACACACTTTTCATTGATAGAAATTCTATGTTATATACAGAGTGATAGAGAAGCTAATTTAGGAAACATGTAAACGGTAAAGCAAAAACTATGCTACTGTTACAATATACAGCTATAGAATTCAAATTTAGAATCAGCTCCAAATATATAATTAATGAGAGAATATTGGACATGATTTTAGGCTAGACATGCTCTGTTTTGATTCGAGTAGAATCCACACATGCTTCCCTTATACATCAATCTGCCATTTTGTTCCGTATATATATATATAAATGAAGAGTGAAGTTTTGGTTCAAGTAAAATCAGTTATGTAGTAAATAAGAATCCACTTTTCAATCACCAAACGACTCATGATACATTTTGAAGTAATATAATCATTTCATCCGGTAAAATAATAAAAATTTATCTAAAAGTAAAAAGAAAAAAACCATGTTTAAACTTATGGAGTGATCATATTAAATTTTTAAAAAAAAAGTGTCATCCTCTAAGTGGGGTTTAGGGTTTTCAAGTCCAGCTAGTGCCATTATTTATTAGCGCATTTAAGTTTTGTAACAAGTACACAGATACTTAGATTTCAGAGCAGGAGCTTAACCTCTCACAGCGCATGTGCTACTCTTTTTGGTGACTAAATCTTGGGTATCAACAACTTAAATAGGTTTAAAGTAAGGCTGAGAGTTTTCTTCAAGCTTTCTCTTTCAAAATTTGTAATATGAGATTAATTTAATCTGGCTTGCTGTTTCATGGACATAGAAAATGAAAGTCGAATCACTTCAAAACTTTGATGTTCTATCTTCTGTTTTTTTCTATTATTTGTTTGAATATTTTATTTATTATTTTTTTATGAAATAGAAGTTAAAGTCCCACCACTCTTTATCCCTATTTGCTGGAATTTGATAGAACAAAAAAGGACATAAAGAAGTGGTTAACTAGAATTGCAAATTTGGTACGCCTCGGTGAGAAATGTCATTATATTAACATAGTGAAATTACGATTGAAACTCTTTGTCATTTACCTTTAATTGAGCAATGTGTAATGCTGTCCCACACATTATTCAACAAATGGTGGTCGTGAAATTGTTTGTTTTGATGTTTCCTCTTTTTCTTAAGTATTGTCTTATTTACTTTTGTGAGGTGTGTTAGGTCATGCTTAACAGTTGTATTCCTTGTTAATTAACAAAACTTTTTTTTTCTTTGCTTTAAAAGTTTGTGCACAAAAGGAATTTGTTTGAGACTTAACTGAAGTCTAACAGGATAAAGAAAAACATGATGAAAACGAAATGAGAAAAAATAATACTAATAAATAAATAACCATATGTACATATCGTCGTCTGTTCATGAGCTGTAAAATCGATTAATTGGTGCAGTGTCAACATATATAGATTGTGACAAAAGCTGTGTGGATAGGTCTTCCTTTTACCAATGTGATCATATTCGGTAAGTTGACTTAATTAAATGAACCATGATATATTATTTGATCGATGTGATACATTTTACGATTGTTTCGAGCGAAATGGAGAATGGTGGATCAAAAATCAGTCTGAAAAAGTGAAGCATTTCTGGATCAATGACTGCATGCAGCACCCTGACACAGTAACAATCATTCAGAGATCTTAAGTCTTAAGAATGTTAATGTACTGATATTAACTGTCCTCTTTTAATTTCCATGATACCCTAGGCCTTGTGTCCATCATACAAGGCTTATGAGTTATGACGTCGCCACACATGTTGCCCAAACTATATAACAGAGCTATGGTTGAGGCGACGACTCATGACAATTAATGACTTAAGTCGTCAACAAAAATACTTTTGACGATCAATTTTTCAACATCCAAAGTGACGTTTTTTGTGTGAGATAATTACACGTGTATAATGTGTTGCAATGTAAGCTCTGTACTTTACGATACGAGGGTAGTAGACGTCAAAAGGATATAAAATGCGTTCTTATTAGTAAACGTCGAGATACTCAATAATTAGTTGGTCCAAGCTTATCTTATTCATGCATACTCGACACATATATCACTACAAAAAATTGGGTATTTGCAACAGATTTTTTTGTCGCAAAAACCCACTTTTCCTTTGAAAATATTTATTTCCGATGGAATTCCGTCATAGATACCCTAGTCACTAATAATGTTTTTTGAGATCGAAAAAAATTTCATAGCAAAAAATATTATTTACGACAGAAATTTCCGTCTCAAATAAGTCTCGTTTTTTAAGAAAATATTTGAAATAATATTTTATTAAAAGTATTTGCAATGAAAAAATCTGTTGCAGTAAAAACAATTTATCTGCTGCGGATTTAAATTCACCGTAGATACTAAAAATTAGTATAGTATCTACTACGGACTTTTTGCTATCTGCAACAGATAATAATCTATAACAAATGATATTTTAATTTTTCAAAAAATTATTGTATTTGCAACAAAATAATTCGTAGCAGATAATATTTTAATTTATTTTATAAAAAAAAAACCCGTTCAGCTAAAACACAAATTGTATAATCAATACAACCAATAATACAATCTTATAAAATATATAAATTCATTAATAATACACCATATCATTCAATCTGCTAATTTATATAAATTCTTTAACAACAATTAAAATGCAACATGTCATCAAATTCTCATAAAAAAAATATAATCACAAATGTGACAAGTCCGAGTAGTAATCAACAACCTCGTCTTCATTCTCTGTTTTCTCATTAGGGTCTTGTGAAAGAAGTTAAAAGAGAAACAATAAGACATTTCGCAATCGAAGGAGAAAATATTCATTAATTATAGAAAAGAATGAATAATCAATTTAAATGTTTACATCGAAAACCTGATATAACCCGAACTGGTAGTCCGAACTTGACTAGACTTGTTCCCACAACTCACATTATATGGTATGGACAAACCAATACTCTCGGCTAGTCCAC